>VZRU01005384.1:38014-56449 GCA_013398155.1 Pedionomus torquatus | reverse complement strand
GGGTGTCACCGCCCTGGCTTTTCAACGGGGCAATGGAATGCTTTGGACTAACTTGAAGGAGCTGGGAGTGTTTAGTTTGAGGAAGAGGAGGCTGAGGGGAGACCTCATGGCTCTCCACAGCTGCTTGAAAGGACGTTGCAGAGATGCTGGTGCTGGGCTCACCAGTAATTAGTGATAGAACGAGAGGGAATAGCTTCAAGCTGCAACAGGGTAGGTTTAGACTGGACATTAGGGGGAAATTCTGCCCAGAAAGAGTGGTCAGAGACTGGAACAGGCTGCTAGGGAGGTGGTGGACTCCCCATCCCTGGAGGTGTTGAGGAGTGGTTGAGATGTGGTGTTGGGGGACATGGTGTAGGGGAGAACATTGTAGAGTGGGGCTGAGGGTTGGACTCCAGGATCCCAAGGCTCTTTTCCAACCTGAATGATTCTGTGATTCTGCCAAACCTTTCAGCTTTGCTAAGTTAACTTCAAAGCATTTCATCTGCAGGTTGACAAAATTAGATGGTGAGTTCAGTAGGTGGTAGATGCTCGACTTCTGCAACCATCATAAGCGTCAAGTAATTTCTTCACTGGTTTGATTGTTCATGGAGTAGCTCTCTACATGTCCCATAGTCAGAGCAGCTCTGTGGCTCCTAAGTCCCTGCAGGTAAAGGAATTCAGCCGGCCAGAGGGCTGGGGGGTGCGTTTGGGGTTTGTATACCCCTGTGTGTGCCAGAGTACAGTCCCTCTGCGTGCCCAGTGCTGGGGCCGCCGTGGGGGCTCTCACCGCAGGGAATTCCTGAGGATTTGTGCAAAATTAAAATCACTAACTGACCATTTGGTCCTCAGGTGTGAAGTGCTGCAGAGTTATTTCCATGGGCTGTTGACACTTGATCTGCTGGGGGGTTGTACAATTTCGTGTGCTTTGATTGGAAAAATAAACAATAAATCCAAGCCAGCCACGTGGTTCTTTTTTGTGATGTTTTTTTTTCTTTCTGCAGCTCTACTGAGAAGTCATTCCCTTGGAGATCCTCAGGTATTATCTTTTATGTGTACATTTTGCTTTAAGACCAGAATTTTTTCTTTTCTTGGCATCCCTTGCTTGTGTTGAAGTGAAGTCAGCCGCAGTGCTAGGGCGCTTTCTCGGCTGTCTCTGGAGCGTGACATTAACACCCTCATTCCCAAGCCTGAAGAGCCTTGTGTGTTCCTCTCTTCCCGAAAGAGGTGGTTTGGGCTCAGAGGTAGCCCCAGCTGCTTTCCTTGCACCTTGTTGTGCCTTTGACCTGTTGTGTGAGATGTGACCGTGACACAAGTCTTGTGGGTCGCGTCTGCTTTGCAATTAATCCAAAAACGCTCCACCTCGGCAGGTGAGGATCGTCAGGAAATACGGCAGGTTTTAAGCCCAAAAACTGGTTTTCTTTTTGCACATATTCTTACTGCCCTGAGCAAATCTGCAATAAGCGGGGAGTGCTTGTTGGAGATTTCTGAGATGATAATTCTGGGAGTGCTTTTTCTATTTCTGCATCTCGGGATGGCTTGAACTTTATTTCCAAAGCAAGGAACATCTGTCTGGTGGTCCTCCTCCACCCGCTGGAGTGTGTCGGGTGGTGGGGCAGGAGGGTACGTTAGAAATGAGGCACAGGTGCCTGTTGAAGTGACCCAGGCTGTCCCTGGCGGGCCAGGGCACTCGCTGCTGGGGTGTTGCGTCAGTCGGAGCGCTGGCTGTAGCCGTCAGCGGCTGTCCCTGAGCGGGGGCTGCCTCCAGCACCCCAGCGCTGACCCAGCCTCCCCCGCATGAGTTCCTCACGGAGAGCAGATGGGCTCTGCTGCATCAAAGCACCTCTGCAAGTTCAGAGGGCTCGTTAGGAGCTGCGTTAAGCCTGTTCTGCAGGGAGTTGATGTCCTCTCCTTGGTGAGGGCTGCGCACCCAGTTTCTGCTCTGCCAGGGGTAACACGTCACAGCTCTCTGCTTGTTCACTTGGGCGTAATTGAGATTAATTGTGGCTATTTTAGGGCAATAAGTCTCTCAAACTGTCTACTTGCCCTTCCCCTTCCTGTTTTTTGTTTCATTTAGAGACTAAGCTCTTGAACTCGTGTATAGTTGTATTCCCATGGTTTTGGTGGCCGAGGGGGCACGGCCTCAGCTCGGGCGAGGCACACCTCCCCATGTGCCTTTCTTTTAATGCTAACGATTTCAATGGCCAACTTGTCGTGGCATTTAAATCTTGCTAGTCGTGGTGGTGTTTTTCAGGTATTCTTTTAGCCATGTTTTTTTAAAAGAAGTCAAATTTTATTTTTCAAATACTCAAGAAATTAGTTTTACTTGTTTTTTCAACATGAAATTTATTTTTGGGGTTTGTTTTTTTTTAAATCCCATTATTTCTCCTGGTTCTATAATGTTCCAGCGACCATTCACAGCGGGTAAAGATACCTTCTGGCACATCTCGGTTATCCCATCCAACTGCATTCCATTTCTGTTTCCTCCAGTTTCCCCTGTAACTTGTTCTTTGTTGTTTGTTTTCCTCCTGCATGTTCTATTCGTTCCTCTTTTTCTTTTTCCCATCTCTCCAGCTTGTATTTTTATTGTATCCTTTAATTCCCTCCTCCCATTTTGTGTTTCTTAAAAATCTCCTGTGCACATCCCTAAGAAGGCACTTAACACATGGCAAAATCCCAGATTTCTGTTTAATAGAAATTAATTCTAGGAATCTAGGTGTCCCTGTCTCTCAGCTCTGTGTATCTGCAGTAAGGCTTTTCTGGAATCGCCGCTCCTAAGCGAGCGTCTTTGGAAAAAAAACAGGTTTTGCTTAGAATTTCCTTTCCTTTAGCGCTTACCTTGGTGTTGTGATTACAGCATGGTTGTAGGTTTTACTCGCCCCTGAGCTGTATTGTGAGGAAGCGTCACTAGGGGATGCTTTACCAGCTGCCATCTGAAAAATACTGGAGTTAAAGAGGAGTCAATACATTCCATCAAATCACCTTTTTCCTGACTGCAGGTACTAGTTTATATCAAAACACACGAGCAGGTGATGCTATAAGATGTGGCCATACCTGAAGTTGGTTTATTTTTAACAGGAGTATAAAATGATGTTGTTTTGCAGATGCTTATAAATAGAAAATTAGATCAGCAGCTGTTTATAAAGAGACTATTATTTTCTTCAGGGCATTCTCCTCCTGATGTATAGGAGCAGAGAAAGACAGCAAGACAACAATTCCTTCCGTTGTGCGTTCGTGCCGCTGTTGGAGGGCGCACACAGGCTGTTATTCTTCCTCCTTGTGGGGCAGTTTCTCGGTGGGCAGCGGGGCTGGGGCTCTGTCCTGAGAACAACTGGCCCTTGTTCTGCCCCTCTGCTCCTCCCAAAACTCATCGTTCCTCGTCTGACATTGATTTGGTATCACAGAATATCAAGTAACTAAAATAACAGGGCCTTGTAAAGATTGAAGGAAAGATTGAAGGTTAAAATATTGAGGTTGAGTATAATTATGGAGTAATTTAAATGTCCCGATCCCCAGATCTTTTATTCTGCAGAACATGTAAATCCCCCCTGCGTGATCTGTTGCCGAGTTGGTGTAACCGGAGCAGTGGAAGGGAGTTGTTTCCATGCTGGTTCTCTGTATCATTCCCAGGGACAGCGATGAGGAAGTTTATGGAAGTGGAATAACGCTTTGTATTAAATTTGGCCATAACGCTCCTGTTACAGTAAACAAATCACTAGTACTAGAGCAAACTAATCACCATTACTAGGTGGTTTTGACCTTAGAATGTACTGCTGAGAAATAACTGTGCTGACTGCCTGTAATTCCTAGGATATCTGGATATTACTATTTTTACTTTCTTTCTTTTACCCTGGTATTTAGTGTTCTAACATTCATCGTAATAGCAATTAATGAGTAACGTTTGTAGTCTGAGTGTTCCATCAGAGCTACTTGTACAGGCAGTGAGACGCCAGCACGTTACGTACAGCGTGGTTCTGGTTTCTCCTCGGCAGTGTGCTGTAACAGCTGCTGTAAGAACAGCCAACACCTCACCTGTTGGGGCAGCTGACTCCTTTGTTTTCTGTTGATTTCCCTGGGGTTTTTCTCCCATGAGCTCCACTAGGTTTCACATCAGGGTGCTCTCTGTCAGATGGAGAGAGCTGTTGGCTTGTTGCACAGAATTTCCGTCGGCCCTTTTTCCCGTCTCCAAGGTGGCTGGCATCAAATTCCCGCAGGCTCCCAGCAGCGCTGCCCCTCTCTGCGAGGTGCCGTTACGCTCATTTCCAGAGGGCACCTAGCAGCCTCGCGTCCACATCCCCCCAACTTCTAGTTTTCACTAGACTGTTGCTTCTTGGCATCTTTCTCATGGTTTCCACTCCATACGCTTCGTCAGCAAGAATTCACCGATCTGCTCCCACCTGTGAAGGCAACCACCCCCATTTCCTGTGCATCCCTGGCGCCTGTTCCTCATCGGTCGGTGCGTGCTGGCAGCGGAACCCTCAGTGTTCCTGTCCAAATAGTTTTGATTGGTTTTCTGGTCGTTTCATGTCCTCATCTTCGTCTTTTTTTTCCTGACTGTGTTTAACTTCCCCCTTTTAGCATCATTGTCTGTACGAGAAAGGGAAGGAGGCGTTGCAGCGTGACCATATGGCGGTGCCTCCTTCCCTTTCTCATGCAATGGTGCCCTCCTGGGCTGTCGGCAAAGTTCAGACAATATTCTTAGAACTGCAGGTAGCTCAAGAGCTGTCAAAAAAATCATCAACATTTGGATAGTAGTGTATGAAGTAAAAAAAAAAAAGGTATAAAACTTGCAGTAAGCTCTGTTGATGGTACACAGAGGGGTGAAATTCTACTCAGCCTTTTACTTAGGAAGCTCTTGAGATACCAGGAGCTTAAGGCCCGGGGTAGCGACCCTCTGTGCACCACAACACAGCTGCACGCTGCACAGGAGGCTTTCTAGGGGATCAGTTCCATTCTTCATTAAGAGACACTGGAGGTTTTAAGCATGGGAATGGTGGAGCTACATCAAATCCGCGGGAAACGAGACTCTCAGCCGTTAGTATAAACCCTCTTTTCACTAGTTGGGTAGGTGATACCTGCCCACCAGTGGACTCTCTTCATGCTGGAAGCAAGTTCTTCGTTAGTGTGTGTGAGAAAATTGTCATTACTGAGTTCTCAGGAAACTTAGGTGTGAAACATTGGATTTATCTACCTGATCTATTCTTGCAGATCCTGCGAGCACGGGTGCCAGCAAAGCCCGGGGGTCAGAGAGCGGTCCCACCAATGCCTACGACGTTAGGACAGAGCCAGAGCAAGGGGACCTCTACTCGCCCGAGCAGACGTCTCTCCATGAAAGTGAGGGTCTGTTGTGTGCATTTTAAATACTAGACTGTGTTTCTGCATTGACTGCACAAAACTGCAGTTTATTAACTGCAATTATGAACGCGACAAGCGACAAAAAAGTTACCTAAGCTTTTGTTTGTGGGAGTCGTTCGGTGCTTTTATTCTTACGCTGGCTTCATACCTGCAGGGTCTGTAGGTAACTCCAGAAGCTCAACACAAATGAATTCTTATTCTGACAGCGGTTACCAAGAAGTAAGCAGTTTCCATAACAGCCAAAACTTGAGCAAATCAGAAAACAGACAGCAGCATTCCCTTACTGGAACCGCTAACAACCACCTGGGGAGGAGCTCGCGCGCTGAAGGGCAGACGTCGGTCCAGGTACGCTCGAAACGGGACGCTTTGCCTCGCTCTGTGCCACGGTCCTGAGAGACAGGAGCCGTATGGCTGGGCCCACCTTTGTACGGGAGGGTTTGTTGTTAAATTCACTCGTATTTAACGCCTTGGCTGCGCACAAAGCAGCACTGGCCTGCAGCTGCCCTGGACTTGTGTGCTGAAGCCAGCGTGCCTGTGCTCTGGCGTGCGGAGCTCTGCGGGGCGTGAGGGCAGAGCCCGCTGCTACAGAGCCAGGGGTGTCACTGCCTTTGAAATCCAGTTGTGATGCTGGGGAACACCTCCCAGAGCCTGGCCTGCGCGGGAGCACGGTGCTTAAAGGAAGATGGTGTTTTTGTTCCTGTACCTCTACTGTTTCTGGCCTTTTCCCCTCTCCTTTTTCATTAATCAGAACACTAGGAAGACAGTAATTAACAAAACTTTAGTAGCTTATACTAGAACTCCTTGCGTTTCTCTCCTTGAATTTCCAAGGAGGTAGAGTAGTGAGGAAAGAAAGCAGAGGTGCACATTAACACAGGGAGCCAAAGAATGAGGGACGGGTGGCTTCTTAATGTTAAATTGCCATTTTATATACTAAGAAATACTGGTTGGAAAAAGAGTTATTTTGTAGGAAAACTTGAAGGAATTTCATGTAGGGTAAGAGCTACTCTTCAGCTGGTTTTATATATTGTTAAGTTGTGTGCGCTTCTTGTTGAACTTCTTTGTTTTGTGGGAGAAAAGTGTCCACAACGTGACCCGAACGGTACAACTAACAGCCGCTTTTGTTTTTAACAGCCTGTCGCCACCAACCGAGTCATGAGGCGCGTCAGCTCGGTCCCATCCAGAGCCCAGTCCCCCTCCTACGTGGTCAGCACGGGAGTGTCCCCCTCCCGGGGGTCTCTGCGAGCATCCCTGGGCAGCGGGTACGGCTCTCCGCCGGTCTCCGAGCAGAGACCCCTTCCCTCTCACGCCTACTCCTCCACCACACTGCCGGCCCAGCGGGCAGCCTCTCCCTTCGCTGCCCAGAGACCTGCCTCCCCCACGGCGCTGCGGCGGGCCGGCTCCGGTGCCTCCAGGCAGACGGCAAACCCCGGCGGCGCTGGCGCTCCCCAGTACCAGACCTCCGTCAGGGTGGGCTCCCCTCTCGCCCTGGCCGACGTGCAAGCCAGAGTAGGTTCTCCCTCCCAGACGCAGCTGGGATCCTCCTCCCCCAAGCACTCTGGCATGACGGCGGTTCCCCAGCACTTGGGGACGACGCTGCAGAGAACCATGCACGACGTGGAGCAGTACGGGCAGCAGTACGACATCTACGAGAGGATGGTGCCTCCCCGGCCAGATAGCCTTACAGGTTAGTGAAAGGGGAAAGGCGCTGCTGAAAGCCTGCTCCATCCAACAGCTGCGGGAAACCCAGAGTGCTGGAGCTGTTTTATGGATGAAACATAGCCCTGGGACCTGATTGTGGTGGGTGTATCGGATCAGCTGTAAATACTGGTGTCAAACACTGTCTGTCAGTCAGACGGTTCAGTCAACGCTGTCTTTCTCTTTAAATACTAGATTGCTTGCCATGCATTAAATTAATTGGTGTGTTTTAAGTAGCTGAGTGAAATTCGGAGTCTTGCAAACAGAGGCATTTCAGCACTGTCCAAGATAAAGTACGTTGAAGTGTGTGTGCAGCTTGTACACAAAGTGAGTACTGGGCTGCCACCAGTTTTAGGTGAAGTTCATTCTTAAAACACGGAACCTAGTACTAATGAATTTCAGTCTTTTTTTTTTTCTCCCTTTTCCACTCTATCTTCAATGTCCTTAAATGCAGGGTAACCGTTGTAACATCAGCTTAAAATAAAGCCCTAAAGGGTAGAGGAGAGGGACCTGGGGGTGTCGGTTGAATATGAGCCAGCAGTGTCCCCGGGTGGCCCAGAAGGCCACCAGTGCCCTGGCCTGCGTCACAGCGGTGTGGGCAGCTGGTTAGCAGGGGGGCAGACGTGGTGCTGAGGGACATGGGTCAGTTGGACTCGATGATCTGAAAGGGGCCTTCTGACCTGGACGATTCTGCAGTTCTATTATTTTAAATGAGACAGACAAATTAAAAGGAACTCTAGAGGGACAGCTGCAAGGCAGGGTGAAAAAAGAGATTGTTATATCGCTGCAGCATAGCAATATAAACATAAATACTTATAACACACGCACACAGCGCAGGCTGTTTAAACCTTTAGGAAGCCTTTTCTCCACACGCTCAAACCTCTGCTGCCACTACATGGAAGACCTTTGCTCTCACCGCTACCGATCCTTCCTCTCCAAGACTGACCAGCCTTAGGCTGTGCCCTGGCCCACCTCGGGATTTCTGTCAGGTTCTCGGTTGCCCTTGGCTGTGGCCCACGCGTCCCGACTTGGCTTTTGCTGTCCAGGTTTAGACTTTCCACTACAAGTGCTACCAAAGAAACTGAGTTGGAAAACTTAAAGTTGTTGGTGTATGGGCAAAGCTTTTTGTCAAAGAAATGCTGCTTTGTCAACAAATCTTTCATTTAGATCATTTAATAAGGGGAAGAAGTTTAATGGCTCAATCTTCATAGCTGTGGATATAAATAACCTTTTCTGGGCTAGAAGAAGGAAGATCCAAGCGTGACAGCTTGGCTATTTTTCCTTGCTGTGGGCTGTGTCTGCATTTCCCCCTTCTTGGTTTCAGGCCTGAGGAGTTCCTACGCCAGCCAGCACAGCCAGCTGGGACAGGACCTGCGATCCGCCGTGTCTCCCGACCTGCACATCACCCCCATCTACGAGGGCAGAACCTACTACAGCCCCATCTACCGCAGCCCCAACCACGGCACCATCGAGCTGCACCAGGGGTCCCAGTCGGCGCTGTACCGCACCGCCTCGGGTGGGTGCCAGACCCCCGCCTGTCCCAGCGTCCCGCTCCCCTGCCTTGCTGCAGCGCGGCCGGATCCCGGGCGCAGAGCGGGACGGGGAGCCTGTTTGAAAGGAAACCTAGGGGGCAGAATCAGCAGAGGAGGTAGAAATTAGGTTTGAGGGACTTAACAAGCTTTTGTGCCGTTTGCAAGAGGTGCTCGGGGCTGTATGTGGGTGTCAGCTGAGGTCAGAACGTGTTCAGGTTGATGTCACACGTTCAGGTACAGACAAGCAAAGCCTGTTTCGTGGCACAAAACCTTTATTGCTTCCTCTTCCTTTCTCTTACAAATTGAGTTTGTTCACAATTTTGTATTCATCCATAGAGTAAAATGGTAGCTTGCACACCTACATTACCCACCGCATCTTTCACAGGAAAAATGCAGCTTTTACCCAACTCCTCAGCAAAGGATAACGTTAAAATATACTGTATCTGAAGATCGTCTGTTGAAACTGAAATGCTTCTATAGTATTTCATGGAACTGCTACTGGCATGTTATGAAGCGCAAAGGTATTAGATCGGTGTTAGAACTGATTTTCTGTAAAGAGAAATCATTTTTATAGGGGAGTAATTTCCAAAATCTCTCCTAATATTAGAGTGATTTAACTGAGTAATTCTCTAGAAATATTTATAGAGAAGCCTCTGATCCATATGTCATGTTTTCACACAACTGAAAACGGCTTTTTAATGTTTTTTAATGTAAGTGAAATACTAAGAGTAAGGAACGCTGAAGGATGCAGCAGTTCTGGCAGTTCTCCTGTCTTCTGCAGCCTGGAGTAACCAGCACGTACCCCTGAGTTCTCTCTCGAGTGTCCTGCCTGTGGCGCTTCCCTCGGGAGGGCAGGAGCAGCCTCACCAGCCCCGTGCCTGCAGAGCCGCGCACCCGCCCCATCTTGAAATGGTCGGCTCAGACCGAGGTTTTGTCAGGGAAAGGGGACTTGTTCTTGGGCAAAGCATCACCTGAACTCCTCACCTGAGCTTCTGCTTACTTGCCTTGCCTTTTTCATTAAGTACAACAGGGGAACTGGCGTGACTCTTCATAATTGGATTTTATGATAAATGTTGAGAACGTGCTGCATCCTGGTTTGTGCTTCAGGGCCCAAGGTGCAGCTCTCCCTATAAACGCTGCGAGGTCAGCTGGGGCACAGCCGGGTTCCAGCAGCCCTGGGGCTGTGTAGCTGACCCCTCTGTCCTCCCTGGGACACGGGTGACCTCCCCCTTCAGTCTGGCGGCAGCTTTCAGCCGTGTTCTCAGGGCTGATTTTGCCCGTTGTCTGTTGTCCTGCCTACAGTGCTGTACAGCTGCCTATTGCCCTTCTCCAGACGCTTGTTACCCAGTTTGCTCTAATGCTGATTTTTCCAGGCGTGGGGAACCTGCAGAGGTCGTCCAGCCAGCGCAGCACGCTCACCTACCAAAGAAACAGCTACGGGCTGAGCACGGCCGCAGCCTACGCCGAGCCCTACCGGCCCCTGCCCTTCCGCCTGCCCGAGCCCGGCTACCGCCTCCAGCACCCGCCGCCCGCCGAGGAGGGCACCACGCGCTCCCCCTCCATCGACAGCATCCAGAAGGACCCCAGGCAAGTCCTGGGCTCCAGCCAGCCCTGCCCCTGTGCCGCAGCGACAGCGTAATACACTCCCCGGGTTGGCAGGGCACTTTGTGCTGCAGGTCCCAGTTCTGCGTGGTCTAACCGTGGTGGCTGACGTGGGTATCGGTATCTGTGCCCTTCCAGCCGAAGGACTCGGTGCGGTCTACTTGGTACAGTCACAAAGAGCAACTTTTATGCATTTAGTTATTATTGCATTCTTCTTCCATGGTTGTCTTCAGGTAGAAGTTATGACAGGAAATTCTTACAAATCCAGTGAGAAATGGCTGGGTAATTCCAAATCTTTTTGAGTAGCTCCACAGAGCAACCTGGCATTCTGCAGTCGGTTCTCTCCTTGTGGGAAATGGGAGTCAGGCTTGGAACGTTAGAAGGTCCATACCTAACTTGAATGAGTGTTTTGCGAGCAGCCTGCTCAAGTTTCAGATCAACAGAGTTTAAAGATGACAAAAATGAGCTGATTCAAAAGCTAATGTATATTTGTAATCTAGTCACTAGTTCGGTGTTGTCAGTGCACGTGCACAGGGTGGGCATGTGACAAGTGTGATGGCCCGGGGACATCCTTTTGGTTTTAGAACTTACTTTGAATTATTGAGCACGGAAAAACTTAGATACTGCTAGTGGGTTTTTTCTCCTCAGCCTTCCTATAGAGAAGGAGAATAGCACAGCAAACGTAGATGGGTTTGTTTCTACACCTGTGAACTGGGCATGGATATTTTCAATCACTTTTCCAGGATTTGTCCGCAGAAAATAATTTTCGTTTAATGAAGAAGATTTGTTTTTAATGATGTTTAAGTTTACAATCCCTGAATAACTCAAATTATGCAGACTTCTACACCGGATCACAGTGATGAAATTCAGGCTGTGCAGCTTTTGTTGCAATATAACCGACTGCAGGGTCGGAAGAACATTGATCACCGAGTAAAACGTGTTGTGTGGAAGAGATGGCCCTGAGCAGCACTGAGAAGAGGGTGTCTGTTGCATTATATATGTACTTCTGGGGAGATTTACCAAGGTTTCCGTGTTTGGGTTGGTATAACTGTAGTGTGTGTGTATTCGTGTGCCCAGCAGCCAAGCCAACTGGAGAACACTTGAGCAGCTGGTGTGGTGGGAGGTGTCCCTGCCCAGGGCAGGCGGTGGAACTGGATGGTCTTTGAGGTCCCTTCCAACTCTGACTGTTCTGTGATTCCATAACACAGGGTGCAAAGCATCCTTTTCCAACTGGGAGACTAAAAGGCGATGGGTCTCGGAGCCATCCTCCTGTACCTGGCTTCTCCTCCTGGCCCTGGTGTTCCAGAACAAAACCAGAACTGTTGAAAAGCTCTTAAGCTGCTGTATCATTCTCCTTTGTAAATGACCCCCGTTTATAACGTGTGCCCTCTCTCGGATGTGTTCTCCTCCCGCAGGGAGTTTGCCTGGCGGGACCCGGAGCTGCCCGAGGTCATCCACATGCTGCAGCACCAGTTCCCCTCGGTGCAGGCCAACGCCGCCGCCTACCTCCAGCACCTCTGCTTCGGGGACAACAAGGTCAAAACCGAGGTACCAGCTCAGCGCCTTCCTCTTCCGGGGAAACCTCAAATTAAAACTACGCCTCTCGCCTCTCCCGGGTTTTGCCGTCGTAACACAGTATTTGGGACCCTTTGGGGTTGATGCTTGTAGCGATGTACGGGACTGTGAAGTTCCTGGCTGTGCAATGGCACACACACGGGTTTTCCTGTCGTAAGAGGCAGCATGGAAATTAGGTGAAAACCTTCTTACCTTCCATTTAATGGAATTAATTTTACATTCAAGTCATGTTCCAATAGCCTTTTGGTGTGATTTTTAATTGAAAATTAATGTTGATCTTGTAAGTTATACTACTTAGTTACCTCTTTTACATCTTTTAGTGAATATTACAAAAGTCTAAAATGCTTGAATCTTTTATCATTTCTCTAAGTTAGTTTGAACAAAGAAAAGTACTACATGGAAAGGAGATCCCAAAACACAATGTTGAAGTGCTTTAAAAGTACATAATAAAGAAGAAATGCAGCTGACCTGCTCAGAGCAAACAATACAAACGCTTCCTTTTGTTTTAGGAAATTTCTGCAGAGTACTCCTTCCTTTTAAGAAGAACTTCAAATACGCCCATAGGTCTGGATGTAGGCTCCTTTGAACTGATTTGTGTGCGTGTGGCTGAGGGCAACAGCCTGCAGCAAAATCTTTGCAACTTCTCAATTCTAATATTCTCTACAAAGATATTCCAAGGAATAGGAAATCACTTTAAAAACTGCATTCCTGGGAAACAAAACTTTGGCAGTCGCAATTGTTCTTTGAACACAACAAATGACTGAATGTCCACCAGCCTTTCCAGCAAGGATGGGAGATGTTCAGAGGGCTTTCCAGTACAGCAAAAAATCAGTTTATTAAGATTTGCCAGCAGTATTTCTCCTTGAAGTGGAACGGAATGAACTGTTTTTATAAAAATAAAGCCTCTCAGCTCTTAGAGCGAGACGGGTGGAATCGCTGGGTGCTAACGTTCCCCACGCTCTGTTCTAGGTGTGCAGGCTGGGCGGAATCAAGCACCTGGTGGATCTCCTGGATCACAGAGTCCTGGAGGTCCAGAAGAATGCCTGCGGCGCCCTCAGAAACCTTGTTTACGGCAAGTCGACTGACGAAAACAAAATAGCGATGAAGAATGTTGGTGGGATACCTGCCCTGCTGCGATTGTTGAGAAAATCTGTGGATGCTGAAATCAAAGAGCTTGTCACAGGTGAGGTGTGAGTAGAAACAGGCTGAGAACTAAAGTACAGGTTGTTTTTCTGAAGTGGACAAGACTGGAATAACAGGTAAGCGCCTGGAATTGAGAGTATCTGCTGGATTTTTATTTGTGCATTGGTACTTTATGTGAATACAAACCCACTTCCTTTGATTACTGGCAGTTAGTGTGGGCACAGAAGTATAGATCAACCAGGAGAAGTGGATCTTGAGGCACCGAGGGTAAATTTTCCCCTGGTGTGGTTCTCCTACACACACTGCCAGGTCTCAGGCAGGTATTTCTTTATTGTCTCCTCACATTTGTTTTATTCCAGGCTTTTTATTTTTTTATCATCTGCTGACAACAGTTTTAAGTAAGATCTTGCAGGATTTCTAAGATGGACCCAGGATATGTAAATGTATGTTCAAGTGCAGACAGGCAGTTGTGAGTATGCAAATACAGGAGCATCTGGGTGCCCGGGCTGTCAGGAGGGTGATGGCAGGGACCGTGTGAGCTCCTAGCCTCACGAGCAGGCAGCAGCTTCAACCTGTAACCCATGGACCTGCTTGAAAGCACAGAACTAATAAATTATTTGCTCTTCTGACATGTGAAGGGGCTTCATTTCCATCAAAACAAGGTGGAGTGCTTTGGTAGTGTGTACATCTGCTGTCTCCTTCTCTTAATATGGGGGTGATTCATCTCTGAAGGTTTTAGGGGATTGAGAAATAGGGGAGAATAGGACTTCACTTTCTTGAAGCGGTTCCTCTTTCAAGTTTTAGTAGCTCCCTCGTTTGAATTTGTTCAGCTGCAAAGCTTGACTCTGTACCTGCCAAGCAAAGCTGCCCCAGGGCTCATCGGAGGGGAGAGAGGCGTCACCAGGAGCCTTCCCAGGACTGTCCCCTTTAGAGAAGGTGTGGAGAGGAGACAGGACTCTGTCCAGAAGGTGCCCAAAGCCTTTAGGTTCACACCCAGGCTGTTTTCTGTAAGCATTTTCCACATAAGCAAGCATTAAGATAACCTGCAGCTTTCATGTTCTCCCTGGAAACATGCAGATTTTCCCTAAGAAATTATGTAAATGGAATACTTAAAACTGGAATTGCACATTAGCTGCCTTGTCTGCTCTGCAGAATTCATGTTTTATGTATCTAAATTACCGGTGCTTTTAAGATGTTAGGGATGGTTCCACAGAGAAAGCTAAAGTCACATTCTTCATTATAGAAGGTATTTAGTCACTATTAAAAAAAAAAAAAAACAACCCACAGTCCACTCTGTAAAACCTGTAACTTGTGAAAGAGATATAGCGCATCATCTGTAAGTAAAACAATTTTTCTAATTAAAATGCTATTTAATTGGTATTACAATCAAAGATTACTGCTTCAGAAAAAGTGACACTTTTTCAAGATACGTATTTTTAATATTATTTTTTTTAACCTGCTACAAGAAAATGGAAGTTTTGGCCCAATTGTCTTTGGGCTCAGTCGGTGGCAGGGATGCCGTCAGAGTTAGGGCAATGCTGGGCGCTTGAGGAGCATCCACTGCGACTGCGGGAGCCTAGGGATTTTGAAACGCTTTCTATAAATAGCAGTACGAAGGAAAGAAGTGGAAAAGATCCAGGGATTATTTGTTTAATGATTGAAGAACTCCACCTGTGTCAGAAGTAAAGCTGGCAAACCGCAGGCAGCCTGCTTTGTGTTCCCGGGTTAAAATGATGTAAATACGGAGACGTGAGCGTCGCCCTGCCCCGGCACGGCCCCTGGGCGCCCGTTATCCCACTGCTCACTGCTGCTGCGGCTCATTCATCATTTTGCACATCCAATGGATTTTCCAGTGCAACATTTCCTGCTGAAGTACAGTGCTTGTTTTTCCTGAGGATGGTCTTTCTTCCGCACTGACCGAGTCCCGCTCTCCTCGTTAGCAGTTTGCCATCAGTTTGAGGAGGAGCGGGTACCCCTGGAGTCAGCGCGAGTGAGCGTCAGCCTGTGACATGCAGCTAGATGGATGAAAACTTTATTATCCCAGAGAAGTGAAAGTAGAGTAACTAACTGTGATCTGTATGGACGCTTTTCACATGAGGAATTGTTTGGTCAAAAGCAGTCTTTTAACCTCAGGAATTATTTGGGATCGTGCCTAAAGATTAACTGTGATGAGCTGGCAAAGCTGGCATGTTGGGCAGGGTTTAATGGCACAAACGTCTTCTGGAGAAGTTAGAAAGCAGGAGGAATATTGGGGTCTATATTTAGTTAACAGCGAAAGGACAAGATTGAAATGCAGGGAGATGGAGTGGAAACTGAATTCTATTAAAAAATACAGACAGCGTAATTGCAGAACACCGAGGATGGTTTAAGAGGGAGTCAGTCGCGTTTCCGTGGCTGTAGAATATTTGGAAAATGAAACGTGCCAAATCCCTTCTCATAATCCTTACAGGAAAGTGAAGTGATACTTTTTTAAAAAAAGTTTTTACTAAGAGTTTGTGTTTTGGAATGCACGGAGAGAGGGTCCCTGATCCCCGAGCCCCCCACCGGCTGCAGCCTGTGCTGCCCCCGAGCCGGGGTGCCTCTGGAAGGGAAACCTCCCTCTGGTGACTGCCTCCCCGGCCCTCCCCGGGGCTGCTGCCCCTCTCACCGGCAGCGCTGCACCTCTCCTCAGCTTCAGGGGTCTCCCAGCCGGGCAGCTGGCACGGCCGCGGTGCCCCCCTGGGTCGCGGTGCCCCCCTGGGTCACGGTGCCAGCGAGGGGCTGCAGGGGGGCGGGTTTAGGGCCCTGCTCTGTGGCCTGGGGTCAGCCTGGGATTTGGGGATCCCGCGCAGCAGAGGTCTCTCTGGCAGGTAGAAACCAGAGTGTGCGTGTTCTTGAGCTTGTGTCTGCTCAAGGGACGCTCAGAAGCGGCCGCTCAGTGCGTGGAGCAGCGAGAGCGCGGGTGTGCGGCGCTGCTCCCGAGGCCAGCTGGGCACGCACCCTGACGGGGAGCTCTCTCCGTTCTCGTCAGACCTTCAGCCGCAGGGATGAGCCGCAGACCGTGTGCTCCCACAGGAGGGCCAGCTCCTCTGGGGTTCCCTCAGGGTTCCCCCCAAAGGCCAGGGGAGGGCAGCGGAGCCGGGGGGAGCAGCGCCCGCTCTTGGCTGGAAGGAAGCTCAGACCCCGGCAAGTTAGTCGCCAGCCCAGCTCTGTCCCTCACGGGCAAAGGGGTGGTTGTTGATGGTCCTGGCAGTCCTTCATAGTTCATGTCTCCAAACCAGTACCACCCCCGCCAGCCCAGCTGGGAAATGCCATCCTCCGTCCAGGGCATGGTCCCTTGTACACACAGTGTCATCTTCCCGAGCGATGGCCTTCTTGCCGCGCCGGCACTGGGCACTGGAGCTCGTGCCTTTTTGGAAGAGGGACCTCGGGTTCTGCAGCCCCAGGCAACCGAGGAAGCTTCTGGGACGGTGCAGGACGAGCTGCAGGTCCCACGTGAGTCTGCAGACCAGGCACTCTGTGAAACGGGCATAGTTTGCTTTCACAATTTTCATGTCACTCTAATATTTACCTGAATTCTCTGTACCCAAGCGGTCCCAAGTGCTCCTGACCACTGCAGAACCTGCAGGGGCAGCCCACGAGCACCCGCGGGCTGTGCAATGGCTCTGAGCAGAAAGAAAATGAGCAGACCCACTTTTCATTGGAACTGCAGAAACTTTCCCACACAGCACGTAAACTCTCCTGCAAAGCTCACCGATTCACTTGGTTTTATGTTTTATTCCCCTGGTGCTCTTGCTGCTGGTGTCCCTCCCTCACTGAGGGTTGTCCGTGCCCGGCAGTGCCGATGCAGTGCTGGTGCTGCCCCGTAGGCTCCCCTCCTCGGGTGTCCTCGCTGCGGTGATGCCGGGCGCTGCCAGGGGTGGGAGGTTTTCCTGCCGTACCTGCACGGGCTGAGGAGGGGCCGGGAGGCCGCGGAGCCGTCCCTGGTGTTGCACCCAAACTGAAGGGAAACGTGTAGGGAGCAGAAGGTGTCCTTCAGCCCCAGGCGCACCCGGGACAGGCGGGATCGAAGGACTCGGCACCTTCTGCAACGCAGAGCTCTTTGGGAGGGGTGGGCTCCGGCCCCCCGGGTGAGGGGAGCTCCAGCTAATGGCTGGTGAAGTGTGAGTTGTTGGAAACTCATCCTCTACCTACGGTGTCAAGCGGTTGGTTTGGGGTTTGCCGGATGATTCTGTAACAGTTACCTGCCTGGTTTTAGGTGTGCCTCTGCAACAGTGAGGAATAAAAAGGCGCCGGTATTTAATGGCACACAGAATTACACTGTGCTCCCAGAAGTCTCTTAGACCTTAAGGCAGCCTCGTCCTGGCTCCTGCCACCGCTTTCCTTATCTTTAGTGGAAACATCCCAAATTGTAACTGCCTCGGCCTTCAGGAGTTAGAGTAAGTGCTAGATTTGGTCCCAGCTGTTTTAAAACAGGCGCTGTGCTGATATGAGATTGTGTTCTCATCTCAGACGTGGGGTGTAAAGGGATGTGTAATGCACAGTTCTACTCTGTAAAACAAATAGCCACAGACTTCTCCAAATTAACGAGTGTCCTGTTGAGAGCTTTTGCCTTCGCATATGAAGGCTGGGGTAATAAATCATTAATCATCTAATCAAGCTACCTCCTTGAGAGTCCAGCTTCTGGACAAGTTTGGGCGTAGTCGCTGAGTGAGCTGCAGTGATTTGCCGCTGGAACACCCCCAGGCAATCCCGGCGGAGGAGCCGGCGTTGCCGGAGCAGAACGGCTGCCTGGAGGGAGCGTGGGGGGTCCCGCAGCCGGTCTCTCCGTGCCCTCATCCCTCGGAGAAACGGTGCTGCTGGCCCTTCTGCCCCGGCCCCTTGGGAAGCTCTGAGGTGGGGTTCCTCTGGGGCAGGGGGTGCTGGGCTGGTGGGTGCTGCCGTGCTGGGTGTCGTTGCAGGGCACCCCGTGGCTCTGGGGCAGTGCCCGCCTGCGCTGGGCAGCAGCTGGGCGCAGCGTTGTCCTCTTGCACAACCCGCTCCAGCGACAAACGCTGCGGGGAGGAGGTTCAGGGGAGAGCTCGCTTCTAGTTCGTATCACAAGTGGCATGAAATAAGGTTTCCAAAACTTAAGGCTTTTGGCCAGTGAAGCATTGGATCTCTCCCCGTTAGTCACCCACGGAGGGCTTCTCTGTGGCTCTGAGCCCTCACCACAGGTGAGATTTACAGCATGGAATTGGATATGGGTTTGAAATGCCTTGCTGTACGTAATCAAACTGTTAAACCTGAGGAGTAAGTAAACTTCAGCCTCTTGAGCGTGTCAGTGTGATACAACGCAAAGTCGGGTGAAGCCATAAGTGGTTTTTGAGAATCGCTCAAAACTTTTCTGAAAAAGCCCTACATGGCGACTTTGGAGAGTCCTTTTTAAAATTATTGTGTTGTTTGTGGTTTGTAGCAGTTCTCTTCTGTTACTGGGAGCCTTGCTGGGCAGAGCTGGAGGTAGAAGTCAGGACGAGTTCTTCTGCCGTGCCCCATGCGGGGTGTGCGGTGGCGATACGCCGATGGCGGGGGCAGCGGG
>VZRU01005384.1:16771-29908 GCA_013398155.1 Pedionomus torquatus | reverse complement strand
TACGTGTGTTATTGCTATAACTAATAACACACAGTGGTATGTTATAATGATAAAATACTATTCTATTACTAAATTATACCCAGATTTCATCTTTTCACTGATCTCCCTTTTCTTCCCTCGTATCTGACCCGTCACAAACTGGTAGAGGCAGCAGTGACTAAAGAGAAGGAAATGCCTTGTTTTAAAGGTTATTTGTCTGTAAAACAAAAACCAGCACCACCCAAAAGCCTCTCTGTTCCAGTTTAACCACTGCTGAGGGACAAAACTTGCCTTTCTGGTGGTGGTATATTATTAGGAGATACTAAAATCTGCGGCCTTGTTTGGGTGCTGGGTGATTTCCTCTGGGTAGAACAGAAGCAAATGGACTTAAACGAGAGAATAAAGACTGAAGTTGATGCCATGAACTCTTTTCTCACAGGTTCCAGCAAGCCTTCACCAATTTACATCAGTTCCTATTCCTCACCAGCAAGAGAACAAAACAGGCGGCTACAGGTGACTCCCCGGTTCTGTCCTGAGCGGCCCCGGTGAGGGGCTGAGGGGACCGGGGTCCGGAGTCACCCCCGTGGCAGCAGCGCCCGTGCTCTGCCGCAGTCCATCCCTGGGCTCCCCGGGGCTCGCGGCGACGCTCGCGTCTCTCCTTCCCTCACCCTTGGGGTTTCTCCCTGTGCTCCCGTTTGTGGCCTCTTCCTCTTCCTGTTGTGGCAGGCTCACGGCTTTTCCCATTTAGCTTCATTTAGACTTGAGGTCCCTTCCAGGGAGGTCTGCGCCCCTGTGGCCGTGTCGTGGGCAGAGCTGCGCCCTCGGGGAACGGCTCTGTCTGATGGGAGTGGGTTTGGGGAGCAAGTGTTCTCTCTGCTAATTCTACTTTGAAAGCCGCTTTTTCTGTCGTTTTGTCAACAGCATCAGCAGCTGTACTACAGCCAGGAAGACACCAACAGGAAGAACTACGACGCCTACAGACTGTACCTGCAGTCCCCGCACAGCTACGAAGACCCCTATTTCGACGACCGCGTTCACTTTCCTGCTCCTGCAGATTACACAGCCCAGTACGGACTGAAATCAACCACCAATTACGTAGACTTTTATTCCACCAGACGATCTTCTTATAGAGCAGAACAGTACCCAGGGTCACCCGACTCCTGGGTGTAGCATCACATTGAAAACCAACGGTGTGTTTCTCCTCTTGCTCGGGAAGAAGCGGAGTGGCCTCGTGTGCAGTGTCGGTTGTGAAATGGGAAAGTGAAATAAAAGAAGGAACAAGGAAGATTTTTTATTATTTTTTTTTGGTTTTTTGAGTGAGGAATTGTCAGGAAGAAAGCCTGGAAGGGATGGTGGTTTGCTCTGTTTAGGTGTTAGGTATAATTACTTGTAGCTCCTGTAGTCTGGTGAGGGTGTGGGCGATGTGACGAAAGGTTTGAGAATTGGGTAAAATGAATTTGGAAAGTGCGTAGGTCAGAGCAAATTAAAACTGATATTTTTTTTTTAATGTGAATAAGAGTCTTGTTCTGATAGTTTGTACAGAAACAATGCAATGGATGACCTTGTTTTATTGCTATTACTAAATGTCAGGATTGTACGCTATTCCGTCTTGTAAATTCCTGTTGGTGTAAATATGGAAATGCCACATCGGTCCAAGTGCCATCCATCTGTAACGCAGTCTCTCATTTTAAAAGGAAGTTGAAACATCGTGCACAAAAACAATCCCAAGAAAATGTTATAAATTTTAAGAGGAAAAAAAACCCCAACTTTTAAAAATGCCTATTGTGATTCTGAAGCACAAAGTCCAGCCGGTGTCTCCAGCTCCCCCATTCCCGCCCATTCCATCGGGATCTCCACTGCCATTTTCTATGCACATGGAGTAACAATAAATATGGACGTCTCATCCCTGGAAAGCTGCTCCTGCTCAGTTCTTTTCCATTTTCTGTGTGTGGTATTTGGAAACACCACCGTGAATACGAAGTCCAATTGCAGGCGTTTAAGGAGGTTACATATATCAAAGCGTCTGGGCCATCTCCCGGCTTTCTCTGGGCCGTGTGTTGTGATTTCCTAGGCTGGCAGACCAAGGCTGAAACGGTGCCCTTTCCTGCTGGGACTCCTGAGGTTGGATCTTTACTTTGATTCGGGCAACCCGAGGGATTTCTGACCTCAGCCCTGCTTTCTTCCCATCCCTCCTCTGCTCCTCCCCTTGCTCTCCTCAAGAAAACTGCAATGGTCTTGCTTTCATAGAAGTTTTGGTCTCCGTTTTGACTACATTCAGCTTGGTTTTATTGACAATAAAATTCTTGGATTATTTTAAGTACCTAAATCACATCCTTCCTCCTCCCGTAGCATCTGTTACCTTATACTGTCTGCAATCGACGTTCTTGTTCCCCATCTTGGCTCTTCTCTTTGGTTTTCGGTGTTTGCAGGTGTCCCGATGGCACCCGTGGTGTCCAGAAGGTAAGCAGAACCGCTCCGGGGCGAGTTCTCTTTTCCTTCATCGGTTGGGCTGCTCCGTCCCCGACCGTGACGGGAAGGGAGCGCCGGGCGGGCGGTCATGAAGCAGCAACAGCATTTCCCAAAGCTAAGATGCGCCTTCAACGCCGTGTTGAATGTGACGTGTACCTGCACCTGACCCTGGGACGTCTGACTGTAAAACTGTGCCTGTTTTTGTCACGTTCTCATGAGGAGATGTGTCTGCTTTCTGTGGGTGCTGGGTGAGTGGTCTTGCATAAACGCACCCATGAACTTGCAGCACATCCTGACCCGTGTCCTCTGAGCCCCCCCCACCGGCACCGGGCTGGACCCGGGTCTGTCGGGGCCTGGGCCCAGAACGCAGCAGATGAGCACGTTTATCATCAAGAGGATTTGAACTGAACGGTGGTGGGTCACTGCGTCTGGCCGGTGTCAGAGGGGAAGCGGCAGCCCCATGTCCTGCCCAGCCCTTAGGCAGATACAAGCCTGGTGTGCACAGAGCGCTGTCTGCAGCACGCAATTAATTACTTCTTGTTAAGGAGAAGACCCCGACGTTTCCCCCGTGGGGCTGCAGCGGGGAGCAGGGTAAGGCTCCGAGCGCCCTGCCGGGCTCTGCAGGCACACGGGGTGGGAGAGCTGGCGGGCTGCAGGAGCAGCCAGGGTCCGCCTGGGCTCACGGTTCCCATCCCAGTGGTGCTTTGTGAGTTCCTCTGCCCAGAGACACCACCCCTTCAGCTGGGGTTCTCAGTGTTCCATCTGCAGATGCACACAGCTCACAGGGTGTTCATCAGCAGCAAATGCTTGCATCGTCAAAAAACACAGTCTTCTTTTTGTTCTTACTAGGTTTTTCAGGCCATCCAATTTATTTTTTTTTAATATTTACTTAGCTTTCTTTAGAGTGTTTTAATTAACAGTAGAGTTGACAATTACGTGCTAATTAGCTGTGCCAATGTAATCATCCTAGAGGTGCCATTTCCATAAAACCCAATCAGGTATGGTTAAAATGTGCAACTGGAATATTCTAGAGGAGCCCTGGATTAACCCCAGAGCAGTCGGGTTTTGTCAACGTGGTGCAGAACAGTCCGACCCGCCACCGGCTGCGCAGCCTTCCTCACCAGGCACCTGCCCCCGAACCAGACCGCAACAGCCGAACTACAGAAAACCACCCCGACTTTTCCCTGCGCCTTGTGTGTCGTCGGGGAGGGGGCTTGAAGGGGAAGGATTCGTGGCATCTTTCTGTTTGGAGCATGTTCAATGAGCGCACCCAACAGGGAACTTAAGGCTTTGTGAGATTTTAGCACAATGTCATTTCACTCCCTTACGGAACAGCTACGTTCTCTGTATAAGTTTCTGGTGAAAAGAGGAAAAAAAATAACTGGAGAAGTATACTTTTTCATTCTTCCGTGCCTTAGAGCACACGGAGTGTTCCCGTTCCCCGCGCCGTGACTCACATCTGGGCTGGCACCAAGGCAGGGCTCCACACGGACGCAGCACTTTCTAAGAAGCTGATGGCCAGAGGACGCAGGAGGCGTGCACAGCACCAGGGAGCTCAGCCAGAACACAGGACTCCTACAAAAGGAACCGGTACCAGCCACCTCCGTAAGTCAGGTGCCTCCTTCTGCTTTACCCTGACCCGCTACTGCTGCACTAAACCGTCTGCTTAAATGATAATTCTGCAATAAAGTTTATTAGAGAAAATAAGCCTCGTGTGTTTCGATGTCAAGTTCTCACACCGATTGTTTTGCCATTAAAAAGGAGGTCAGGAAGGGTGTAGTCACGATAACGGCCCATCCAGCAGGTGCAAGTGTACATCAGGGGGACAGCGCGCTGTATTTCCAGGTATCCCTGGAGAACGGAGACAGCAGGCTCTGCTGCTGAACCGAAGTCTATAAAGCTACATCTGAGTAAATGAAGTGACCAAACAAAAGCTATGGAAGATGTTCCTGTGCGTTACGTGCCCCGTTTCATGCGTTGCTGAGGCCAAACCGGGAGGCCAGCGTCCCGCAGGAGCGCTTTGCATCTCACCGCTAGCGTGCAGGCTGGGCAGAGCCCACCACCCACGGGAGCTGGGCACTACCCAGCGGTGGGTTTGGATCACACCCATCGGGGGTAACTGGAGGCCTTTTGACGACCGATGAGAACCTGCCCCTCACCAGCAGCTGAGCTGCCCCAGAAACCAAGCAGCAGCCGCCCCGCTCCAGCCATGGGACCACTGGGAGGAGGGGAAACCCCACACATGGAGTTAGTAATTCAAAGAATGATGATGATGATGATGAGCTGCTGAAATGCTTTGCCAATGAGCACACTGTGACTGCACAGCCACGTGTCGGCTCGTGCAAGGAAACCATCCAGCCGACAGCATCCCTTGGCTGTGGAAACCGGCGCATTTAAAGAAAAAAAGTGAAGCTGAAACAGAAAATTGAAGAATTAATCCCATTCATTGGCAAGCTCTGGAGGGGAGTGTGAGGACAAGAAAAAGTACCAGAACAGGAATGCTTTATGGAGTTTGAAAAAGAGAATGCAACGCTTCTTCAGAGAGACCACCATCCCCAACTGCCCACTCCATTTTGATAAGGACACTCGTACGTAACACTACGGGGGGAGGTTTAGGCTGGATATCAGGAAGAATTACTGTACTGGAAGCATGGCCCAGCACTGGAGGGGCCTGGGGGCGGCGGCTGAGTCCCCAGCCCTGGAGGCACTTCAAGGTGGAGATGCAGCAGTGCAGGGCACGCCGAGAGGGAGCGTCTGTGTGTGGCTGGACTCAGGGGTCTCAGAGGCCATCTCCAACCGTGAAGATTCTGTGATAAAGGTTTTGTTTCTCTGTATTTGAAGCGTTCATTTCTGTTCAAACTGCACAACAATGTTTGATTCCACTTCTCCACTTTATTTGAAGGCACGGGGAGTGCTTCCACAGGGCGAGGGCAGACCCGTGGACACACGCAGGTAAATTCCAGGTGTGGCTCACGCCCCTTTTGAGCAGGGGCAGGAAAAGCCCACGGGAAGGCAGCTTTCTGGGCAGGTGTGCCATCACACAGCGAAATCGGGAGTTCCTGCCCCTGCGGCTCGTCTGGGGAATAAAGTGGTTATAAAGTCGAGGCGGGGGTGCGGCAGCGGCCGAGGACAGGCTGGGTCACCGCGGGCGCCCTGCGCAAACGGCTCTGCCCACCACGGCGAGACACAAAGCTCAGCTTTGCTTTGCCCCGCCAAGGCAGACGGGCGGTGCTGCAGAGGGCAGAGCGGGCATTGCCCTCGGGACGGCGCGGGGTCCCCGTCCTGCCGCGGAGCCGTCGCCTCGGGCACCGAGCATCCCCGCCGCCCAGGGCGCCCCGCATGCGCCTGCTACCGCTATGATGCCATTTTTATACCAAATATCACCTTGCAGTGCGTTCTACTTTCTATGAATCACATGTAAAACGATGGGCGGCAGGGTGTTCACTGGGGTAACTTCCAGTAGTTCTGAAACTCACACGGGGCTCATTTTTCTTCGGTGACGAGCGCGACAGGAATCACCTGCCAGTGCCTCGGCACAAAGCAGTCGCTCCCTACGAGAAGAGACTGATCTCCACGAGGACCAAATACAAAATACCTCCAGCTCTTTGCCAAAGCCTTGCCATCAAGTCACTGCATCGTCACGCAGTTCATTTGACTACCTCCTAAATTATTCAAAGAGCTCAGTAAAGCCAGAACCTGCCGGTGCGTCTCCAGACTGGCCAGGGAGACACAGGAAAGGGCGACAACGGCAGCCAGAGCTGCTGGGTTACTGCTGCTGGCTGCCTCCCCCTGCCGGGTCAGCCCCCGTAGACGAGGGCTTGATAAGGGAGCAAAACGTACATTGCTCAGTTTGGCTGCAAATTCTCCAGCACTCCTATCGATCCACGGCCCATTTAAAGCTGTCGCTCACCACTGTCTTGTTTTAGGAGAGGATTATCTGATTTCAAACACTGCACACAGTTATGACCTCACACGACACGTCCTGGTTTGGGGTGCAGCAGAGACCACTTTCTGGTCGGTGGTTTCGTTTCTTGGCTACTCTTCTAGCCCTCTGCAGCTGGCAGGGAGGCTCTTGCCCACCCTGGGGGCTGGGACCACGAGGGACAGCTGAGGTGGTCGTTTACCCCAGAGGGGTGGCACCTGTGGGAGGAGAGGACAGGGCAGGTGACCCAAATGAACCATCCCATCGCCCACCCATGCTCAGTATAAAAGCTGAGGAGCAAGGGGCTAAGGCTCCCTCTTTGTTGGTGGCTGATGTCTGAGGGGGTCCTGTTGGTTTGCCTGCCTTGGATCTCCATCCAGGATCCAGTTCCCACCCGTTGCTGAGTCCAGCCTGGGACTTCCCCAGTGCCAACTGGTGACATCTGTCTGGGAACTTGGAATGGGTTTGTATTTATTCTACCTATTTAATCACCTCTGTTTTATTTTATTAGTAGCATTTTTATTCAAGTAATTTAGTTCCTTGTAAATTCATGAGTTTCTTTATCTCTGTCCTTGGAGCAAAAGGTGGGGGAGAGCATTTGTCCTGTTGTCACTGGCCAGTCCAGCCCAAACACTGACACCACGAGACAGGGACTCATGGAATCCTAGAATTGTCTGCGTTGGAAGGGACCTTGGAGTCCCAACAACCCGTCACTAACCCGTGCCCCTGAGCGCTGCCAGCCTGTCTTCTAGACCCCTCCAGGGATGGTGCCTCAACCCCTTCCCTGGGCAGCCCAGTCCAAGGCTGAAGAACCCTTTCTGGGTAAAAATTGTCCCTAATCTCCAATCTGAACCTCCCCTGGTGCATCTTGAGGCCGTTTCCTCTTGTCCCATCACCTCTGATTTAGGAGAAGAGACCAACCCCCCTGGCTACCCCCTCCTTTCAGGGAGTTGTAGAGCAAGGGGGTCTCCCT
This sequence comes from Pedionomus torquatus, assembly GCA_013398155.1. Taxonomy (NCBI): domain Eukaryota; kingdom Metazoa; phylum Chordata; class Aves; order Charadriiformes; family Pedionomidae; genus Pedionomus; species Pedionomus torquatus. The sequence goes on along the minus strand of VZRU01005384.1, from coordinate 22,565 downwards.
CAGGCTCCTTTTCTCCAGGCTGGACCCCCCCAGCTCCCTCAGCCCCTCTTCATGAGGCTTGTTCTCCAGACCCCTCACCAGCTCTGTTGCTCTTCTCTGGACCCACTCCAGCCCCTCAATGTGTTTTGGTTTTGGGTTTTTTTTGGTAGGGGGCCCACTTAAGATACAGTAGATACTCTACTCTGCAGAGTAGAGGGGGACAATCACCTCCCAAGTCCTACTCAGTTGTTCCTGATCCCAGCCAGGATGTTGTTGGCCTCCTTGGCCACCTGGGCACACAGTTGTCTAAAGGGCATTTAGTCTGAATTTGTCTAGCTTGCTGACATTCATAGGTTGCTTTGGGTTGGAAGAGACCTTATATCGACCCCACCTCCCACCAGACCGGTCTGCTCAAAGCCCTGTCCAACCTGGCCTTGAACACCTTGAAATATTATGAAACATTTAACCATTTAAATAAAAAAAAAAATCTTTTAAATTGTATAGGTATGCTAATCCCTGCTCGCACCAAGGGCTACAAAGGAAACTCTGCTACAACCCACCTCCTTTCCCGCGACTGCAGCTCCCTGCACCAGCCACCCTGTTCAGCTGTTCTCCAGTTGTGCATCCTGACAATGAAGCTGGTAAAAGCAACGCCAGCCTCAGCTGATTTTTTTAATTTTTCCCATATAACACAAGTAAGCTCCTAAGTTCAACAAGGTGGAAAATATTTGAAACCTAAATATTTAGTCTTCACCAGAGTCTACTGACTCAATCTGCACAAAAGCGCCAGTCACTGGAAACCCTCTCTAGGCGTCTCCAGGTGTTTTTTGCAAATGTAGCTGCCTTTCTCTTTGCCTCTGTGATTGCCTTCTCTAACTGAAGTGCTTTTAAAATGACGTGCAGGGTCTGGTGCCCGCGAAGGTCCCTGGAGCCTGTTGGCACAGACGGTGTGCGCGGGCAGGGCTGCTCTGCTGCGGTGCCAGAGCCACAAGCGGGGCCGTAGGCACAAACCACCCCAGTAGCAGCCACCGTAGCTGCTGTCCTGCCGTGGGGACAAAGGTGCTAAGGTGGAGGTTGCCCTTCACGCAGCTCAGGGCTGCCCTGGCGCTGCAGGGGGCACGACTGCAGTGTGCAAAGAGGGGCTGAGAGGGCCCCTTTCAGCCGCCCGGCTGTTGGTCCTACCCACTGCTGAAATCCCCTGCCTCGCCACCCCATCTAGTGCCACTCGTCTGCGCAGTGGCGTTAGTGACAGCATCAAGCATGTTTGTTCCCTCGCCAGCGCGGGACAGACAAATCGCTTCCAGCACCTTCCAAGCAGCACGTGAACAAGGTCACAAGCAGGAGGTGCTGCCCCGAGGCTTCTCCTCCCACCGCAGGTGTCATTTATAGCATGACATCTATTACTGCCCCATGCACGCCCATCCTATTGGGGAAAGCGAGGAACCCCTGGCTCTGTTTCCTCTTTGTTTTCTTCCGAGTGACCCATCCGTGCCACGTTGCCTCTGACAAAGCTCACGGGGTGGTGGCTGGAGAGGAGACTCACAGTTCACGGACCCTCAGCCCTCACCTGAGAACTCAAACAAGGAAAACCACAGTCTGACAGACCTGCAAGATGAGCCTCACTGTAACTATCCTAACGCAACCAGAACAACGATGGGTACACTAAAACTCAATTTTAGCACCCCTCTCTCTATCGTTTTAATGACATTTTACAAAGACTATCAATTAAACCATCTTCCTCTTGTTTAACTTTCATTTGTATTCCTCTAAGTGGACACGGGATTACACTTTAGCTCTGTACTCGTACCATCTTATCCCGGCCCTGCTACAGATGATAACCAGCCAAGGCACGGGGCAATTCACTGTTCTCTCCCCCTGTTTTCCAGCTTATTGAGGCGCTTCCAAGGAGCCTGCCCTCACCTCTGCTGCTTCAGAAAGCTGCTGTTCAAGGGCAACTGCTGGAGGATCTGAGCCACTTTCTCCCCACAGTGGAAAAGGTAAATGTCTTGTTTGCAGCTGAAGGTCTGCATGGCAGGGAATTGCCACTGCAACACCGAGCATCACCTGCCCTCTAGGGGCCTTCCTGCATCTCTTCAGGAGAACAGATGATGCCGACGAGGAATTTGCTTGGACCAGGAGTTCAGTATCGCGGGACACGTGAAACCTGCAAGGCGCTAACAAAGACTTTGCTTTCCTTTGCTTCCCACCTCTAAGCTGTTTTCAGAGGGTGAAGGTCCAAAGCCATGAACAACAGCCACAAAACACAGTGAGTTTTCCTGTTTAACCTTTGAGGAAACAAGTGCTGTTACGACAGGACAGAAGCAGTGAAATCTGCCTAAGGGCTCCCCCGCAGCTCAGGGTGGTGCCGCTTTATTCTTTAGAATTGATTCACTTATTCCACCACTCAGTAATTATTTTTTTAACACGGGGCACTTAGGTGGGTAAGACCCATGATGACAACTTTATTCCTTTCTAGTCATTCTGTCAAAAAAAAGAGATTGATTCTGTCCCCAAAGTCCAGCCCATACGCTGATGCTGTTGGCCTCCACCTTCCAGCACTGCCAGGTGGCACCTGGACACTGCTCTGCCTCCCGTCCCCTGCGACACACCGGCTCCCAGGACAGCACTGCCCAGTTCCCAGAGCAGGGGCACACAGATCGTGTCAGACACATCATACGTGCTCCAGGGAACAATTACATCAATACAGGAACCACTGAACACGGCTGCTCTCCCTAACTGGTCTCCTCAATGCCATAAATACGTAACAACAATGTTCTTTGCAACATTATTAACTTTATGCTGAACTAAAAACCAAGACAGGAAAAAAAGCACCCCAAAACTAAAGCATGGGTTAATAAAAAATAAGTCATAGACCTGCATCAGAATATTCGTTGCCTCCATCGTGCTCCTGCAGCATTTAAAAATAGCTGTATTGACTCAATTGAACATCTGTAACTGAGCTTCGGGAAACTGCACTGGTATTTCATCTTCGATTACCAGATGTAAGAGCAGTGCCCATTTAGATCAGTAGCCACAAATCACTAATTCTGGTATTTGAAAATGAGCAGTACTGGAAATAAGGTGGGTAAGGGAAATAGTGCAGAGTCACGAGCAACAGATTTAACAGCACGGAGAGAAGAATTAAAAGATGAGGAAGATATTCCGTATGCCTGCCTGCTGAGTGCTTGGTTCAGATGTGGACTTTGCCTGATGTCTAATTACGCTTACAGCTATTAGCTAGATCAGATCAAGCCACCAGGCAGCCTGCTCAGAAACATGCTGGTTCTTGATTCTGCCGAGTGGCTGCTCCAGCTTTGCCATCAGGCGGTAACTTGTCCGTAGAGTGCAGATTCCAAGGAGGATTCTCGCCAAAGGTGAACGTGTTCCAGAGCAATAGCACTGCTCAGAAAAATTTCCTGTGACTATCAGCTCTTTCACAAGTGAAAATCCTGTGCCTGTACCCAGGCTTTCCCACACTTGCCTCCATTATGAAAAACCCCACACTCTAAAAATACATGAGCCGTTACAATATAAATCCCATTCCTATTTCAGCCATTCGCCTACCACCATTGAAAGAAATCTGCCCCAGCATCAGAGAGACGTCTCTGAAGTCTGGTACTTACGTGATTGGGACTTCAGTGGAAACAGGACCGAGAAGGGCAGGAAAAGGAAGAGACTCCGACTGCACAACGGGGCTTTCATGTTGCATTCCCGTGCTATGGGGCCAATTTAGCGTGGGTCAAGGGCTTGCTTTGCCACTGTGGTTTTAGCATTAAAAGCATAGACTCTTGCTAATGACCAAAGTCTGGATTTTAAAGGCAATGAAGGAGTTGTCTTTTAGACAAGGGTCTGAAAACCCAAGCTTAAACTTTCAAACCAACAGATACAGATCTAAGCCTGCTCAGAATCGCCTTCTTTCCATCAGCTTTACCGCGGCAGTGGAAGAGGCAGGACGCGTGGCAGAGACCCGCGATGGCTTTGCCTTTGCAGGGACGTCGGGTCGTTTCTAACACAGGCCAAGAAGGACAAGGCTTTGATACTGAAGGGCGCCTGGAGACAACGGGCACAGACCGTTACCTCACAAAAGCTTTTTTTTTCTAAAGCAGAGACATGAAGCCGATAGATCTAACTATTAGTTGTCATGGTATCAATAGTTCTCTGCTGATAAGAAACATTTCTCTGTAACAAAAATATGAAAAGCCCTTACTAAGGAACAAACACTTCAGAAGTTTCCTGTGCTCTCTCTCCTTCAGATTGTTTTATCTGGAAAAAATTCTTTCCTCAATCCAAATTGTCATCCTCCATTTCAAGCTAAAATACTTATTGGCAGAGACATGCAGCACTATTGACTTTAATATCTGCAAAGTAAGTTGCTGTTCTAGGGAGGAAATTGCTGCGTTTCAAAGCTATTTCCTGCCTCATAGATACTAAATTGAACTAAAAAGTCAAATCTGGTTTGGACTGGAAGCCCTGGTTTAGGCTTTTTCTGCTCCAGAAATCCCAGCCAACAGTACTGGTCCCCAAGGCAGCCGCTGTGCCGTGAACCCCTGCTCCTTCTCGCACCGTGCCCTCTTCTGCTCTTCCTACTTCATTGCTGATTCCACTTAATTGCAGCCTGCTTTCACATTCTCTCTCTTTTTTTTTTTTTAATTGTTGGGATCCAAGAATAAGAAAAGCCCAAATACAGCACGAGACTAGTGATTTTTATTTTTTTTTCCTTCACTGATGTTTTGCTTTCAGAGTCTCGAAAAGAGTTGATTTGTGTGAGGAAACACTCTGGCAGAGGAAAGCAGAACATCTTAACAGCCTTCTAGAAAAATCTCTTCAGCGTTGTGTTGTGGCTTCAGCAACTGCTCACAGATAAATTTCACGCAGTCTCATCACAATACATGCAGATTTTGCCCTCTGACTCAGGCAACTCAGGAGTTGTTCCTGCCTGAGTTGGGAACCACGAGCAGTATTTTCGTGGCCGCCTGTTTAAGCCAGCGAGGAAGGGCAAGCGTCGGTGGTGCTGAGACGGTGCCTTCTGCTCTCCCTGCCAGCACACGGACACTGGCCTCTTTCACCTTGTGTGGTCGGGGACAGGGTAAGGATGGAGCAGGGACCACCTCCCGCTCTTCCTGCCCACCACGTGGGGACCTGAGGGCACCGTTGGCTTCAGACAGAAGATGATAATCACTGGCAGATTCAGGAAGATGCCAAATCTTATGGTGATTTTCTCCTACTGCACATCATAACTGAAACAGACTCGAGCAACACCATAAGCTGAACACGTTAGAAAGGTTTGTCCTTTCAGCCAGACTCCCGTGAGGCAGGTGTGCTGACAGCACTTGGTCCTTCACACCTTCAGCAGGGTGTCCTCTGTGTCTCCCAGCAGCATTTGCCAATAAAGGAATGCATTTTACTGTCTCCACGTTGTTTTCTGTGTACTGTTTCAGCCCTTTTTACCACAGCAGAAAGAAAAACTGCCTCCCCCACGGCAAGTGTGCTGTTTGGGCTGGGATGGAGTTAACTTTTTTCAGATCCGTGCTAAAACCAGTGCTGATAACGCAGAGGTTTTCGTTACTGCTGGGCAGCAGAGCCAGGGCCTTTCCTGCTCCTCGCCCCCTGCCAGCGATGGGCTGGGGGCACAGGAGACTGGGAAGGGACGCGGCCGGGACTGACCCCAAATGATCAAAGGATGTCCCAGACCATAGTGTTGTGCTCACCAATAACACCTGGGGCAAGAAGGAGGAAAGGGAGGGCATCTGGAGGAATGGCATCGGTCTTCCCAAGTGTGATGGAGCCCAGCCTGCCCGGGGACGGCCGAGCACCA
>VZRU01005384.1:0-15500 GCA_013398155.1 Pedionomus torquatus | reverse complement strand
GGCGGGGCTCACGGAACGCCCCTCGCTGTGCGGGACCCGTGCGGGGCGGGCTCTAGGAACCGGGCTCGGGATCCACCGGCAGACAGACAGACAGACAGCCCTTCGGCCACCACACCCGTCAGATCTGCTGGGTTTTGCTGCCAGTTTGTCTTTTTAAACACGAGTCTGCGATGTAAGCCGGTTTTTTTCAGCTTCGCTTGTCTCTAGCCGTGCCCTGGACTCGTGTCCCTGCCCGTGTCCCGAGGTTGAGCTCCACCTGAGGCTCAAGAGCAAGCGCAGGTTCTGCACCTGGGCCAGAACAGCCCTGGCCGTCGGTACAGCCCGGGGGCGAGGTGTGAGGGAGCAGCCCTGAGGAAAGGGGCTCGGGGCGCTGACGGAGCAGAGGCTGGACGTGAGCAGGCAGCGGGCACTGGCAGCCCAGAAGGGCAATCCCACCCTGGGCTCCATCAGAAGTGTCGCCAGCAGATCTAGAGAGGGGATTCTGCCGCTTTGCTCTGGTGAGACCCCACCTGGATGTGGGTGCAGGGCTGGAGCCCTCAGGAGAGGAAGGACATGGACCTGATGGAGCGGGTCAGAAGAGGGCCACAAAAATCATCAGGGGGCTGGAGCCCCTCTGCTGTGAGGACAGGCTGAGAGAGCTGGGGCTGTTCAGCCTGGAGAAGAGAAGGCTGCGGGGAGACCTTGGAGCAGCCTTCCAGGATCTGAAGGGGCTCCAGGAAGGCTGGGGAGGGGCTGTTCACAAAGGCTGCAGTGACAGGACGAGGGGCAATGGATTTAAGTTAGAGAAGAGTAGATTTAGGTTGGATATTAGGAACAAGTTCTTTCCTCTGAGGGTGGTGGAACACTGGGACAGGTTGCCCAGGGAGGTGGTTGAGGCCCCTTCCCTGGAGATATTCCAGGTGGGGCTGGATGAGGCCCTGGGCTAGTTGGGGGGGTCCCTGCGACTGTGGGGAGGGGGGACTGGATGGGTTGGGGGTCCCTTCTGGCCTGGAGGATTCTATGACACCTGGAGGAGCCTTCACACGACTATGGTGGGTGCCCCACCACGGGGTCTGCTCGGCCTCAGTTCACTGGCGCTGCTCTGTCCTGTCGAGGCTAATGCCAGCGCAGAGGAGGTGGCCGTGGCTGTGGCCGGCAGAGGAGCAGGGCTGGCAGGAGTGGGTCGTTTCACTGTGCGCTTTGGGAACCGATCGGGCTGGAGGTGGGCGCCTTCCTTCTGACCATTGCACTTGCCGGCAGCTGCCCTTGGGATGCAGGAGCTCAGTGCCTTTGCAGTTTGGGGGTTTGCTTCTTTGTTTTTTGAGGGGGAAGGAGCAGGAAACTCTAAATTGAAACTTTGACATCTCTCTTAATTGCTTTGGAATAAAAAAAAAAACAAAAACAAAAAAAAAAAACCAACCAAAACAACCTGCAAAACAGCTTTTATGGTGCGTTCCAGAAGCATCCCTATTTAACGCCTGCACTGCCATGGGGGTGTATGAGCAGGTTTGACACCAGCTACTGGTGCTTATTTTCAAGTGGAATGATTGAATTAAGTCCTGCATTATTTCTAATCATTATAAATAACTTTCTTCTGTGGGAATGTTGGTAGTAAACACGATTCCTGATAGACTACTTAGTGTTTAAATATCTCCTCTCATTCTGACTCTGTCTCCTTCTCGCCTTCCCCCCATCACCCCCCTCCGCTTCTATAACGCTTCATTGTGTTAAAACGTCTTTGGCCCCTCTGTGCCTGCAGCTCCTCACCTTACTCCATTAAAACTATAAAAGTGAGTGTATCTAGAAATTGCCAGCCCTGCACGTGTGTGCCTAGTGAAGGTCCCAAACCAAAGGCCATGGATCTAAGTTCAGTTATGTTTTGCTGTCTACTTCTAAAATTTCAGTTGGGCTCCCATTTGCAGATTATCTCCTTCCAAAAAGCCCCAAAATCTAAGCACCTAATAAGCTGTGGAAGAATATTCGGGATAACTTGCACTGGTGTTCTGGACGAGCTTGTTATAAGGGAATATGATGTCAAGAAGACATCAGTCTGAGATCCTGAACTGCGGCAGGGTGCTTGGGGTTGGTTGTTTATTTGGGGTTTTTAAAATCCTTTCTAATTCTTGTTTAGAGATGCCCCTCGGTATCTGCCACTGACAAAGGCTAGGAGGAGCCTCACGCCCTGTGAGCTGAGGGTATTTAGAATCTTGATTCTCTTTGCTGGTAGATAATTGGAAATGGTTGATGCTTCCATTTCAGAGGAGACTTGCTGCTTTGCAGTTAGATTCCCTGAAGATTAGGCTCAGTCTAGATCTGTAGTGTATTTGCAGCTGTAAGGGGGCTAGGTGATTAATTTGCTGCTTCTACAGCAGTACAATTAACAGTATGTATGTAATTTGAAAAAAGAAAAGCAGAGCCAAGTCTAGATATTGCAGATCCCCAGCGCTGCAAGACTGTTTTGGACATGAGTGAAGGAGAATTCTTGTTTCTAAAAGTAAACTTGCAACCAGGACATACAAGATGAGTAGTCTTTTAAAAAATGGGTGTTAGTTACAGATGGCCACGTCTGCTGCCCTGAAAACGGCCAAATGCATTTCTCATGCTATTTAGCTGAAGAATCCTAGAAACTTTCCTGCATTCCCTATTCACTCCCACCCCCAAATATTTGGGTTTTAGGAGTCTAGTCTTGATTATTCATAAGAATAGGAACCTTGCTGGAGGATGAAGCAACTTCTTTCAAAATAATGGGAAATGCATACTGTTGCAATGAAACTTTGTTCTTTCTTACTTTTAAAATTTAAAATACCCTCATGAACAGGGAGAAAGTATTTCTTTCAACAAGGTGTTTTAGATAAAGTTCTATATTCTTTGTTCAGAATTGAATTTTCTGACATGCCTCAGAACTTAATTTGTTCTTGTTAGGTCGTCTGTAGCTTAATTACTGCTAATTGGTTTTGTGACTGGCAGATGTCTTAACGAAATATAACTAAACATGTCAGGACACAAGTACAAGATAAGTATGCAGCTGGTTCTTACCTGAGTTACTGGCTTTATTCTGGAACAGCTTGAGCAAATAATGCAACGGGTGCCGCTGCGGGTGCCGCTGTTGGGCAGCCTGGACCGGCGCGGAGGTTGCTGCGGTTTGCTTCGTGAAGTTTAGAGTGGAAGCTGCTCGGCTGAGATCTCCGGGGGAAGAGCGCGTGTCGGCGCGGTGAGGTGCTAGGATTCAGTATAGCCAGCGGTGAGCGAAGCCCCTCTTGCTCCTTGCCTGCAGCGTTTGGCAGTTGGTGGGAGCATCCCGTGCCACAGAAGTTTACAGATTTTGTTGGAGCTCCTCGGGTTACTGCTGTGCAGGTGTGTGAGAGCGAAGCATAGCGTTAAGTACTGGAAGGTGATTTCTCGTTAAAAATTAGCTGGAGTATAGGCAGTTTCTTCTTCTCCAAGTGTACATGATGTAGTCTGTAATTCCGTAGATATTTCTACATAAATTGTATTTCCTTCTTGCAGTCAAAGCTGGAGGTATGAGGGTGTCTAAAAAGCAAGAATACGGACCCATTGAGAAAACTGCTAAAGCTCCAGGAAGAGAAAAGACAAGGTATGGCACTGCGGGGCTCAGAGGCTGCCAACTAAGGCAGCTCTTCATGCTGAAGAGTTTAATTCCTAAAGTAACTTGTGCAATTTACAGATAAAAGGCAACTTTGAAGTAATCATCAATGGTTGGCTTGTGGTTGGTTGGTTTGTTTGTTTGTTTTAAAAAAGAAGGAAAAAAATCAACAAAACCAGCAAAAAAAACCCAACTTCCAAATCTGAGGCCAGTGCCTTGCAATGAAAGCCAACAGCTGAATCTCTTCTCTATTGCCAGGTGTCTCGGAACAGGCAGGGAAGCGGTGTGTTGCCTACACCTACCTCATAGAGTAATGCTCAAACAGCTTCCAGTGCAATAAGAATGAATTTTAGGCTGCCCTCGTTCTGAAGGAACTGAAACCCACATCTCCCTCCCTCCCGCCCACCCAAAGAGTCTGTTACCTCCTGAGCAGGCTGTACCTCCTGTTTCAATCTGAATGCTGCTTTGGCTTTCTCTGTTTCTACTTCATAAGGGTACTCGAGCTATTTTGCCCCAAAATGAATGCATGCTTCTACTTTTGAATAAGGTAACTGTGGCTGAAGTAGTCATCAAAACAAATATTTTTTTACAGCTTTTTCAAACAAAGACTGAATGTTTTTGTAAAATATATGCACGCTTCTTAAATAGCACTTAACAAAAGGTTAAATTGTTCAACATAAGGGTAAGAGGGTAAAATTTTAATGACTTGTGGTGTTCATGAAACTCTATTAGAGCTTGAATTCCAAAGGAATACCGTGCCTAAGTAGGATTCAGGCACGCAGGTTTTTGCTTCTGTTGCAATTTCAAACTTTCTCAGTGGCCACCCAGTTTGGATGATCCTTACCTTGCAGTGTACCTTCTTTTTTTGCACAAAAAGCTCCCTTTAAGAGCCTGCAATCCTTTTGGGGCATAATGGTTCTTGCAGAGTACCCAGCACCCCTCACAATTGCTGTGACGCTCAGAAACCAGCCAGCGTGAGATGAGGGTTTTGTTCAGAGGAGCTTGGTCCAGTGGTTTGCCCTTGACCAAATCTGCTGTGTCCTGATAGCGATGACCTTGCTGTGCGAGCAGGTGGTGCACATCTCCTCCTCCGTGGGCTGAGGAGGGTCTTTGTGAATGTTACGGGAGTTTCTTCACCCTAGGTTTCCCAAAACAAAGTCTCAGGCAACAATCCAAAGGGAAAAAAAAAACAAACAATTATCGAGTTCTTACCTTCACCAGTGTGCTAGGTGCTTCCTGTTGACGTTTCATAGGAAAAAGACTCACAGAAAAAGTCTTCATAGACAAAGACATGAGATTTGTGGGGATAAGACAAAATGTAATGGTTAAAGTACTGTGCTTGGGGAGATGGACCTAAAATTCCACTCCACGTTGTAACTTGTGTCCATTTAAAACATCCATTTGTCAATGTTCAAAGCAATGTGCGAGGTGAGACTGGGACTTGGGTGTTCTTCTCTAACACGTTCCCCTCTGCCTGGGGTACGTGTTTTTGCAGCCCTCTGAAACGTGAAGGCTTTGCTGCTCAGTGCCCAGCGCCAAGAGGAGAGCACGGTCTGACTTGTCAGCTCCTGGGAGCGGGAGGTGAGGGGGTCCTTCCCTTTAGAAGGAGGGCAGCCTGGAATTCACTCTTCCCTTGGAAACTGTTGAGCGGCACTTTATTAGGTATGGGTAGGAAATGTGTCAGTCGTTGCTTTAAAGGTGTCTTTGTCATCATGCTATGAAAATCCACTTACAAGCAAATATTTTTACCTGTAGGTAAGAGAGGGTGCTCTGATTTCTGTCTAGATGTAGATTCCTCTCCTGAAGTCCCAGTGTGGGACTAGTTCTATGCATGAAGGTAAACTGGCACACAACAAGATTAAATGTCCTGTTGTATCTCTTAAGAACAGCACCTTCAAGCGGTCTTTGTGTGGACAGTTTGCTCTGTCCCCCAGGCCAGACCCCCAGCCGGGGCTGCAGGGCCAGCAGGGCAAGGGGGGGATTCTGCCCCACTCTGGGGAGACCCCTCCCAGTGTCGCCTCCAGCTCTGGGGCCAACAGCAGAATGACATGGACCTGTTGGGGAGGGGCCAGAGTGGGGCCTCTTGAGAGATACTGATTGTTTAGGTTAAGTAAGTAAGTTTTAATTAGAGTAACTTACTTAGGGTTATAATATGGTGTGATTTATGCCTTTTGTCAAGCTTTACTGGCCACGAGTGGCTAGATTTGCTGATGCTTCTAGGCTGCAATAGAGGTAGCTTTCCCAGCAGCTGGTGCCGTGTTGTGTTTAGTCTTTTAGTAGAAGAAAAGTGTTGATAACACACTCGTGTTTTGGTAGTGTTTCTCCCTAAGTCTGGAAGTTTTTAGTTCCCCCCGATCTGCCAGTGGGCGCAGGCAGACAAGAAGCATAAAGCAGAAGATAAGGAGGCTCCAACCTTCGGCAGAGACTGCGAAACAACAAGATAAGAGCAGTCAATGGCTTGCCTGGACACAGAAAAGGAATATTAGAAGACCCCAGACCAAAAATGACTGTTGGACTAAAAGACATGTGAGGGGTGGGTGCCTAGATCTCAAGGGTAAAATTGCCCAGAGGTGTCTTTGAACATCCCTCTCTGGAGGCACCCAGCCTGGGCTCACCCTGCTGCTGTATCTTTCAATTAAATTAATTGTTTCTGCAAAATCCTACACCTGAAACTCAGCTGCAGGAAGCCTGGGTTGAGCCTGAAGGAGGAAGCGTGCCCAAGAGCAAGAGTGTGTGAGGAGGGGGAAGGAACCCATCAGCTCCCTGGAGTCACCCGCTGCAAGGGGACCCTGGTCCGAGCAGTGGCAGACGTGGATGGGGTGTGGGCGCTCGGGCAGCAGGGCTTCTTCAACGGGCCATGGAGATGCTGGGAGGGCTGGAGCCCTCTGCTGTGAGGACAGGCTGAGAGAGCTGTGGGGTTCATCCTGGAGAAGAGAGGGCTCCGGGGAGACCATGGAGCCCCTTCCAGTCCCTAAAGGGGGTCCAGGAAAGCAGGGGAGGGACTTTTCCCCCTTGTCCTGTGGCTTCCAAGGGTTCGACCCTGAAAGAGGGCAGATGGAGATGAGATGTGGGGAAGAACTTCTTTGCTGTGAGGGTGGTGAGACCCTGGCCCAGGTTGCCCCGAGAAGCTGTGGCTGCCCCATCCCTGGAGGGGTTCAAGGCCAGGCTGGATGGGGCTTGGAGCAACCTGGGCTGGTGGGAGGTGTCCCTGCCCAGGGCAGGGTGTGGCACTGGGGGACTCTGGGGTCTCTTCCCACCCTAACCATTCTGTGATTCTATAATCTTGTGCTAAAAGTTCTTGCTTGGCAAATTGCTGCTGTGAAAGGAAACACTTCCCAGAAGCAGAGGGTGGATTTCTGTCATGGGTCTAGATTGACTTCATAATATTCTTGATTCCAGATTTTACAGTTCTGGGTATTGGTGCTCAGCTGCTGTGAAGCTACTCCACAGTGTACCAAAAAAATAATCGCTTTCTAGAGATTTAAGGGTATTTCTTAGAGATATCTTTGTATAAAACTACATCTAAATAAAACAGCCTGCGACACAGATTTTGCAGGGTTCTGTTCTGAGGCAGTGAACATTTTTTTATTATCATGCAGTCTTTAATGTGCTTAAAGGATTTAGCTCCAAAACCTAAATTTCTGTTGAAAAACTTTTTGTGTTAAGTCTGGAAAATGACAAGTGTTTTGTGAGATGGAGACACTGAATGGTTTTTCCTCTTGCTTTGCAGCGCTGTTGCCAGTTTCTCAAGATCTCAGAAGACGGGTGCCTTGCTGTCAGAAGTGCTGAGCAAAGTAAGTACTGCTCTGGGAACCAGACACGTGTTTGTCAGGGCGCCTCCATAAAGCTAAACATAAAAAAAAAAAAAAGTCAGAAAGTGAATTTTCCTTAGATTGCTGTCAGCTGACATGCAGGTGTGTCACCTGCCACTGAGCATGGTTGGGACGATGTGGTTCCGTAGCAGCTGAGATGCTAAGGAGGGCCTTTGTGCTGTGTTTGGTGCCGTCGCCGTCTGGCCCCGAGCATCCCTGGGTGATGCCCGCCTGGTGCGGAGTCCAGCCAGGCACCGAGGTGTGTCCCTGCCGCAGTGCTGCGTTGGCTCAGGTGCACTGACCGTGGCAAAGGACTATCAGTGACACAAAGTCTGTACCAGGGCGGGGATTACAACCTGGAACAGGACCTTCGGTCATCAGCTCCTCATCCCACCGAGGAAACAGCCTTCGTTCTGCGAGGGTCCCGCTTAGAGCAGAAGTTGGCAGCTGTGTGAGGGCAGGGTGGGTGCCGAGAGGGAAGCTAAGGGTAGCCCAATTAGACACTGGAATGATGATGATCCGAATCTGGGAAGATAAGAGATTCTTCTTATCTTCTGTGATTGTCTGTGACTTCTGTGAACCCTGGCGTACTGATGGTCTGCTCTGCTTCCCTATCCTGACAGCTCGTCCCATGAGCTCATGAAAAGAGGGAGGGGGAAACCCCAGTAGTTCACTGAAGACAGTCGGCTAACGTCACTCTGAAATTATCGTTAAATGTACTGAGTCACCACAAGTTCTGTGTATTGACCACTCAGACTTTTTGTGGAGTTAGGTTTTACTGCTGTTCTTAAATTACTGTCACATGATGGAATTTAGGAAAATAGCAGAAAAGCTGTATTCTCTCACAACTTTTTCCCTCCCCCTCCAATGTTACAGATGAGCCATAAATTCCATGCAGCAGCGTTACAAGTGACTTACCAAAAGCCCCAGCCTGCTCTGGAGAAGTTCGTACTGCCTAAAAGAATTTACATTATTCAACAGCCACGGAAATGTTGAGATAGTCATTACAATACTTGTGTTTACTTAAAAGTAAGTTTCTATTCAAAATAGCACTTTGTGGTAAAAATCAAAAGCTGTGTGCCTTTATCTCCCTGTATTTCTGTTACTGACAATAAAATACTTTGAGAAGAGTTGCTAAATGAACTTGGGATTTATTAAGATACCAGGGTTTCTGTGTACCAGGTTACTGGTGCACAGTGACTGCTCCATCCCAGGAGGTCTCAGCTTCTCCTGCTGTGTGAGCCCCAACCCGGGCACTGTCACTCTCTTTTCCTCCTCTGGGTTGGGTTTTTCATGAAACATCAGCGAGGCTGAAGTGATGGTGATCCTCCGCAAGCAGGTCACAACAGAAAGGCACGGGTTTGTTGTCATTTAGGCTGAGGTGCTCCGGGCTGGGTGTACACCTTGGGCTTTACTGCTCAATTAGAAACTTCACAAAGTCCTGGGAAAGATTTCTGTGCAGTGGAGAAAGTACTTTATTTTCTGGTGTCTGTGCGTGAGGCAATGCAGCCCCTCGGCACAGGGTCCGTCCTGGAGGAGGCAGGAGAAGGAGGGTCCCTGTGTGTGACCCCTTGGGCTGGGGGGGACGAGGGACGTGCCTGGGCTGAACCTGCAGGACAAGGGCAGCCAAGGGGAGCTCAGGCACCGTTCTGGCTCCGGATTTAATTCTGCTGGGACTGCTTTCTTTCAGGGAGTGATTGCAGATGAACATGCTGCTCAATTTGTTGTCAAAGAGTCCAGAGACACTTAATGTGAAAGGTGATGCTCAAACACGTCTTTACTGTCAGTGATGCTTTTTTTGTCGTGTACTTTCCATGGGACCACAGTGAGAATCTCTTAGGAACTCGAACGCTCTCTGCTCCCTCTGATCAGTCCCAGGTGGGTTACCCAGGACTGAAGGTGAATGTCTGCTTCATTTCATCCACCCACAAAATGTAAATAACTATGTGTGTTGATTAAATAGGAAATTACGATCACAGGAGGTGGTGATTAGTAGCACATGCAATAAATAATTTGGTTACACCTCGAATAAGTAGGAAAAATTAAAATAGTGCTGCTCCTCTGAAGAAGAATGTATTTTTTCTCCCAGGTTGACTACTCGTAGAACATTGTCACCATTGGCCCGGGCAACAGCAATGTACTTTATGGATATTTGAGTTTGCAAGAACAGCTAGTTCTGCTTCTGTAGGGTATGTAGCACACTTGCCACTCACCAGGCTGACTCTATATAAATTAATGTCAATGTGAATGTAAGTGAGATTTGAGTTCAAGCTCTTCATGTCTGAAATGATGATTCCTGCTGCCAAGGGCACACCAGCCCTGTGCGCTCTGACGTGTCTGTGGCTAGAACATGCTCCCTACCGAAGGAACATTAGTGAAATCCTTAGAATTCTCATCCTCAACCTTCTCGTTTCTGAAGAAAATCAATGGCTAGTGAAAAACCATAGGATCTGATTCTGAGGGCCTCTATGAATGTTGTTTTCTGTGAAGGAATTTGCTTCTGAAAACGAATTCCTGTTCTGGCCGAGGATTTCATGGAGAATGAGACCTTGTAGGAGAAGGACTGTCTCTGGAGTTATCCCCAGCCCTGCCCTGGGTGCCCGATTAACAAGTCACCCGTTTGTCCTGCCCAGTTTGTGCTTAAGGGACACCTGAGTGGGGAAGCCACTTGGAGGCTTGTTTGTTGGGGGGGGTGTTAATGTATTTAAACTGTTGGAGGTTGTTGCTATAGGAAATTACTTTTTTGTGACAAGCAATGACTGTGTGACCACCTGACTGATGGATGGATAGTTCTGTTTCACTCTGTGCCAGACACATTTAGCAAGTTCCATGGAGATGAATTCATATTTGTACACAGAACAGACTAAACTCTCCTGCGTAATGTTTTATAATTAAGAACAATGCAGCATGCTCTATAATTAAGAGCACTCCTCTGCAACCAAGTTGTTCTTTTAGCGCAGCTGTCAAAATACAACAGGTGAGTATCAGGTGCGTTATTTCCCCTAATTTATTTCTATTTATTAAAATGTCTTGCTTATGACACTGTTCTTAATAACAAGAGCTAAACAGGAAACTAGAACAGCATTTTGAATATATAAATAACAGACAGCTTAGTTTTTCATTTTGTCTGTGCCTTCTGGTCCATGTATTGTTTGTGTTTGCACCATCATTGATGATATAGTGATGAATCAGTTGGATCTTCAGTTTCAGGGCGTTTGTTTTAATTAGTTCAAGTCTTAATTTAGTACTTTGCTTTCATTATTTAAATATGAACTACAGGTAAATGCAGAACATAGGGAACAAATGCAGTTGGCTTGCTAGAAAAGTCAAAACCTTGCAGGCTTCTGGCAGGTTGTTACAAACACGGGGGCACTCAGCAGGAACGGCCTGGTTTCAGAAAATCACTTCTTCTGTTGACCTTTATTTCATCAAATCAATGGACATGGTGTTGGTTAATACGTGGTTGTTTCTGTCCGTAGCCCTCCAACACCCTACAGAGATGGGAGTGACTGCAGCCAAGAGGCGATGGGAGCGGTGGGAACAGCTGTGGGCAGATGTGGGTTGGCCCAAGGCGTCGGCAGAGCTGGTACCGTCACACCTGTCTGAGGGCCCGAGCAGGGACCCCTCAGCAGGGCGGAACTTGCTGCTGAGCAGGGGGAGCCTCTGCCCTCGCTCCGGGCTGGGTCGGTGCCTGGCAGCCCTTTGGGAATCTGGCTCTGGAGTGAGCCATGCTGCGAAGGCACGGAGCAGGCTGGGACTGAGAGCGGGGACTCGTGTGCCAGACTGCAGCAGATGGGACGGCAAAGAAACGGCACCCGGCAAATCTGGGAAGTTCCAGTAAGAGAACTATAATGAAAGACCTGATTTTAATAAATAAATATTAACTGTTGTTAAAAGCCATAGCTTTCCAAGCCGTACCTGTTCAGCCTGTTCCTCCAGAAGCAGCGTGCGCAGATTTGCAACCCCTTTTATCTCGGGAGCCTCTCCTGGCTGTACAAACTCCACAAGCTCTGGTGACTGGTACCGGCGTAAGCCCGAGCGTTTACGGAGCTCCTTTTTAGTGTCCGTGGTAGACGTGTATTTCTATAATGTAAAAACATGCCCTGGCCTCAGTGGTGTCCCCTGTGAGGCCCACTGTCACTGCTCCTGTGGTGTGGAGCTCCCGCAGCAGGCTCATGGTAAAGCGCCTCTTGGTGTGGAAGGGCTCGCTCTCCTGGAGGGTGTCTGTGTCAGTGGGATGCTCTGTCTGTGTCAGTGGGGGAATCCTTGCAGAGAGGAGCGAGATGTGTGAGAGGAGGAGCCCTGCAGAGGCTGAGGTCGGTAAAGGAGGAGGTGCTCCAGGCACTAGAGCAGAGATGGTGCTGCAGCCCAAGGAGGACCCAGTGTCCAGCCAGGGCCAAACCACCACCTCTGCAGATGCCAGGGCTCCATGGGCTTCCAGGCCCGAGGCTTTGTCTGGCCCCAGCTTGTCCTCCCGCTGAGCTGTGTCTGGAGGACACGACTGAACCAGGCAGGGGCTGTCTTCAGGCTCGCCCAGCTACTGTGAGCTCTGAGGCCACTGCATTTCCCTGGTGACACCAGTCCCAGTTTTCCCTTTATTCAGCAAAACCAGGCAGAGAGCGATGATTCCGTGTCTGTTATTCTTGTGAAACCCCATCGCAGGTTCTGCCCCTGGACGTTTTTCCATTCTTGCTGAATTTCAAAGACTCTTAGATAATTTTATTAGCAGAACTTTCAGTCTGGCACACCATTTCTAACAGGCCACCAATGTTTAGTTGACTCTTCAACCAAAGAGAAGATCTGTTACAATTCTGAATTCTGAGTACTGCTGACTCTCCAGCGAAGAGAGTCTCCAGTTGTTTGCTGACACTTAAGACTTTCTAGAGGTTTATGACTCGTATCAAGAGCAGCATAAGAAACTTCAGTGGTTCCTGATGGTTACGTGCGCTGTTTTTGCCAGCAGAGGCTGCTCTCTGCCCACGGCTTGTTGGGGTGCTGCCAGCTGAGCCTCCCGGAACACTGCTATTTTCCTACAAGGACTTATATTTTAAGCTGCTGGAAAAGTTTCAAAGAAGAAAAAAAAAAAAAGATTAGTTTATGGAAGCATCATTTGGTATTTCACGGAGGACGTGACTCCCAAGAAGCTGTAGAGATACAGAGGGTGTAACTTGCCGGTGAGGAGCAGCGGTGTGCCATCGCTGCCCCCCGCGTTCTCCGTGCCCGTGGCTGCAGTCCATGAGCAATGAGCCCTGGCTCGTTGTGGGGGTGAAGTGTCCTCTCTGCCAGGTGAATCCACACGGTCAGTTACGGTTTGCTGGCCTGGGAGATGCTTTCACGTGATGGTTCTAAATGCGATGACTTGAGACCAAATCCTTCGCTTCCTGAACCCTGAGGAGCTGGGCACAGCGTTTCCCATCCAACGGAGAGCAATGAAGGGTCTGAAACTGACTGCGTTTGTACCCAGGCTTTTGGGTTTTTTTTCCTCTCAGGCTTTTGGTTTTCTTCTAGTGATTAATTCAGACGTTATTTTTCTCTACGAGAATGATTAAGACTTTCAAAATGCTATTATAAAAAATATTTAACAGCCATCGCTTTAATTGCACCACATGCATTTGCTGCATACTGAAATAGAACCCTCGCTTATATGGAGACTGACTTCAAAATTTAAATCCAACCTTGTACTTTCATTGTTCATAACTTTCTTAAATTCCTTCTAGTTTAAATTGTCCATATTTGGTATGTTTTTTCAAAGTCAGAGTTGGAGCAGACTGTGAGCTATCTTTAAGCTACACAAGCCTGAAATATTTGTTCTTTCTTTGTTAATATCAAGAAACATAAAAACCAACGAAAAGCAAGATTATCTATTAAAAAACCAGCTGAAATTGAAAACTTTCAACTTGGTTCTTTCTATGGATCTCAGCCTTTAAAAGCAAAACAAGTCAAAAAGCCAAATTTTGATGGAAAGGATTCCACTGGAGCTGTTGAAGATGCCAGTCCACGATGGGTGAGCGTGTAATCACATGTCCCCAGCCTGTGTGCAGCTGACCTCCTCGATGCACAGGTCTCTGGAGGTTTCTAAAGACAGTACTTTAAGTGATAAGAGAGCCCTCCAATTCTGGGGATGATTCCAGCTGCTAGTCTTTAGTAGCAGCCTAACGCTGGCCTTGCCACTTTGAGTTGTAATGAATTACAGGGGAAAAAAAGGTGGGAGGGGGGAAGTGGGGCTGAGAAGAGGGGTCAGAATGTCCCAGCGCTCAGCAGCCCCGGCTCTAAGGAATCCTGAAACAGGGCTGGCAAGACTGGATGTTCTGTGAGCATCTGCTGGTTTAAACACATCTGCTGTTCTAAACAAAAATGTTCACACTTCACAAATTGAAGAACCTTAAGTCTGAAGCCAGTAGGGATGGTAGAATAATAATGAACTCAGAAAGGAAAAAAAGAAAGGAAGAGCTAAAAAAATCAGTTGCTGGGAATGGACAAATAAGTGGAAGGAGCAGAAGGTGGAACAGTTAAAGTAGAAAACCAGCTGTGAGCTAAATTCTTCCCAAAAGGAAGTTACTGATGAGAGCAACAATCTTTATGTTGCTGGTATCAAAAACACTGCTCTACTGAGAGACATGGGGAAGCACTAAAATCAAGCCCTAGTTAAAAATATTTTGATTCTAAGCTTTCCTGTAGAACTGCAGAACCTAAATCCAATTGACTGTAAACAGTATTGGAAAACTTCTGGGTTCATGTACAGGGGGAGAGCGAGTGAGAGCTGGACCTGATGAGGAAGAGATCCCAGAACGGTGGAGTCATAGCTCAGCTTTTTGTCTCGGATTTCGGAGACAAAGCCGTAATCATAAAAGGCTGCCAGAACTAAGACACTTCCTCTGAGAGAGACAAACTTCCCCTTGTCACGCAGGTGAAGCGGAGGGAAGAGACCGCAATGACGAGGAGTCTCTGCTGGACGAGAGAAGCTGCTGGCTGTGCCACGCAGCATCCTGCCCTTGCCTGGGGACCAGCCTTCAGCCACAAACCTGCTGCAGGCGCGGCGCAGGTAATTAGTGGCTCTGCCACCTGTCTCCCTGTCCCTCTGCCCCAAGGCAGCCACACCAGCCGCCGAGAGGGTGCTGGTCTTGTCTGCAGGGCGGTCACTTCTTTAACTTCTTCCTGGACACATACGTGGATTCTCCCTCGTGCTCCTCCCGGGCACATCAGAAGAGGCTCTGTGAAACACACACAGGGTGTGGAACACTCCAGCACTGGAATAATTATTTTGCAGCTAAATGCAGATTTAGGTTTTCATTACATATGAAAACAAATCATAGTTTGCCCAGCAAACCCTTAGTATTATTTATAAATGTATTTTGGATGCTCCTTTCTTAGTGTGAGGAGGATTCATTTTTTATTTAATTATGTGAAACTGCACCGTACAAGTTCCGTGCAGGGAAGCTAAGCGCTTCGGCCGTCATGCAGGGAGTAGCTGGAGGCTGGACATTTGGGGTGGAAAAGGCAAGCAGTCCAAGGCTGGGAGAGGACGACACACGATGGCATTTAAACCATCACTGCTAAACCTACAACTTGGTACTTAAAAAACCCACTTAAACACTAACCCCGTTAATGTGAGACCGTTACCTAAATGTAAAGAAACCAGAGCACCCGAGGTGGAGGTGATACTGTGTAGGGGCTGCTTTGGCACAGCCCATGGGGGTTACCACAGGCAGCGCTGACCTCAGGGAGGTGCACCCAAGTAAAAATGTCAGTACCTTATCTTCTTTCTCATGAGCTCCCCTTTGAGCCATCCCTGGGAGGAACTCACCTACTGCTAGGCATCATTTCCAGCCTTCAGATCATTTTTGCAGTTCTTTTTGTATTATCTAATTTTTCATCTTGGAAAAGGTGGATAGAGAGACTGGAAAAGGCATTCCACTGCTGGTTTTACCAAAGCTGTACTCAGAGGTGACACCACCTCTCCGCACATGCTCACTCATCCTTGTTTATGTAGGCAAAGATTGGAGCTTTTTTGGAGCAGTAACATTCACAGAATTACATAATGGTTCAGTGTGGAAGGGATCATCTAGTTCCTTAAGATCTTAAGACCTTAAAGCCCCCCCAGTGCC
>VZRU01005383.1:57971-81330 GCA_013398155.1 Pedionomus torquatus | reverse complement strand
CGTAGGCGCCCTCGGTGGGCAGCCGCGGGGCGGAGAAGCGCTCCGAGTCGTTGGTGGGGAAGTACCGCCGCACGAAGTCGCGGTCGGCCTTGGCGGGGCCCGAGGTCGGCGTGAACTGCTCCTCGATGTCGTTCGCCTGGCGCTGCGGCAGGAAGAAGAAGCCGGCGCCCAACCCGCCGGACAGCAGCAGCGGCACCAGCACGAAGGGCCAGGGGCAGGTGGCCACGCCGCTCCCCAGCCCTTCGAAGAGCCGCCTCAGCGGCCGCTCCAGGCAGTCGGTGTTGCGGCAGGAGCATCCCTCCGCGGGGCGCCGCGGCTCCGCCATGGGCGAGGCGAAGGCAGGGGCTGGCGGCCTCTTGCTGCACCGCAGGAGAGCCCCCTTCTCCCCGCAGGGGCCGCGGGGGGAATGAGCGGTCTTCAGGGGCGCGGCCGCGCCCCTCCTCGTTCTGACTCACCGGGGCTTCCACCGCCTCCCCGAACAGGCAGGCGGGGACATGAGGTTCCCCCCTCGCCGCCCTGCGCCCTGGGGTCGGATCTCCTGCCGCCCACCGGCTTATCGCTGCCTCGCCTTGGCCATCTGCCGGGCCAGGAGTCCGGTCCTACCGAGGGTTCGGCGCTGCTACAGCCCCCGTCGTGCTGAGCGCTGGCTGGGGCGTCGCCCTGCCCTGCTCCTACACTTCATGTGCTGGACTTCGTCGTCGCCTTTACGTTTTTCTCCGGATCTGCTGCAGCCCTTCATTACTCAGGATTACTCTTCTGCCTGGCAGCAAAACATAGCAAGTGGTGATGGAGACCTTGCTGTGTTTGCTCTCTCGGTAAACAGGTTTACAAAATGGGAGCGAGTGTTGGAGAAAGATGTTGAAACAAGGCTTAACGATCGCAATGGGAAAGTCACAGAAATCTCAGCAGTGTGGTATGCCGGAGCTTTGTGGCGTAACAGTGATAGAAAGCATCTGTCCGTGTCCAAAAAACCACCCTGCACCCTGATGTTCTTGACACTGGTGACTGTGATTTGACTGCCTTCTGGCTGAGAAGATTAAGCTCAGATGTGGCACTTCTGGAGAGGCATCTAGCCAGTTAGCTAACGCATTACGGACAGGCACTTCTTGCCCCTCTTTGAAAGAAGGAACTCTCTGCTCTCCTGCCAGTACTCACAAAAAAACATTGTAGGCTCTTCTCTCTTATCCTAAGGAGAAAGGCTTGCCACTTGTGTTATGCTTGCAAGCATCAAACAGGCAGCCAGGCTCTGAGCAGCCTTACAGGTGTCCCACTGCGTCTAGCATTAGTGCAGGCTGGATCCTGGTGATCCACTTCTCTGTGCAACAGTATTCCTGGGAAGGTACATCAGTTCTGATTTTCTCTGTGGGAGACAGGCACTTGGAAGCTATTTTCTTTAGCTCCTAACTTGTCAAAATTAAAGTTTTTTAATGAATCTTAACGCCATACTGTTAGTCTCTCCCACATTCTGTTCTCAGTTCCCCCAAATGGATTGGCACCATGTTAAGAGCAATGGATCTTCACACAGGAGTCTGTCCTCAGAAAAAAACCACAACATAAACCATTTGATGTTAGGCAGACGCTTGATGAATTCTTGTCATAGAGTTACTCAGCTAGAAAAGATAGCCTCTCTTACTTGGAAATAACTCCAGAGAAAAATGTGTCTGGGAATAAACTACAGAGGCACACCGCTCCCTAAAGCTAGACACCAGGAAGACACTTAGGATAACCTTTTGGTAGACTAGGTTATGGATCATCCACTAACATTGCAGCAGACATGAAAAGATGGTGTCCCGCTAAATGCTTTCGCTGTAAAAAAGTCCATAAAGGGTTGCTGACTTTTATAAGCTCAACCAGGCAGAAAATAAAAATTGATCAACCCCTCATAGCCAGTTTCTTTCTGGCCCCTCAGGAGCTGGAGACAAACTTAGGATGGTAGTAATAATCAGGAGGTAGAAATTGGCCTGGTGGCAGGAGCTACCCAGTCAGGGTACCCAGTACATTGGACACATCTAGATGCTTCTAGGTTAACTCTTTTTGAGACTTGGGGGTCTGACCTGAGGCATGGGAAGGTGGCACCAGCTCTCAATTCAGAGCAGTCTTCAAGCAGGATGAATGTGCTGGTCTTCTCTTGAAGAATATGATTTTTTTCTCCTCATTCCCCGGCCTATTCATGCACTTTATATTAACTTCTAATAGGATAAAATCTGAAGTACCTCTTGGAGTATGGACAGGAACTGGTCCCAGCAAGTCAAGCTTTCCTGTATTTTTGGATGATGATGCCATCTTTCTCCTGATGGTTACATTGCATTTGTTGGAAGTTTCAAAGGGAGGTTCCAGTGAATTACTGTTCATAAACATTGCCGCATTGGTAAATATTCACATTTCTTTGCGTTTCCCAGTGATAATGGAATGGTGACAAGTAAAGCAGATACATACCTGGCATGTCAAGAAGAAAGCTGAGAGGGATAGCTGGTGCTCCACATTTAAGCAGCTTGTACTTGAGTCTTTGCAAGATCTGTGGGGACAAAGAAATCCAAACAATTCCTTTGTAATATCCCCAATGGCCTCATCTCAAGATGATGTCAGAATGTGGCTCACACAGATACATTCTCCACTTCAAGCCCATGTAAACCAGTCAAGAGCAGCTGTAAGAATTCAACAAGTAGGTCCTTTCCAGGTGGCTGAGTTGCCTCCCTGTTGTACAGCACCCTGGGTTAGACCATGTCACAGAAGGGCAGGAGACCTGGGTTGAAGCCCCTCTCAGAACCTTTTCTCTTACACAGTGGGGTCCACTGACCAGCATTGGAGTGTTTGTACCCTGCAAGAAGTAAGGGGAAAGATGGAGAATTCAACCCAGCTCTCGCTCTGCTACAGTCCAGGAAAGCTCACAGATGCAGATGAGGCTTTCTTTGGTCATGGCTCAAATGTTGTGATGGCTCCAGGGCTGCACCAGCTCCTGGCTGAAGAGACAGCAGGGTAGGGAGAACGTATGTAGCTTCTAGCTTGTGGGACTTTCTCCACAGTGCTTTGAAATTAAGGGACAATGCATGTCTGGCTGGCGAGACTCCCCGCTTCACAGCCTTTTTCGTTTGAAAGTTCTTTTTCAGTTTGCTGCCTCAGCCTCCATTTCCCTCTGCTTAGAAGAGGATCCATCTCCTGCCTGTCTTTTTTGCTCACCAATTCTGTGAGAATATTTGTTTATTTTGAAGGGCAGGCTGTCCTCAGTAAAGCAGAGGCAAACATGTTCTGGTCTGTCTCTGCATTCCTGTGTCTTCCAAACATTTACTGAGAATGGAAGCAGTTTGTAGAATCACAGCATAGTTTGGGTCCGAAAGGCCCTCTGGCGCTCATCTCACCTGCCCCACCCAGAGAAGGGCTGCCTGGGTGTTAGGCCAGGCTGCTCAGGGCTTTGTCCGGCTGAGTTTGGGCTACCTCCAAGGACGGGGACTCCAGGCAAGGTTTTGTCAGCGGGGCTGCAGGGAAGCCCCTGTGAGGAGAGGCCGGGGCTGGCCTGAGCCAGTGGCAGCCTGTTCCAGCTGCCTCCAACGGACCCACCACAGGGCAGGGCTGAGCCCATCCTCCGGGGAGTCTGTGGCCCCTCTGTGAAAATGTCCTAAAGTAAGGGTGGTAAACACTGAGCACAAGGAGAAACAAGGCCAGAGCAGGAGGTGAATCAGGAAAAAAGACCAGGCTGGAGCAGGAGGGAGGAAAGAGAGAGGACCATGGCTGGGCCAAGGGGCTACTTGGCAGGAGCTCAGAGGTGCAGCCTGAAAGGGGCTGCTACAGGTGAAGAAACTGCCATGGACAAGGTGGTCCCAGTCTCTTGCACCACCCACAGCCCCACCACAGGGGCTGAGCCTGGCAGGTGGTGAGGAGAGGCAGCAAAAGAGGTGTCTGGAGGGAAGCAGGGGTATTCTCCCTAAGGGCTGGTGGATTGCTTTCAGCCTTCATTGATCCCAGAATAAGTAATTAATAGATTGTTCAGTGGAAAATAAATTACATTCTTGGGAATTACCTGAATCAGTGAACAGTTTTTGCCCATGACAGTACTTCACTGTAATTTCTTTTGATAAAACTTCTAACCGTTGGTCCTTGTCTTTTCACAGCACATCTCTGAGGACAGTCTGTCTCTGTCTTCTCTGCACCTTCGTCACACGGCTGAAGACAGAAGATCCTCTCCACCCTTGGTCTTCTCCAGACTGAATCTAGGTCTCTTGGCCTGGTACATTGTGTGCTCCAGGACCCTTCACTGCTCTCACTTCAGTAAGCTGGTATCTCTTTTGTACTGTGAAGTTCAGCCTTGGACACAGGACTGCTGAAGAGGTCTCATGTGCTGCATGAAGGAAGATAATCACTTCCCCGGCTACACTTTTGCTAATTCAGGCCCCTATGTGGTTGACTGTCATCACAAGGTTGTGTTGCTGACGCGTGTTCATACACTGCTGACTCACACTTGGTTGTCTGGGTGGTGAGTATAAACTTAAAATAAAATTAATGTGTAAATTCTTAGCAAATAAGGAGGAGGGGACTTAGACACTTAGTTGACACTTTTTATTTTCTCAGTTCTATGAGTATTTGTTTCCAAGCCATCATTAATGAAAATCTCTGTTTGCTCTGTGCTTCATAGGCAGAATATATCTCTGTGATTTCTATCCTTTCAGGAAATCTCTGTAGCCTAAAGTAATTTCCATATACAACTGCAAAGATCTTCCAGGATCATGTTCGTTCTACCACCAAACTGACCTTTATCTCCCAAGATCCTGCAATAACTGTCCATGGTGGTCGTTATGGCTGCATCTAGTTGTGATGGCTGCATCCAGATCAGCGTGGTTTTGGGGAGACATATAACACCACGATAGCCAAGGCATAACTTGAACAATGCGCCTACCTAACCACAATATTGGTACTGTGGTACTGTGTTTGATATGCAAATATGATTATAAATCTGTCATCTTACCCTCATAAGTAGTGAACAGCACAAGAGCCCTTGAGCTCTCCTGCACAGCAGTGGACTGCACACTAGGATCTCCCCTTGAATAGGGATGCCTTTCAAGGTTACTTCTTGAGATCTGGAGATTTCTTTCTGTAACAGATCCTCAGTAAATGACTAATAGCATGCTAAACTTTGAAATCTTAGCTAAGTAATATAAAAGATTTATTGTGTATATATAATCCTTTAGAAATAAACTGTTGACCAAGTGTGGGACTAGGATTGGGTCCAGCTGTACCTAGACTCTTTTCTGAGGAGTTTAGAATGCAAGGGGGTCCTTTCTGAGCCTCAACTCAGTGGGGGGGGTGTCTCCCTGACAGTTCTGTCTGACTCTGTTCTCTATGCAGTAAATATCCAAGTGTGCCTTGCCATCAAATCTTGTTAAACCACTGTGACATTTACTATCAAACTTTGTTAAATCCCTGTATCAGTAAATGTATCACTGCTGCTTTCTAGAAGTGAAGTGTATTACTCCATCCACAACAAATTGGGATAGTCAGCTAGATAGCAAGTAGTATCACTGATTATTTATGGAGGCGTGGAGTCCCAGCTTCTCAGAAGAATCTGCTCATAGCAATTGGCTTAATTGGGAGGCTGTTGAAGTGACTAAGTCACCTAAAAGTGACTTGGGGCTGCATGCAGGCAATGTTAAAACCACTGATTGGAGGAGTCCTGGTAATTCTTAATGCCCATCTAGTTGCAAAATGAGATCAAGAAAGACACAAAACACAATGAGGCATTATGTGATAACACTCAAAATGCTTACAGGCAATTTCCTACATGAGTGGAATTCATGCATGGTGTTGTAAACTACAGCCTTGAAATAGTCTGGGAGCATCCACCAGCTCAAAACATGAAACCCTGGGGAGATCACAAAGTTCAGCTCTCTCAGTGCTAGTTTCTGTTTGGGAGGAATCACAGGGCTTGAAGGAAAAAAAAGCAATTGGGCCTCCCTGTCCAGAAGGTGGAGGCCTATCAGTAAATAAATGATAATGGATCATGCATTTTGATTCCAGTTGGTCCTCAGGGATTATTGGTGAGGTTTTTAATAGATATAGGAGCACAAATGTTAATACTAACACAAATTACCTCTGTGAAAGGAGCAACTATTGGTGTGCCAAACTGCCATGGAAAATTTGTGGCTTCTGGGTAAGAAGCACTTTGCAATTAAAGATCAAGATGAAAAAATTTTAGGATTTGATGTTTTAAGTGGACGAACCTGGCACCTGCTGAATGGCAGTGTGTAGTCCTTCAGCTCAAACACTGACCCCAGCCCTGATAGAACTTGAGAGGTGGCAGTGTGTGTACTTCATGCAGTCTCTGTGGTCTCTGATTCAGACATTACTCATGTACCACAATACCCATTTTCTGCTGCGGCACAAAACGGAATTTCTGAATTCATACTGTTTTGGGGAAACGAAACCCAGAATCTCCAGAGCCCACTCCCTCATGTAACTCCCCTTTCTGGCCGGTTTGGTAACCATTTGGGAGGTGGCACTTAACAGCTGGTGCACCTAAATGTTAATACAGCCCTGCTACCAAACATTGCAAACTTGACAGCTACTCTGCAAGCAGCTACACACCCACGGGTGGTGGCGCTGTATGTACAAGCTATATTTTTTATAGTTCCCTTGAAGGAAGAGGATAAAGAGAAGTTTGCTTTCACTTGGGAGGGAATACAATACACCTTTAACAGATTCCTATAGGGGTATAAACATTCATCCACGATTGCTTATGCTGCACTTGCTGAACTTTTACAGGCAGTCTCACTCACCCAAACCGTGAAACTGTATGTACCAATATGTATGGGTGATACTCTGATTGGAGGAAGTTCCCATGAGACACTGGGGTAAGCAGCAGCAGTGGTGTGGCAAGCACTAAATAAAGCAGAAATTAAGAGTCCACCCAGAATATGTCAGGGATCAAGTAAACAAGTAAAATTGGTATGTAGTAGCAGCTGTGATTCTTCCAGATACTATTGGAAAAAATCAGAGTTGCAAATGCAAATACTGGTCCTCTGCTTGATGAGTCTGGTACTTACTGTGAATATGGTAACCTTAGGCATTATATAGGAAGGCACAAGATCAACACATGGGCAGCTGTTGTGTAAAAAGCTGTCACTGCCTTGCATGATGTCTCTGAGCTGTCAGTATGTGTTAGGCATGTTCTGAGGCCCTCTTGGTGTGAGGCTCTTTAGAAATTCCTGTGCGACCTGGTCCAGATGAATTCTGTGAATCTGCAATTTCTACCTTCACTTGAGTTTTCTTTTTTATTTTGAGGAAGAATTAAGTTGCTTAAGTATTTTAACTATCTGAGTGATATTTTGTTTCTATTGTACATTGTGGCAATGGACAGAATTCCAGTTTATCAGTACAGCATACCAGAAAGGCAGGATGAGGTGTCAGATTTTATCCTTCAGTTCTGGGAACATTTCAAGCTGACATAAAGAATAATTCCTATCTCCACTGTGATTTCAGAATCATGAGATTTTCTATGGGGACTGCTCTAAATTATACTTTCAAACCCTATAGGGTTTGAGTATGATGTAACATGAGGCTACTGAAGACTTTTGTACTTGCACTCCCTTATAAGGGCTCCAAAAGGTTTGACTTTCCTTAATTCACATAAATGATTTCACAGCTTACTTCCATGAGAACTGTAATGTTTGCCTCTTTAATCACTGTCTTATTAATAAGGAATATGTTACTTTTGCAGGCTACTTTTTTGTTACATACAAAACTATAAGCTTCCTCATAAAATGGTCAGTCAGGTTTTGAATGTTGTCAGGAACTGTAAGTGCATTTTATTTACAGACAAAACCAGAAGATCTTCTCTCTCCACTCTTGCTTTGGTGAGCCAATGCCTGTTTGGGCTTTGTAATTTTCTGAAACATTAACTTACTATTTTGAGTATTTGTTTATGTATCAGAGAATACTGATCTGAGCACAAACTGATTTGGTGGAGCTCAGGTACCCAACAAAGATATCAAAGGTGCTAATGTGAGTTCTTTCTGTTATCTATTTAAGGGATGACCTTTCATAAATGTCCCATTTCATTTAAAAGAAGGTAATTTTATACAACCCTGAGATGGAAAGTTTCTGCCAACCACACAACCAATGTAATCATTACTCTTCTGTGTCAGTGTTTCTATGCCAACAGGACATTAGCAAAACTATCTCCTTCTCAGGCCAATCCAGGCTCTCCTGATATTTATTTATTATGGGTGTGTGTATTGGAGTAGTATTTTCTTCTGTTGCTGATGTAAACATGGAATTGTATGAGGTCTGCTTTGTGGTTCTCTCTGTGCCTATATGTTTTTATTGACATGTAATTTTAAACTCTTTTGGGGAGTCAGAATGTTTGCAGAAATGTCAGAAACAGGGTAACCTGCTTTACATGCAATATACCAAAAATCTGTAGAGATTTGCACCTTCTAGAATTCTTGTCAGCTTGGGAGTGCGCTCCCTAGAATGTTGACATGTCATACAGAGACTGCATGTCCTTGGGAAAAGACCTTATTGGTCCCTGAGTAGTGACAGCCATGTTCGATATTCTCACAAATGAACCAGAGCGCATCCTGATATCACCTTGTTCTTCCCCTGGTACCTTCATCTTTCTTCACCCTTCTCTTTATCTTCAGTGGTCACCTACTGGAATATTGTTCAGGGAAATCACTCCTGTTAGCTTAGCAATCTTTTCAGATTATTAATTGTAAGACACAAATGTAGTCCTGGGTTTCTTCATTTCCATTGCTTGGATAGGAATTATTCACTAACTGGAAGGGTCCTTTGCCTTCCTTTGCCAGGCCATTCCTCAAGTGCTTGTTGCTTCCACTTGGAGTGGGAGTGCCGTTACCACCTGCATTGGCCAACTTCTGCAACACTGCCCTGCCTTTGTTCACTCTATAAACTGTAAAAGGCACTTAGTTACTCATCTCCAGTGTGCTTATATTGTCACCATGTAGAGTGGGCGGGAAATTCTAGGTAAATTATGTGCTACATTCAGTACTTAAATCTTCAGCAGACACCCCCATCACGGTTCATTTGCCTGTCTCCCATTTCCATAAAAACTCTTCTTTTTAGAAGAATAATTTCTTACAAAGGGCTGTTCTGACAGTAAAACAAAAGTTAGGCTGTCCAGATTCTTCTGGTTTATTTTAAGATTACAGGATTATAGAAACAAGTTTTTAGGAAGAGCCAGATTGCCACATCCGGAGAGTAGTGGTCAACAGTTCAATGTCCAGATGGAGATCAGTGACAAGTGCCATCTGTCAGGGTTACATACTGGGATCAGGTACTGTTTAATATCTTAATCAATGACATAGTGGGATCGAGTGCACCCTCAGCATATTTGCAGATGACACCAAGGTAAATGGTACAGTTGACACTCCTGAAGGATGGGATGCTTTCCAGAGGGACCTGGACAAACTTGAAAAGTGGAGTCATGTGAACCTCACACAGTTCAATATGGCCAAGTGCAGGGCCATGCACCTGGGTTGGGGGCAACCCCCGCTATTGATACAGGTTGCGGGATGAAGGTATTGAGAGTAACCTTGCCGAGGTGGCCTTGAGGGTACTGGTGGATGAAAACCAACATAAGCCAGCAATGTGTGCTTGCAGCCCAGAAAGCCAACCATATCTTGGGCTGTATCAAGAGAAGAGCAGTCAGCAGGTCCAGGAAGGTGATTCTGCCCCTCCACTCCACTCTGGTGAGACCCCACATGGAGTACTATGTCAAGCTCTGGAGCCCTCAACATGGGAAAGACATGGACCTGTTGGATTGGATCCAGAGGAGAGCCACAAAGATGATCAGAGGATGAGAGCACCTCTCCTGTGAGGACAGGCAGAGACAGTTGGGGTTGTTCAGCCTGGAGAAGAGAATACTCAGGGGAAACCTTATTGTGGCCTTTCAGTACTTAAAGATGAGGGCAGGCTTTTTAGCAGGGACTATTGTGATAGGACAAGGGGTTATGGTTTTATACTGAAAGAGGGTAGATTTAGACTAGGTATAAGAACTTTTTTACTATGAGGGTGGTGAAACAGTGGAACAGGTTATCCATATTGGTCACAGATGCTCCATCCCTGGAAACATTAAAGTCGGGTTGGATGAGGTTCTGAGCAACCTGGTGTAGTTGAAGATATCCCTGCTCATTGCAGGGGGATTGGACTAGGTGACCTTTAAAGGTTCCTTCCAACCCAAACCATTCTATGCTTCTATGATTCTGTTTCTAACCTCTTTGAGGTCTCATGCATCATTGTGACCGGTGTGAGTTTAAAAAATCAATAAACAAAAGACCTGCAACCCGTTCTTTACTGGGGAGGACTGTATATTGGTGCAGAACAGAGCCTCAACAAGCAGGCAGACTGAAGGAGTGATTAATTTTGGAACAGCAGTATATTATTGTTCCTCTCCCAAAGTCTCCTTGAAGATCTGTAATTACCTGTCTTCCTTTCTCAGCTTTGTGATTGTCCTCTCAGAGAGTTCTTTTCATGCAAGATATGTAAGACAACATAACCCTGGTTGGGAGAGCCCTTCCTTACAGGAAAGCTGGGTAGGAGAAATATGCGGGTGCTGAAGATAAGATCATGATACTTTTTAGGCTAATTTTCTGTCACAAATTGTTAAGAAATGCCATTTCACTTGGCAGTTTGAAGGTTCTCTACAACTTTCAGAAGAAATCATAAATTGTTTGAACTTTGCTCAATATTTCAGTATAATAAGGGGAAGTTACCAACTATCTTTTGGGGAAGCTCTTTTATTTTATGTGACTGGTATAAAGTCTGTAATTATGGTTATGGGCAATTGTAAGTTTATAATATTTTGCTCTTTAACTGTACCAACACTGGATGCTATGATTGTTTCGGAAGGGTATGCCCCATAGAATATGTGAACCAAAGTATGGTATAACTTTATTTTACCTTCAAAGAAACTTTTTTTTTTTTTTATGTAGGGCAGACCCAGGTTTTTCAAGGCAACATAATGTGATTTCAGCAGAGTTTTATGAATTCAGCAGAGAGAGTCCTTGTCTTCAGTCCAGCTCATCACATCCATAATAATACCTTGGCTCAAAAAAACCCTACCAGTGTCTGGGAGAGAAATTTGCAGTGAATTTTTGACACTGGAAGCCATAGGCTCTTTTCTTTTATATGATATACTATAGAGAAAAACATTGGTATCAGCTGAGGTCTGAGCTCTAAGAGGGTTCATGTTTACAAGAAATGCCCAAAGTTGAACTTGCAGAACTGTTGCATCTTTTGTCTGAGACCCCTTGACTACCTCCTTCAGGGTGACTGATGAGTTACACATACAAACAAGGAAGCACCTGGGTCTTCCCCTTTACTATTTATCTCAAGGCTGGATGCAGCCTTTGGCTTACCCATCTTTCATCTGTCCAAAAGAAACTATGCTCTGTGCCAGGCCTCTGTGCTGTGCTGATGCACACCACTATCAGGCTGTATTGTGGGTCTTACCAGTCATAAAGAAAAATGACTGTCTAGGTTTGCCATGGCAGCATGAATTGAGCTCTGCAATTTCAGATCATGATGAGCATGGCCAGGACATTCCATTCTATTGCCTTTTCTGGAAATCTAATACAGAGGGATATTTCTTTATTGTGGCCACTCTTGAAAAGTGTTGAGTTTCACTATTGTCAGATCATCGCATCAGAAGGGACTTTGGTCAGTAGTCCATTCCTCTGCCAAAGGTGGGATGAACTGTGCCTACAGAATTTCTGAAGAAATCAGAAGTTACTAGTACTAGCCTTTCCTTAAAAACTTCAGTGAGAGAGATGAGCACTTCTCTTTTGGATTCTTTCCCTGGTGAGTGTCAGAGTTTAACCCTGGCTGACAACTAAGCGTCACACAGCTGCTTGCTTACTCTCCCCTGGCGGGATGGCGGAGAGAACCAGAAAGGTAAAAGTGAGAGAGAAACTCGTGGGTTGAGGTAAAAGCAGTTTAATAATTAAAAAGACATTAAAAAAAATAAAAGGAACAGAAAAAAAACCCACCAAACCACAACAATGAGAGAGGAAAATAAACCCCAAGAAAGACGAATGATGCAAATGAAAACAATTGCTCACCAACAACTCACTGATGGCCAAGCAGTCCCTGAACAGGGCCCCCCTCCCCATAATCTTCTCCAGTCTTACTGCTGAGCATGACATCATACAATATGGGATATCCTTTTGTTCAGGTGGATCAGCTGCCCCAGCTTTGTCCTCTCCTGACTTTTTATGCACTCCCAGCCTGCTCCCTGGCAGGGCAGCGTGAGGAGCTGAAAACACCTTAAGACTGCTCAGCAGTAACTAAAACATCAGTTTGTTATCTGCACTATTTTGAGTACAAATCTAAAACGTAGCCCCTCACAAACTAATATGAAGAAATATAACTCTATCCCAGCCAGGAGCAGTTCAGTGAACTGGAGGAATTTGGAGGAATTGCTGATCCTGTACCTGATCAGAACCCTTGCATATAGCTTATCCGTATACGGGGCAGAAAACATAATCATGCCTTGGGCTTTGGACCCCAGCATAGCAGAAATTTCCAAATATTCCCAGCACTGTCTGAATTCTGTTGTAGACCTCTGCTGATTCTACTGGGACAAGGGAAGCACAAATCTAAACCTTTGGGATCTGTGTCATTTTGACCTTGCTTGCTGAAAATAACCCTGTATTTATATGGAAGAGTATAGCCAGAAAGAGGGATAAAGTGTTGTTTGGAGAGTAGGTCCATTTTAAGACTTTGCTGGTGGACCTAGCTGATAGGTTCATGGCCTTCTGCAGTGAATCCAGAAGCTAAAGACAGGTGGCTGTAATCCCCCTGCATGATGAGGAGACAGGAGCCTCAGAAGGCTGAACAACAACAAATGCAGAGATTAAGGAGTGGGAAGAAGTCCTACCTACCAGTAAACAAGAGGAAATGACAGCTCTGGGTGGCACTGATCATCTCATGTTTTACATACCTAACTTCAGGCTGCAGATGGGTACTTCTGTGTACCTGGAACTAAAAAGAAGAAACAGCAACCAGGTAAAGAGATGCCACCGTTTTCAATAGCATCTTATTGGTTACAGCCCCTATGTAGGAAGGGTAGAGCATGGGTATGAGTCCCTTTAGTTGAGTGGCTGCATAAGGAGAATGAAGAGGACACCGAAAGGGCAAACACCAATGAGCTTGGCTTTGCAGCTCAGGGTCTATGGTGTTCATTTGGGAGGTGGAAATGATTGATTCTGGTTAAGAGTTTTATCTGAATAGCTGCTGATTCAAATAGCAAAGTAATTCATGGTAGAAGATACACACCATTCCTAGTGATTCCCTGGTGCATAGAGAAACATTGTAGGACAGATGAGTTGGAACATCGTCGTGGTAATCAATTTAGTAGCTCTGACTAATGGCTGAAAGTGGGTGTCACCATCTTCAATGCCAACCAGAGCAAAGCTGAATGAATGTCATTAGTGCTGTGCTTTAAAATGACCCTCTCATGTTGATTGAGATAGGTGTGTTCTGGGCCTGCTAAACCAGACTGAATTCACAGGAGTGTCCAGTGTGCCCATCTAGAACCTTGTAGGCTTGCCTAAAGGCTTGCCTATGTTGTTTACTCATAGCACTTTTAGGTGTGAAGAGGACCTCAGGGATCTTTTAAGTGAAAGAAGTTGAAGATAGAGGAATCTTGTCAGTTCAGCTCCTGGATCAGATGACCGCTGGGTGAGCAAGTTGGAGGTTTTTTTTGTTTGTTTCTTTGTTTTGTTTTGTTTTTTTTAATTAATTTTGTTTTTTAGTACCTAACATTCATTGAAATTCTGAGGTAGCTCTTGAAATCTCTATTTGGATCCAGTTTGTGTTGTCTTTTTGTTAACAGTGGTAAACGAAGTCATGCTTTGTAAGATGTTTTTAATCAGAAAACAAAACTAATTTTTGTTGGAGTTTCAGTGTGGAGTATAGAAAACAAAAGGGTAATTGCATGCAGGCATTTACACCATGGAGTGCCTTTTTTAGGTAAGTCAAATTTGTTCTGCTCTTGTTACTAAAGGGTTCTGGAGCTTCTGTTCAACTTTCCAGTTTTCACAGAACTCTGCTGACTAGCTTTAACTTTAGGTGTCTTTAACTTTAGGAGTGGAACCAGATTATCTCCAGAGGTCCTAAACCATTCTGTGATTCTATGAAAACTTGCATTTCCCACATCTTTTGTTGACATGCCACTTAGTCATACTTGCAGGGAAGGAAGAAATCAGGGAGACAAGCCCAGAGGTGAGTGGAAGAGTCATCAATAGTCTTTATCCTGTGCTGTTGTTCACCTGTTTGTTCCTTGTGTTGGAGATAGTGCTCTCAAGAATTATAAATATATGCTGGAAGTGGACCCTGAACTGCAAAAGTCTGAGGTGGATCTTGGTTTACTTTGCTAGGAGCAAAGAAAACACATAAAAAACCACATAATGCGTCTCGGGAATCTAAGCAGCTCTGTCTCAGTCTGCATCTGCAGGGGTATCTCTCCATTGGAGTATTTATCTACATGTTTAGTTACATTTTCATTGACTGCTTTTTTTTTTTTTTTTTAAGTGTAAATATGAATGTGTGTACTTGGTGCATCTGAGATCCTGCAAGTGGATTATTTAATTCCTTAGACTTTAGTTATCTCTCTCTTGGCTAACATGAGCCATTTGCACTTAATGAGCTGGTGTACATTTGGGGGGGGTGTGTGTACTCTATGTGTGAATGTATATGAAGTTTCTTAAAACAGTGAAATATGATATTGCTGCCTGCAAGACTGGCAAAGCAACCTATACATTTGACCAGTTAGAAACCCCCTTCAGTAATATATATGTGTATTTAAACAGAGTTAAATCGTTGTCTCACCACTTGCACAAGACCCTCATGAATTGCCAGAAGATGCAATTTCTGGGAAAGCTTGTTTGCTGTCTGTAAACCTGTAACAGCCTGCCAATCTGCAAAAGCTGATACATGTTCTTGAGCTGCATGCTGCTAACAGGTCTATAGGAACCAGGAAGAAAACCAGCTTTTTTTAAAGAAACAGTTTTGAGTTGATTGAGCTGTTAGTTGAGGCCTCAAGCTGCAATTTAACTGTCAAATAAAGAACTCACATTGTACTTGAATTTTTTTTTTTTTTTTGTTACAGGCTAGATTGAAAATTACACAATTTATTTTTTGTGTTAAAAATTGTAATTGTTCAATAGTTTAATGCTGGGGAAAATTCTAAATTATCTGCTCTTGAATATTAAGGAAATTCAGTGAGGCATGCAACTGCAGCACTGCTAAGTCCTGTGGCTGAGTGCTGGATCAAGGTGTGCAGCAGGGTTCCTGGAGCCAGGGAAACCTGAGGAGGAGCAGAGATTCCTATCAGGAGCTGGTGGCTCTGGCGAGAGAGGCTGATGTGGGAGCATGGTGGGAGCAACCACAGGAGACTTAAACAGCCTTATGGAGTGCTAGCAATCAGGAGCACTGCGAACAGGGATCGAGAGGATGCAGTGGTTTGCACAGCAGTTCACGCAGAAAGGCAAGCAAGAAGGGCTGGGCATCCTGCTTGTAGGCCCACAGTTCAGGAAAGTGCTTTAGGTCTCTGCCCTAATGCTGGATGCTCACCTCAGGTGTAAAACCCATGTTTCTACAGAGAAAGCAGCTGAAATGTCTGATGCTTCCACCCAGATGAAACTGGTAAGGAAGGTGACTTCAGTACAGACAGTAGGTTGCAATGTGTGCCCGGACCCTTCTCCTAGAGAAAAGGTAAGCACCTGCAAAAGATATGCACAGGGTAACACTACGTTGTGTCAGATGGCCAAGTTGCAGGAAACAGCTGAAAGACTGTGCAGTATTAAAGGGGCAGAGAGAGAAAAGTGGTTTCAGAACCATGCTGCTGTGAATGAGGCACCTTGGACCCTGGTGACTCGTAAATGCAGGACTCTGCTTCAGTCCCCGCCCTCCAGCATTACAACCAAAACAAGACGTGAAGCTTTAACAGCTGTAGACACTCACAAACAAGGTCTACAAGGAGAAACCGTACCAGCAGCAGACAGTGGATACCACAAAAAGAAACAATTAGTGCTTGTAGTGGGTGACTCTCTGTAAAGGGGCACTGAAGCACCCATCTGCCAGCCTGATGGAATCATGAGAGATAGGCTGTCTTCCAGGAGCTAAGGTCCAAGATGTTGAAAGAGTGCCTTAACTTGTCAAGAGAACAGACTATTATTCTTTGCTCATCTTTCATGCAGGCATGAATGACACTGCAAGCCAGAACCTGGGCAGAATCAAGGTATACTACAAAGTGTTAAAGAAGTTCCTTCGTCCTAGGTTTCCTGCACAGATCTTAGGTGTAAAATTCCATTAAGCAATTTATTTGAATGGTACAGCAGCATTGGCAGCTCAAACTGTGTGCCTCTCTGGAGGGACCCTGAGCAAAGAAATTTCTGGGAAATTATACCCTTACAATCTTAACTCAGACCAATAGTAATATTTAGGACTGGGGTCTTCTCATTCCTCATTGGATCCTTTCTCTATCTCTAGGAGGGCTGTTCCTTCTCTTATCTCAATGGTTGTAGCTTCTGTTGATGGTTGTGGCTTCCTTATCTTCTGGCTTAGAAAGGCTCTGAGGCCTTTTTTTTTACTTAACTAGGCAAAAGTTCAAAATATCTAGGTGAAAATTCACAGCTTGTGATCTGAAGCTTCAGCAAAATGCTTATGTAAGGTCTTAATTGCGCGAGCACCACAGTTCAATTGTAGTTAACTCTAAATGCTAGAGGACTAGGCTAAAGTCTTACCTGGTCATAGACCAGTTTGTTAAGATTCCTTAATAAAAGCCCTGGGGCGCAAATGCAGAGTACTGATGCCCAAGTTATCTTTTCTTCCATTTTACCTGTTAGAGGAAAGAGTGCAGCCAGGAACAGACATATTATGCCAAGCAACTTATGGCTTCATGGCTGGTGCTGTTGTGAGGGTTTTGGCTTTTATGACAAAGGGACATTCTTTGATGACTGTAGCCTGTTAGGGAGGGATGGGATCCACCTGTCTAGAAAAGCAAAGGAATCTTTGTCTTTTCTGAGTGAGGTGAGGTGGGCTTTAAACTGAAGGACTCAGGGGCAGGGTCTAAAGTGGCAATGCTCACACCACTGCAACCAACTGGGGCATAAGCCAGGCCAACCAGAACAGTGACAAATGTTTCCTAGTTGTCTCCTGGATGACCAGCCAGGATGTATGTGGATCAATACACACAGCCCGAGGAAAAAACTGATGGAACTGGAGCTATGTGCCCAGCCAGAAAGTTATGATATCATAGGAGTAACTGAAGGATGGTGGGACAACTCACAGGCCTGGAGTATCACAATGGATGGCTATAGGCTGTTTTGTAAAGACAGGCAGGGAAGAAGAGGAGGAGAAATTGCACTTTATGTTGAGGAGAACCTTGAATGTATAGTGTCAACTGTGGTGCTTGTGGAAACCTTATTGAATGCATCTGCTACCAACCTCCAAATGAAGCAATATTTAGGTCACCTGAGCAAGCTCTGGGTCAACAGAACCTGGTTCTTATGGGTGACTTCAACTACCCAGGCATTTGTTGTGTGAACAACACAGCAGCTCAAGTCATCCACCAAGCTCCTGGAATGTGTAGAGGACTGTTTCCTCATACAAATGTTAGATGTACCAATCAGGAGTGAAGCACTGCTAAACTTGCTGCTGACAACTAAGAAAACACATATTGTAGTATTTCAGTTAGTGGTAGCCTTGGCTGCAGTGATCGTAATATTGTGGAGTTTGGGATTCTGCTGAGCA
This sequence comes from Pedionomus torquatus, assembly GCA_013398155.1. NCBI lineage: Eukaryota > Metazoa > Chordata > Aves > Charadriiformes > Pedionomidae > Pedionomus > Pedionomus torquatus. The sequence continues at coordinate 63,567 of VZRU01005383.1, read as the reverse complement.
TGTTGGAGGCTAGTACTAAGACAAAGGCTTCAGATTTTAGAAGAGCAAACTTTAGCTCTCTCAGAGCTCACTTGGGAGGGATTTTGTGGGAAGCTTCCATGGAGGATAAAGGAGACAACAAGTGCTGGGAGTTTTTCAAGAACACTCTCCTGGAAGCACAAAAACAGTTCATCCCTTTTAAAGGTAAGGGAAGTAGGAGGACCAAAATAACACCTTGGTTTAAATGTAAGCTTCTGAATCTGCTCAAAACCAAGAGAGAAGTGTACCAGAGATGGAAAGGGGAATGAATACATATTGAGAACTACAAGGGCATTGCCAGGGTGTTCAAAGATGCAGTTAGAAAAGCAAGAGCTCAGCTTGAAATGAAATTGGCCAGAGATGTCAAAAATTACAAGAAAGTGTTCCTCAGGTACATAAACAGCAAGCAGAAACAGAAGGAAAATATTGGCTTGCTGTTAAACAGGGCAGGTGAATTAATCACCAACAATGCTGAAAACGCAGAGATTCTCAACACTTTCTTCACCTCTATCTTTACCAGCACTGTTGGATCCCAGGCCTTGGGAACAGAAATACAGGTTGATACAAACACACTCACCATCAGTGAAGGAAAAGTTGGTATGTGAACTATTACAGGACCTTGACCCCTAAAAATCAATGGGCCTTGACATTATCCAACAGAGGGTGTTAAGAGAGCTGGCTGATGTCATTGTGAGACTTCTCTCCATAATTGTTGGGAAGTCATGGAATCTGGGGCACATCCCAGAAGACTGGTGTCACCCCATGTACATGTTCATAAGTGATCTGGATGATGGAATCAAGTGTACCCTGATGAAGTTAAACTGAATGGAGAAGCGGACACTTCAGAAGAGAGAGCCACTGTGCAGGAAGACCTGGATAGGCTGGAAGAGTCAGCTAACAAGAACCTTATGAAGATCAACAAGAAAAAATGTAAGGTCTTGCACCTGGGAAAATGTAATCCAGGACTGCAGCACAGGCTGGGATCTGCCTGGCTGGGAAGCAGCTCTGTGGAAAGGGACCTGAAGTTTCTGGTGAACAACAATGTCAATATGAGTAAACAGTGTGCTGCTGTGGCAAACTCAACACGTTGCTGGGTTACATCAACAAGGGCATCACCAGCAGAGATAAAGTCATTGTTCCACTCTACTCAGCACTTCAGTTTTGGTCCCTGCTATGGAAAAAAAGATGTGGACAGGCTGTAGAGGATGCAGAGAAGGGTCACCAAGATGATCAAAGGTCTGGTAAACCTGTCATATGAGGAAAGGCTGAGAGAAATGGGTTTGTTCAGTCTTGAGAAATGAAAACTTAGGGGAGATCTTATTACCATGTTCCAGGATTTGGAGGGTGGCTACAAAGAAGATGGAGAAAATGGGTACAAGCTTCTCCTGGGGAGATTCTGATTAAACACAAGAGGACAATTTTTCACAATGAGAACAATTTGCCATTGGAACAATCTACCCAGGGAATTGGTGGATTCCCCAATGCTAGACACTTACAACATTCAGCTAGACAGAGTGGTAGGCCATCTTGTCTAGATTGGGATTTGCCAAGAAAGGTTGAACCAGATGATCCTTGAGATCCCTTCCAACCTGGTGTTCTATGATTCTATGAAAATGCTTGTTTGTATTTACTGTAAAAGCTGCACATGGCTTTCCCCAACAATTCAAGGCTGGTTTGATTTTTTTGTTTGTTTTATTTATGTGTACCTGCTTATGCACACTTATGTTTTATTTAAAACCCCCCACAACAAACAGTTCGAGTACCTCAATTTAAGACTTGAGATCAGTTGCTATTACTCAATAGTAGAATTGTCAGGGAAATATTTTGAAATAGCTAAAAGCAACATCATGAATCAGGAACACAGAAAGTTGGGGATTTTGACAGGATGTGGTATTTCATTCTGAGAAGTTGGGATTCTGAAGAGGAAACCAGTAGTGTTATTAGATAGCCAGCTTAATTCATATCTCAGAATAAGTGTGTGATAAAAAGAATTAATGGTATCCCTGCATATATATAAAAAAGAAGATTGAACAGGTATAGGAAAACTGTTCTTCTGCGGCATTCATCAGTGGAAGTGAATATATCTAACTTTAACCATCTAAATTGATCTGATTTTCCCACTGTAGGCTTTTTGTCTGTTGTCTTTGAAGAAGAAACCTAGATGGCTAGCATGACTACATGCCTAACATTTAGGTAGTTCAGGTTAAGTGAAATGAACCCTATTCATGAGCCAGCAATCTGCCCTTACACCAAAGGTGTCCAGTAGTATCCTGGGCTGCATTAGACAAGGTCGAGGGAGATGGTCCTTTCCTTCAACACTGGTCCAGTTCTAGATTTCCCAATACGAGATACATGGACATTCTGGAGAGAGTCCAGCAGGGCCATAAAGATGACTAAGGGATAGGAGCATCTCTTAAAGAGGGAGAAATTGAGAGAGCTTAGACTGTTCAGCCTAGAGAGAGAAGGCTCAAGGGGAAATCTTATCAGCGTGTATAAATACCTGAAAGGAGGTTGTGGAGTCTCCTTAATCAGAGATATTAAAAAGCCACCTAGACATGGTCCTGGTAAAGGACTTCTAGGTGTCCCTGCTTGAGCAAGGGTGTTGGACCAGAAGGCCTCCAGAGGTCCTTTGCAACCTCAACCATTCTGTGATTCTCTTTAAAAGCCTTGGAATAATGTCTTCATTTACAGTATCCTTAGTTCAGGGCAGGTGCTGATCCTGCCTTCCCAAGGCTTGGAGAACATAAAAGGTAAAAGTTTCCTAACTTATTTTCCTGTTCAGTTTCTAGTGCTTCATATTCACATTTCCTATGATTGTCACTGTTAATAGCAATATTGTTTTCACATGATTGGAAAAAGTATATATAATAGAACTGTTACTGGGACCTGGAGCAACAGAGTTCATTTGATGCACAAAACCTGTGTTAATTTAAGGGCCATTTTTTGTTCTAGTGCGACTATTTCTATAAGCCAGTGACCTTCAGAGGCTCAGAGCTGATGCAATGCATATAGCGTCCAGATTCCACCTCTAGGAAATTAAGAGGAATCCTCTTATGCTCCATCTTTTCCTTATCATTCACATTTTAGGAAAATTAGGCAGATCTCTTCATACTATGAACTCAACTTTTCTCTTCTACCTATTGATTATTGGAAATGTAGTTGTTTTTGTCCTTATTCAAACTATCAGCAATGGCACTGAACTCTCCACAGTGAGATTGAAAAGGGCAAGGCCTGGAGACATTTTTGTTTGCTCTTGGCAAGTTTATGCAGACAGCTTTGCAGCATTTGCTATCATATAGAAGGCTTGTTTTTGAAATCATACATGGGATTAATATTAAAGTGGGGGAAAAAATAACATACAAGACAGTTTTGAGCCTAGAAACTGTTCTTCCTTTTGTTTCTGTTCCTCCACACTCTAGCTCCATGGTGTAGAGCACTGGAAACTAATAACAACTAGAGGTCATCTCACACATTACTCTGTGGTGAGGCCCTTTTTCTCCCTATGGATTAGTATAGTTGCTGGCATAGCAGAGCTGTGCTGTGGTTGGTGTCATTATCAATGCTATAACATACGAGTGATAGTAATAATGTGCTGGAAACTTTAGATGCAGAATGAAAAAGGCAAATATTGCTCCCTTATCCAATGACAATAAATATCCATTATTTACCATAATGTCCAAAGTTAATTTTTGAGATTTTACTTATTAAAAAATGATCTGCCCAAGAGCCAGTGCCTTTTCTTACTAGGTTTTCATGAAATGCAGCATGAGATCTTTGCGTTGCCACTTCCTAGCTGGTCAGAAGACTGCACCAGTGAAGAACAACTTTTAGTGATTTCCATAGTAATCCTTCTTGTGTCCTGATGGCAAAGGTATTTTTGTCCAAATATCTACTTGTAACTAAACTCCTTTTTCTCTGTGTGCTCTGTCTAAAATAAATCCAGTCCCACAGGAACTCTGCTTATACATGTTTTTCCACCAGAAGACAGGAAAAACTTGATTGAAATGGTGACGACTAGGAAAATTAATAAAAAATATTTTCCTGTGTCTGAAACTTGGCAAGATGTAATTGTTGGTTTGAAAACCTGGGGAAATTTGTTCTTTTGAAATTATCAGACGTAGATTTGATTAGAATAAACCAAAGTTTTCCTTCAGAGGTAGGCATGGTGATGACATGGGAAACAGCAAATGTAGTGTCTCCCATATGACAAGGCTTTGTTGTTTCTATTTTGAACCTTGAACTTTTAAATTTAGACAAAATGTGTAATAAACGATGACAAACCAACTTCTTAAAAGTCGGTTATAATTAGGCTATGTTGATAATAGTAGACTCAATCCGTTATTGCTACATGTGCTTCCATACTTAGTTCGTGTTTCTGTTACTGACGTTGTTCAGAAGGATTGAGCAATCCTTGCTTTACTTTGAGTTTATGAATATATTCCAGCTGTGATGAGACTAGTGCAAGTCACCCACATGCAGGCAACACAATGATAACTGCAAACCAGTCTTACATTTTGAACCAAGGACGTTAATAGCACTTTCTTAGTACTGCACTAGTGTTCATATTGTTCATGTCATGTTTGGGTCATTGGTGTTCATATTATTTTAACTTGCATTGAAATTAATGGCCAGAGTTGTGCAGGAGTTATTTCTGTATTCTTTCCAATGCTTAACCAATACCTTGAAATATGGCTTAGTATTTATTGCTTTCAGATGGTAATTGTGAAAATGTAATGGAGTGCATTCCTAGTTTGCCTGATGAACCACATTCTTCTCTGCTAAGGACAGATGTCAAGGTACCAGCATCAACAAGAAGGTTCTTTAGACATGTAAAAACCACAGGGATTCTCAAGTCAGCTTCAGACTAGCCATCTTGTACATCAGTTAAATGGGTAATTTAGTTAAGAAAATCATTACGTAAATCCCAATAACCTCAGAATTCAGAAAAGTGCGTAGCAGATTTACAGCTATGAAATGGAGAGCAGAATTTGAGCTTTTCAAAGCAGATTACAAAGCTATTCAGTGGCAGTATAAATTGTTTCCTTTCGATACAGTGGGTTTTTTGCCGTCTTTCTAAAAAGAGTTATAGAATCACAGAATCATAGAATTATCTAGGTTGGAAGGAACCTTTAAGATCATCTAGTCCAACCATCAACCTAAAAAAAATCACTAAACCATGTCTCTAAGCACTATGTCAACTCATCTTCTAAGTACCTCCAGGGATGGTGCCTCAACCATCTCCCTGGGCAGCCCATTCCAATGCTTAACAACCATTTCACTGTAAAATTTTTTTCTGCTGTCCAATCTGAACCTCCTCTGGTGCAACTTGAAGCCATTTCCTTTCGTCCTATCACCTGTGACTTGGGAGAAGAGACTGATTCACACCTCTCTGCAACCTCCTTTCAGGTAGTTGTAGATAGCGATAAGGTCTCCTCTCAACCTCGTCTTCTCCAAGCTGAACGACTCCTCTTAAGGCTCATTCTCTAGACCGCTCACCAGCTTTATTGTCCTTCTCTGGACCGACTCCAGAGAAGGACAATAAAGCTGGTGAGCGGTCTAGAGAATGAGCCAGCTTTAT
>VZRU01005383.1:0-57963 GCA_013398155.1 Pedionomus torquatus | reverse complement strand
TTTTTTTTTTTTATGGCAAGGGGTCCAAAACTGTACACAGTACTCAAAGAGGGGCCTCAGCAGTGCTGAGTAGAGGGAGACGATCACCTCCCAAGTCCTAATCACCACACTGTAACCACACATGAACTCACCTGGCTCATCCAACAGTGTCTTTCCATTACAAAGTCAGAAGAAAAAAAAGATGAGTTTGGGGGGTTGGTGTGAAATTAGATGAGGGAAAGTTAAAAAGGTATCTTACAGAGACTAATAAACTTGATCCATTCAGAGGGTATTTCTGCATGTTTTACTGTTTGTTTTGCTTTTAAGAACATGTCAGTTTTTAGAAAGAAAGTTCAATATTGCTTCTAATGTCCTGGTGGTCTTTAGAAATATTTTTGCACTATTTGTACTTTGACAAGTTTTTTGTGCTTGCATATTTAAATATTCCTGCTCAGTAAAAGAATGCCCCTGTGGAATCAAACATGAAACTCAGTTTTGAAGTTTATAGAGAGTTTGTACTTAATTTTCACAAATAGTACTTCCAACAAATAGATGGAGCTTTAAACACTATTTCAGATTTGTAAATATTAAGAGCAAACCATGTTGAGTTGATACTTTCAAGGCAGAGTCTTTTAAATCAAATTCATAAGATCATAATATTGCTATTTCATGAGATATCTTCAATTTGTTGTTTTGCTAACTGTAAGAAGTCAGATAAGACAGAGAATTTACTCTTGTCCTGGTGTAAAATCTGATTTCATCAAGAATTTACTGCTTCAGGGAGGTAGTTTTGAACTTTAGTCGGGGCCACTGACTAATTGCATGACTCATTTGCTTTTTCCCCTTGGAAGGCGTTAACATTTTCACCATGATTTAGCATGCATATTTGAGTAAGGAACCTCACAGAATCCTATATAAACTACTTCCAAAGACTCAGTCTGTTAGTACACCCCACTGGGAAGATATAAGGTAAGAGTTACATAGCTCACCAGATAATTCTACAGATACCAAAGGTGTATTTTATGTTAAAATTGGAAGGTCCTTCATTTTCTATATTATGCTATCTAAATGCTAACTTAGGAATGATGCTTAAAAGTACCTTTGTGATAAGTGTATCTATGTTGGGCTCTGCAGTGTAAGGTTAGCAATGAAATTAAAATATGAGATAAAAAAAAAAAAAAAAAGAAATTGTTGACAGCATTGAATGAACTAAAACAAAACAATTTTTATAGCATTTTTGAATTTATATTATTGGTAAAATAGACTTTATTCCTACAAAGCCAGATTCTGATCTCCTTGTTTTTGCTGGTCTCTCTATTTTTTAGCTTTCTCTGTCTTAGTTAATGGAACAGAGAAGTAGATTTTCCAAAGGGTGAATCTGAGCCGTCGTTTTCAGTTTCACAATTCAAAGCAAACCTCTAAGAAATGGCAACTATGAATGATGTGTGGGGCTGTAAAACAGCCTCATCTCTGCTTAACTGCCACCAGTCAGTAGCTGAGACAGGCTCTTTGAAACCTACTGTGATATGGCTGAGATGAGATTTTATCACCAGTGCCAAGAATCCCCCAAATCCCTTTCTCGTCTTTATGGGTTGTTGCCATCTAATTTGCTGAAAAAATTAACATTTTTTGGAGTTGCTACCCAACAAAAAACTTTCCTTGTGAAGCTGCAAATGAGGTGAATGGCCAGTTATTTCTATGGCTGTAGTGGAGCTGTCTGGGCACTGCACACTCAAGAAGAGAAAGATCTTGTAGCTTTTGGTGATTTTGAGTGTGGTTTGTGAGGGTCAGCCTCTGATTTAGACAAAAGCTAAGCAGCCTTGGAATCTAGCAAAGCAGAGCTCTGAATAAGGTATTTCTTTCCAGGCACTTTCCCAGCATCTGAAAGAAGTCTTTTCCTCCTTCAGCTACTTGATTGTCTGTTGCCTGTTTACAGGTAATTTGCAAAGTCTGTTTGGGAGATCTGCTTTATGGATAGAGAAATGGAGCTGAAAGTGTGCCTTGCTCAAAGCACAATTCCCTTCTGTATGCAGGAAGCAAAGCAGGACTGATCTAGGGAGAGGCTCAAGAGCAGATCAGCCGGTGGCCAGAGTAGCAGAGATTAACAGATAAAAATGTAAGTGTCTGTGAATGAGGGAGTCTGGGGAATTAGTCAGAGATTTTCCTCTAAAAGCAGAGACAACCAGAAAAACACCACACAGCTTTCGGTACCTGTGGGGAGTGTCATTTCTCATCACAGCCAAAAGTATATATATTAGTATTAATTAATTTATTAATTTATGAATATTAATATATATTAATCAAGCTCTGAACAAGGATATGCATTTGTGGGAAGTTCATCTTTTAACCCAAGTTTTATTTAATGCTACATTGTTTGAGCTGGCTGACACTTTCACCTGTTATTGTACAGCCCAGGAAATGGAGATTGAGACCGCAAATGAAATCGCTATTGTGGGAATAGGATGCAACTTTCCTGGAGGTAAGTTTTGGGTAAAAGCAAAGCTGCCAAGTGAACCTTGAAAAGCACAGTCATTTATTAATGTTGAAATGGAGGAAAACAACACGCTTCTCCTTTCCTTTTGTAGAATTCATTGCTTTGCTACTTGTAGGATCTTTTTAAAAGGTCACTCTGTGGCGGAAACTAGTCGGTTTCCAATACGGATGATGAGATGCTGGAACAGGCTGCCCAAAAGAGTTGTGGAAGCCTCATCCCTGGGAGTGTTCAAGGCCAGGCTGGATGGGGCTTTGAGCAACCTGGTCTAGTGGGAGGTGTCCCTGCCCATGGCAGGTAGGTTGGAACTTGATGATCTTTAAAGTTCCATCCAACTCTTCCAACTCTAACCATTCTATGATTCTATGACACACGAACTGGATGGGTGTGGGATGATTTGAGCTGTGTGCACGTGTGCTGGCTGGATGCCTGTGCATCATTGTGGTACTGTGCATCCATGGGGATCCAGATCGAGGGCCTGTCAATATCACCAGCTCTGCTCCTAAAACGAACAGGCTGGGTCTTACTAAAAGAAAGATCTGACATTACCTACCGTAGGTAGGTAAAGGATGGCAGCCTGTATTGCACTAGTCTCATATTCATGATCTTAGTTATAATTGGACCCTATGGCAGTGACAGTTGATGTTATATTCTGAGGTTAGGCGGTTGACTGAGATTAGGTGGGTGGAGAAGTTCAGATCACTGTGAGAGACTTCTAGGTTCTGGCTGCTGCTGTCAAACTCTCCATGCTCTTTACAATAAATAGATGCAGAATTTAAAAATCCCAAAATAATGTAGGGAGTGTAGTTCTGTCCTTGCAAGCTGAGGTTCAGCCCTAAAGGTGACTCTCCATTTCCTTGTTTTCTTTCTTGCCCTCAGCACATTTCACCTCCTGGCTTAATTTTGTACAAGATACAATAGGTGTTTATGGTATAGCAGAAACTACATGGCCCACAGCTAACTGTGAGCAAACACGAGTGGTTCTGAATCTAGCTAAGTGCTAGTAAATACTCAGCAGCAGTCTCTCGCCTAAGTATCAAATGCTGTTTTGGTGCAAGCCATTTGTTGGTCCAGACATGCCAGTAAAGGGACTCTTTTCAGAGATGTGCTTAATTACCTTGCCATGCAGTAAGTGAACACGTCCCGATCCTCCACTGTGCCTGCTCAGAACTGTGTTTCTGAGCTGGCCTCGAAAGAGCTGTTGTGTGGCAGGAGCTGACAGAGTACCTCAGAGTGTGTGACCAGTGCCTGAGGCTCTGTCTATGATGATGGACTCGCCGTAGGAGAGCTCAGGTGGGAATGATGTCCTGTGGTCACTGTTACTGTTAGCAGAGTCCTCAGGCCAGTGCTGGCCCGTGTCATTTAGAGTTGGCGCAGTCAGTGCTGTGGCATGCCACAGGCTAGCAAGGGACTGTGTCCAGAGTCAATGGGGCTCTGGCCAGTACATATCTTGGGTGAAGTGGAAGCTGGGAGGAGGAGAGATGTGGGCCACTGTGTGGATGCCACGTTCATTGGTTTCAGGGCGAAGAAGAGGGCCTAGACATAGCCTCATACGGCTCTAGCATTTTCCTGGTATTTGTAGATTCAATCTTCAGAGAGCTAATGTCCAGAGATGACCTTGCTGCCAGTGGGACTATCTGAGGAGTGGTGCTGTACAGATAGAGAAAGACCTCTTTGTACCCGTGGGGTCATTAAGAAGATGATGCATGTATTTAGTAGATGCAGTGTTATGGTAGGGAAATGGGGACAGCAGAAAGTTAAGGATTTTGTCAGGTTCCTTTGCTTTTCAACAAGCAGTGAAGGGATCTGTCCTGCCCTTCCATTTTCCTCTCACCATAGAATGATCATTTCTTTCTCTGGAGATTCTGCTTGAGCAACCTAGATTATTTGTTTGACCTGCTTTGTAACCGAGTGTGCATTTCTGAGTCTGCATGGGGAGGGGGAGCACATAATTTAATCTACTTTAAAACCTTTGTACAACAGGCGATGGAATCGACAATTTCTGGAAAGTCCTGGAGGAAGGGAAAAACTGCACAGTAGATATCCCCCCTGAGAGATTCAATGCCAAAGAGTGGTACGATCCAGATGATAACAAGCCAGGAAAAATATGTACAACGCGAGCTGCTCTTCTCGATGAGTGAGTCTGGTACTATGTGGTGCCACTGGTTTTGTTTTGTATTTAGACTGACATGTCCTTTCAGAGGGTGCAAGGTACAGGGAGAGCTTATAAACAGGATCCAGGAACTGGCTTTCTTTTATCTCAAATGATGAACATTCAGTTGTCAAACTGCAGGAATTCGTGGTGTGTGACTCCGATGAGCAAATAATGTTAGATATGAAATTGCCCACTGATATCAAGAAAGGGTAGAAGGCCAATACAAACCTGATCTTGGGATACAAGATTAAACGTGGGATTGGTTGTTTGTAAGCGTGGGCCTACTTTCAAGATTTTTAAAAGATAAACACATGCATAAACATGTAAAACATTTTGAATTTGTTACTGGAGAAGTGCGGGTATCTTTTGGAAACATCTGAGAAGATCCTCTACTTATTTGGTTTAAATTGTAAAGCATCAGTCTATATTGCCTTGTCATTTAGAAGACAATATATGTTTAAAACTTGTTTGCTAATGCCACGTTAGAGCAGAGGAAATCTCATTCTGCAAATTTTCATAATCTGAGAAATCCTGTTGTTACTAGTGGGATAACCACATGAATAAAATTTTCTAGGAGTGGGCTCATAGCTCTGAAATGCACAATCGATGGTAAAAATACATATTTGTAGGTGGACATGAAAGATCCTCGGCCTATAAAAATTTCCTCATGAATTTCATAATTGGGAACTGTGGCCTAAACACCAGTTACTGCTTTGCTTTTCATGAAATTGCAATACATGTGTGCTTTGAGTCTTGAGGTATTGTAAATATATTGCACTGTTTTCTGGTCTGTGTATTTCAGATTTAATTCATTTGACAACCACCTGTTTGGGATTAATGATATAGAAGCTGAACGCATGGATCCGCAACAGAAGCTATTGGTGGAATGCACATACAAAGCCCTGGAGGATGCAGGAGTCCCTGTAGAAGCAATCAGTGGCACCAAAACCGGCGTTTTTATTGGTAAGATGAATGGTGAAGAAAGTATGTTTGAACCTCACATAAACTTTATATCCACATCTAGCAGGACAATGCAATCATCAGGCACAGTCAACACGGGTTCACAACAGGAAAGTTCTGTTTAATCTGATACCCTTCTGCAATAAGGTCACACTCGTCTACCGTAGTGGATGAAGAGAAGACAGTGGATGTGTTTTTTCTGGATTTTAGTAAGGCAATTGATCGTGTCCCTCTCAGCATTTTTCTTGACAGGTCCAGCTGTGAGTTGAATGGATACAGGGTGCACTGGGTGAAGAACTAGGGGAGCAGCAGGGCTCAAAGTGTTGAAGACAATGGGGCTACATCTGGCTGGTAACCAGTCACCAGCAGTGTTCCTCAGGGCTCAATTCTAGGGCCAGTTCTGTTCAATATTTTTACCAATGATCTAGATTCAGGAGAAATGTCACATGTTAGGTATGTTTGTGTAAGGTGGATCCAGGGGAATTGCTGGCAGATTTGCCTTTGACCTGCGTTGAAGCAAAAGTTCACTCTAGGAGAACTGACTTTGTGCAGTTTATCATTAAAACAGAAACTCAAAAGATGCTATCAGGTTTAATGCTGTACATCCCTTTGGTTAGCTTGGGTGAATGTGACATGTATTTGATATTTTTGCAGGTCTTATGAATCGAGACTATGAAATTGTAACAAGCAGAGCAGTGAGGGAAATAAATCATTATGATGGAACTGGAGCATCAATGAGCATTGCTGCTAACAGGGTCTCATTTACATTTAATCTGACTGGACCATCACTGGCGATTGACACTGCATGTTCATCTTTTCTTTTTGCTCTGCACTACGCCTTGCAAGCAATCAAATCAGGTAACGGGACTGAAGAGAAGCTGGACAATGACATTTGGATTGCTGCTTTTTCTGCCTGTCATCTTGGACATCTCAACATGAGTATGTTTCCACTTTACTCCAGGAGACTGTGAGGCAGCAATCTGTGGTGGAGTGAACTGCATAATAGATCCCCGCACCTTTGTATCTCTCAGTAAAGCAAAAATGATCTCTCCTGAGGGAATAAGCAAACCCTTCTCCAAAAAGGCAGACGGCTATGGAAGGGGAGAAGGCTGTGGTGTTGTCTTCCTCAAACCACTGAAAAAGGTAAGACTGCTTGGGAAGCAGCCTAAAGTGAGACTGGTTGCTTACCTGAATGGTGTGTCTCCAGTTATCATAATTACTCTAGAAAAGATTTTCCAGTTCAAGCTTAAGGTCAGTGAAGCACTGATTAAGCATCACACATTTATGCACTTCTTCTACTGTGGGGAAGGGATCACACATTTAAAAATTAGTATTATACTGGTCTGCTCTTTGTCTTGTGGTTGTGTTTTGTTTTGTTTCTCTGTCCTGTACAGAGAAAGCATGAGATTATTAAAGACAATTTTGCCTTTTTTTTTTTTATGAAACAGGCAAAGGAAGACTACAGCAAAATCTGGGGTGTTATAAACATCAGTGCAGTGGGTCAGAACGGTAGGTCCGTTACTCCAATCACAAGACCATCTCAAGTAGAGCAAGAGAAGTTACTGCGCAGCATTTATGAAACTCATGTTGATCCCTCAGTTGTGCAGTACATTGAAGCGCACGGCACAGGAACTGCTGCTGGGGATCCTACTGAAGCTGAAAGCTTAGGTAGCATCATTTGTAAAAACAGGTCTTTGCAAGTTTCCGTTTTGAAAATGGGTTCAGTGAAAGGAAACATTGGGCACACTGAATCAGCTGCTGGAGCAGCAGGGTTAATCAAAGTGCTTCTGATGATGCATCATGGGAAGATTGTCCCCTCCTTGCATTACTCAAGGGAGATGAGCAGCATCGATACAGAGAAATTAAATCTTGCAATTCCCACAACTGTAGAGCCCTGGGAAGAATCAAAAGAGTATGGGAGAGTAGCTGGCATCAACTGCTTTGGATTTGGAGGGACCAACGCTCATGTTGTAGTCAGGCAGATTAAGCAGCTCGAGCCTCTTCCTGCCTTTAAGAGGCCCCTTGAATTAGTTCTGCTGTCAGCAGCATCCAGTAAGTCCCTTCAGATGACAATGGCTGACACAGCCAACCAGCTGAGCGCAAGAAACTCTGTAACTCTCCCAAGCCTGGCCTATACCTCTGCCTGCAGAAGAAGCCATGCCAGCTATAGGTACCGGAAAGCATTTGTCACAAATTCTCTCCAACACTTGCAGCAAGAGGTTATGTCAGCAGCGAGCACTGAACTTGCTGCGTCTAAGGTGGAGCCCCAGCTGGTGTTTGTGTTCTGTGGCAATGGTGTGACACTGAGGGAGCTCAGTGAGGTACTGCTGAGCTCCGAACCGGTGTTCAGAGAGAAGTGTAAGGAAATAGAAGCGCTTTTTCAGAAACATGCTCCCATCAGCCTCCTGCCAGCAAGAGGGCAGAGCCCAAAGGATGTTTTGAATCCAGAGCTTTCCCAGCCCTTGCTTTTTACCCTGCAGGTTGCCTTAGCTTCCCTTCTGAAATACTGGGGCATTAAACCAGTCAGTGCTGTTGGCCACTCGGTAGGGGAAGTTGCTGCTGCGCATTTTGCTGGGTACCTCTCCCTGGCGGATGCAGTCAAAGTGATTTATCACCGGAGCCGCCTGCAGGCAAAGACTGCCAGAGGCAGAATGTTGGTGGTTGGAAACATCCCTGTTCAAGAGATTGCTGAGCATCTGCATCGCTACTCGGGAGAGGTGAGCATTGCAGCTTTCAACAGCCCACTTTCCTGCACCTTGTCTGGGACTTTGGACTCTGTGGATGCTGTCCAGAGAGATTTAGCTCAAACTTTCAGCCAGAGGAACATCTTTCTTCATGTTTTAAATGTCCCAGCTGCGTACCACAGCCCCAGCATGGATATGATCCTTGGGGAGTTGGAAGAGACTTTAAAGCCTTTAGGAAAACAGAAGGGGGAAGTTGAAGTGATTTCGACGCTGACTGGGGCGGCCGCTTCAGCAAATGACTTTGCTGAGGGTAATTTCTGGGCCCGGCATACTCGTGAGCCTGTCGCTTTCACTCAGGCCATCAAAACCGCAGCTAAAGACAGGGAAAACCCGGTATTTGTGGAAATAAGTCCTCACCGAGTGTTGCAGCGAAGCATAAAGGAAACTCTAGGGCAAGGCACAAAGGTGTTCTCTTCTTTGCAAACCGATGCGGAGTGTCAGACACTATTCACCCTGGTAGGAAATCTGTTTGAGCTGGGATATAATCCCAACTGGCAGCACTTTTATAATGGGTATGAAAGCGTGCCAGTGGCCATTCCGCGGTATCAGTTTGATCGCCAAAAACTCATGACCTGTCTGGATATCCACCAACAAGCAAATCAAAGAGGTGTCAGCTCCAGTCATCCTTTGATTTATGGCATAAACAGTGACAACACGGCGTTTGGCTGCCTGCTGTCTCAGGACACGACGTCGTACTTATATGAGCACAAGAACAATGGTGTGGCTTTAGTCCCTGGTGCTTTTTATGTGGAGCTTGGTCTGGCCTCTGTGATGAACAGCTCAAGACCTCGAGTGCCTCTGAGTACTTGCCAGATGAGTATCGTTTTTTCTGCGCCGTGTGTTCTCACACAGAGTTCTCAAGTCTTGAGTATCAAATTGAATCCGCAAAAAGCTGTGACAGCCTTTGAGATACTTTCTGCCTCCAACGCAGTTTATGCTGCAGGCCACATTGCAAAGGGGCCTGAAGCTGTGGTGGAAGAAAGCACCATCTGCTTCCAAGACATCTATGACAGATGCAAGTCAGCGGTTACAAGAGAGGAGATTTATGAAGCACTGTCTCAGATTGGCTTTCAGTATGGTTCCATATTCAGGCAGCTCGGTGATGTGCATTATTGCCAGGAACTAAAGGAAGCTATTACAACCATAAAGGTGAGCAAGGAGACTGCCAAAGAGATGTACAAGTACTGCATCCATCCCGTGCTGCTTGACTGTTTTCTGCAGATGACCGCTGTCATGACCTCAAGGACGTTCCAATCAAGAGCAGGCTTTCCTTCAGGGATAGGCAGCCTGGTGGTGCTCCGACCGCTGGAGGAAGAAATGATGATATACATGAGAACAAGCAAATCCATTGGGAACTGCCTAGAGGTCTGTGGATGTTTTATGGACAAACGTGGCTCTGTTTTGGCTGAGCTCAAACGCGTTGCTATCACTTTCATGAAGCAATCGTCTTCCAGAGACAACGAGTTCATGTTTGAAAACAAGTGGAAAGAAGTCTCTCTCTCACAGACGACTGGATATCTGGGAACTGTGCCCAGAGTTCTGGTGTTTGCTGACAAATTTGGGATAGCTGAGCAGCTCAAAAAGTACTTGCATCCCGATTCGAGATATGTTATGTATGATGACTGGGCCGCCCTTGAGGAAGGTCACACACAGCATAAAATGAGAGCAGAGGTTGAAGATTATGATGAAATTCTGTTCCTGTGGGGAATTCAGAAGTTAAATGAAGACTTCCCAGGAAAAGCGGTGGACCAATTGGCAAAGTGTTGTGAAGCCTATCGCCAAGTTATTGTGGCATTAAGAGAGAAAATGTCCCACTGTTCAGCCAGAGTTATCACCTACAAAACAACAGAAAGAGATGTAGACCATGTTAACTGTGGGTTTGCGTTGTATGGCATGACCAGAACTTGTGTCGTTGAAGTTCCAGAAATCACCTTTCAGATGATTGACCTCAGCTCTTCCAGTTCCCTGGACATCTCACTGCTAGCAGATGTTCTCACGAAACACAAGAGCGTGGACTACCCGGAAGTTCGCATCAGCCAAGGAAGGACTTACATAGCTGAAATCAGACGCACACCTTTTGTGGATGCAGATTACAGCCAACCTGTGAGATCTCTCCAGAAGTCAGAACCGTTCACTTTGTACACTTCTGATCCGTACACAGCAAAAGACTTGTCTGCTGAGTTATCCACTAGCACTGCTACTCAGCTTGACAAGCAGAGTGTTGAAATTCAAGTGGATAAAATATGTCTCCACTCAGAAGACTATTTTCCCATTAGTGTTTCTAGTTGTACCTTTGGTAACACGCTGTATTGGAATTCACAAGCAGTAGACAAACACAGACTTTTAGCTCTTGATTTCAGTGGCACGGTGACAGCAACAGGCAACGATGTGAAGAAAGTCAAAGTGGGAGATCACGTGGTTTCGTGCTATCCAGCTGCTGCGTCATCCAGAGTTCGGATTCCGGGAACAGTTTGTTTCAATATTAAGAAATTCCCATGCTTTCAGAATGTCCCCTGTATGTCATACTTTATCCTGGCGTGGGAAATCTTCAACCAGAGGTTACCCAAGGGGAAAAATGGCAGAACGTTGGGTATTATTTCCACAGAGCCATCATCAGTTTTGTGCCATGTTCTTTCTGCGGCAGCAGAAGAAATGGGATGGAGAACAGTTCTTGCGAGGCCCACTCCTGATAAGTTTCAGTATATAAGCTTATGCAATGCCCTTGTTGTTCTTCCTCCAGTAAACAGACTGTCTCAGGAGGATCTGGCCCACATGTACTTTCTTAAAGATGTGGTGATAGTGTGTGGCAATCGACAGTCTGAATGCATCCAGAATGTCACTGGCATTGATGATGAAAATGTCATCTTTCATATCCTTCCACTTGCCAGCATTTTTCAGAAAGCATCTCTAAAGGAATTGCAAAAGACTGTGCATGCGTGGATCAGTTCCATGGACGTGAAGTATTTTAGACGTCTATCGGGTTCTGTTTTTCAGCAGACGGAGAACTTTGAAAGGATAAGCTCTGTGACGTCTTATTTCACCTGCAGTTCTGTCCCACTTGCTGTACTGAGAAGGCAGAAGGACATCACCGTGCTTTCAGATATACCGTTGTACAAATCCCAGAAGAAGTTGTTTAAGCAGAATGCTGTTTACCTAGTAGTTGGAGGGCTCACTGGACTTGGCTTTGAAACAGTGAAATTCATAGCCGAGAACGGAGGAGGATGTATTGCAATACTCTCCAGGAAGAGTCCAAGCAAAGAGAAGCAAGAAGAGATAAAGGCTTTGCAGCGGCAGTATAAAGGGAGCCAAGTAGCGTTTGTGCAGTGTGATGTTACCTTGACCAGTGATGTTGAGAAAGCTTTCCGGTCCATTGCAAACATCTTTGCAGGGAGTCCAGTCAAAGGAGTATTTCAAGGTGCTGTTGTTTTACACGACGGCCACGTGGAAGCTCTGACCTTAGCTGACTTTCAGAAAGTGCTGAGCCCCAAAGTAGCAGGGACCCTAAATCTTCATTGGGCTACCAAAGGCCTGGAGCTTGACTACTTTGTGTGCTATTCCTCTGTAACCTCATTTCTGGGAAATTCCACCCAGGCAAACTACGCGGCTGCAAACTCTTTCTTGGATGTCTTCTGCCTCTACAGGAGGAACTGTGGGCTTTCAGGCCAATCCATTAACTGGGGCGCTTTGAACCTTGGCATACTGCTCAATCAAACCCATATTCAGAACATTCTCGGAGCCAAGGGCATAGACATTCTGCAAGTGCATGAAATTCAGGAGTATCTCAGGAAGAGCTTGCTTCTGAATAAACCGCAGCAAGCTGTCGTCAAATTAAACTTTCAAACTTTATTGAATCATGTTTTATCTCGCATTACTTCACTCAGAAATCGCTTAACATCACTTCTGTCAGAGGAACTAAGTAATACAATTGAAACCTCTGAGAAAAGTCAGGCCCAGGACACTGCCTTAATCAAACCTGAAGACTATATCACCTTACTGGTGAGTGACCTCACCAGGCTGAACCCAGAGGAACTAACCATGAATACACCTCTTTCATCATTAGGCATGGACTCTATGTTAGCTATGACAATTCAGAACCGTGTCTTCCAAGAGAGAAAGGTGGACATACCTCTTCTGAAACTGCTTGATCCTCACACCACTCTGTCAAATTTAGTACGAGTTTTAGAGGAAACAAGCAATGCAAATGGAAATGTTGAGGAAAAAAAGGCTATGGATGAAAGTGCAGAAAACGGGAGCTGGCTATAGGACTCTTCTCCTTGAGGAACTGTGCAACTTTGAAGACACCTGGGCAGACACTTTGTCTCAGAATAGGTCATTGTAGAAAGATGTAGAGTATCTGATGATGCTGAGTGTACTCCTCTGTCGGCCCAGAAAAGCCCACACCAGGTTCTTGTGCCATTCCCCTAGCTGCATTAATTACAGACAATTGTTTGACTTCTTACTTTCAATACTTTTACCCTCGATTTTAAATTATTTAAACTGGAAATAGGTAGACTAATATGTGTACAATTTCAACAGGCAAACTTGCAAGTTCAAAGCACATTGCATTTTTTACCCTGTATCAAAGTCGTGATGAAAACAATGTATTTGCACCTCGTAATGATGAACGTACATGAAAAGCAGTGTAGGTTTATCACCATTTTGGTCACTATTATGTTCTTAATGTATTATTTTTAATATTATCAAATGTATATCAACACAGGTGACATTTTGTAATTTACCAGTTGTAAAGCACACAATAAAGCAACTGTTTTTCTTTATCAATATCCATCTTTTATGAAAGCCCAAATAAACAAGATCAGTAAAAAAGGTTAAAAACCAAGACTTAAAATGTACCTGCCGTGGTTTGGGGGAGACTGATGGCTGAGATGAATGACTCTTCTTATTTTAATATTTTGTCACTCATCCCTCCATGTTTAAGTTTTCCTTCTCCTAATCTCTGCCTTTATTTTACACCACTGAGAAAATACAGTCCTTTTCCCAAAGATGCTGAAGGAAACTTTGTTTCTAGGTTTGTAATGTGGGAATAGGGACCTTGTATTGTTTCTCCCTTCTATACCTAATCATCATTCAGCCCAAGATGTCCCTTGCAGGTCTGATAGTGTTCTTCAGTGCACAGAATGTTTCCATGGACTACAAGGATCCCCTGAAACCATTCCTTGCCCAGGCCGAACAAACCCAGTTCACACAGAATCGCGGAATGGTGGGGTTTGGAAGGGGAACTTTGGAGATCATCTAGTCCAAAGCAAGTTCACCTAGAGCAGGTTGGACAGGAAGGCATCCTGTTCTCTCAGCTTCTCCTCATTGCACTGGTGTTCTTGCCCCTAAGCATCTTGATGTCCTTCTGCTGACCTTATGCAAGCTTTTCTATATCGTTCTTATGCTGTCGGGCCCAGAACTGGACCAGGGTTCCAGATGTGGATTAATGAATAAAGTGTAGTGAGCTGGTGGTGTAATTACACCACAATTGTGGTATCATGAGTAAAGGTAAAGAATCTCTTTGCTTGTAAAGAATCCTATGTTCCTGCCTGTACAGCCCAGTTGGCTGTTAGCCTTCATTGCCACCAGTGGACTCATGGACTCATGCTTTGTCCATCGCCCATCAGGAGCCCCAGTCATAAGGCTGTGGGGCTTAGTCTATCTCGCGGTCCTCCCCTTCAAATGCTCTTACCTAACTTGATGTCCCCCATGAATTTCCTGAGGTTGGATTCTGTCCTGTTGCCTAGGCTGCTCATAAAGGGTCTGTGGGAGGCTGCTAGTAACTTGCTGCCAGATGGACTTTGCACTGCTGATGTTACCACCCTGTGGGTCTAGTGGGCCAGTAAATACTCCACCCAACTTACAGTCCTCTTTTTCAACCTATTTTACATCAATATGGCTACAAAAATGCATTAGGAGACAGTGCTGATAATCTTGATGGAGTCCAGGTGAAAAACATTCTCTGTCCTCAATCCACAGAACCCGTCTTTTATTCTTCAAGGTCATCAGGCTGGTCAGGCACCATCTGCCTTTCGAAAATCTGTGCTGGTTGTCCCCAACCACTTCTTCATTCGTGTTCCTTACATCCTGACCCATTCTGAATTGATGGGCCTGTACGGGCAGAGATCCTTGTGGCCTTGCACAAACATTTTTGAGGGAAATGTGGTAATGAAGAGAGGAGTAAGCTCTACAGGTATACATTTACATCCACATATGCATGTGCAAAATGCACAGGGAAGATTTTAAATCCAGAGTGGGTCTGGTGCAGCAGAACCTGAGCAATAACCAGGCAGCTCACAAAGCAGGGAAACTCACACGTTTATTCTACTGGGAGTGTTCAGCCAGGAGACGAGAAGGTTCACAGGGGATCTTATTAATGTCTATAAATCCCTGAAGGGAGGGTGCAAAGAGGACAGAGCCAGGCTCTTTTCAGTGGTGCCCAGTGGCAGGACCAGAGGCAATGGGCACATGCTGACACACAGGAGATTCCCTCTGAACATCGGGAGACATCTTTTCACTGTGATGGTGGCTGAGCGCTGGCACAGGTTGCCCAGGGAGGTGGTGCAGTCTTCCTTTTTGGAGATACTCAACAGGCATCTGGATACTATCCTGAGTAATAGGTTCTAGGTGTTCTGGGTTGAGCAGCGAGGTTGGTCCTATGACCTTTGAAGGCCCATTCCAATCTCCATCATTCGGGAAAAGATCCAGGGAAAAGAGAAGCCTCCAAACCTGCAATCAGTTGTGTATTCCAAGGTCCTCAGACCATATAAAAAAAATCTCTTTTGGAAAAGAGAGGGGAGAAAGGGAGAGAACTGACTACCAGCACGCCACCTCTCCTGCCATGACTGGATGTACTATCTACCACCTCTGGGTGGTGGTATCATACTGCTTAAACTTCTATGTTTGCTGCGTCTCTATATGTGGATAGACCTGTGAGATATACATTTATACTTTATTTGCATTTGTATTATGACACACCTTTCAATCTCATCATACAGCAGCCGTTACAGCAAGCCCTGCAGGGCCAAGTGTCACTGAGAAATCTTGGATTACACACGGCTCTGCTATGAAGTCTTAACAAGTATTTTTTCAGCTTCCAACAAATCAGGCCTGGCTACAATCATGGCCCATAAATCATTTCCAAGGAGTCAACCTGTGCCAATCAACAGCAAAAACATGGCGGCACGTCCACAAAATTGTGGCAAGTGCTCTGGAGAGAAGGAGAGCAAAGTCCTGAGCTCCTGCAGCTGTCTTAGTTAGCAAAGAAAAAGGTGGAATCAAAGTTTTCGCATGGACTTCAGGTAGCTGAACGTGCTCTTCTTGCTGCTGAAGAGATACACGCAGTCACTCACAGAGGAGGTAGTGCAGTAGAGCTTCATTGCTGTTTCAAGACAATTTGAACTCAAAAGTGGCTGCTTTGGCCTCACAGACCCTGGAGCTAACTTATTGCTGCTCCACATGTATTAACTGAGCCAGGCTTCTATTCAACGTTAAAGCCATCTATGCCAACTCCAGGAAAAGTGGCAGATGTGGACAAGCTGTCAAGCTGTCAGTGTCCAAGTTCAAAGCAAGGGCAAAGCAAGTTCAAAGCAAGGGCAGCTATGGTTTCTTATTTAGGACAGCAGTGGGAGGAGGGACTGCAGAGGGAGACCCCCCTAGATCTCTTAAAATGAAAGCCGCTGCAAAGCAGCCTATTCCAAGCTTCTAGTATTGTGATTGTTGTACTCTGCCCAGATATTTGCTTTGATAATCTAAGAATTAAGCTGTAACTACATGAAGCACATCAAAATTTTTTTTATATAGAGTACAACAATCACAATACTGGAAGCTTACTGAGCAAACAAAAGCATGTTTAGAGAAATACACCTAATGGCCTTCAAACACAAAACCTTGATTTTTGAAAAATCTAAAAAAATATTTAAAGTCTATAAACTAACAATTTACTTTCTTGAACATATATATTTTTTTAACTATGAAATAACGTGCCTCTATGTAGTGTAGTCATCAGTATTCAGCTGCTCTCTACACAAGAGGCATTTCTGTGTTCCACTCAAAGCTTTGCCATCCTGAAATTTTTATACAGATGGTGTTATTCGTTTAAGGTGTTGAAGAGATTGTTTCTTGGTGATGCTCTATATTTGAAAGAGCAATCTGTTGTCACTCCAAAACAAAGTCGTCAACCCCAAGAAAGTTGTGTTTTGTAAGCCACTATTGCGTTATGTGGCTAGAAGCAGAAGTGGACATGAATTTGTGAAACTAGAGGAAAAATAGTGAAGAGAGAAGGAAGGGAGTCAGAGCTTGACAGGGTCATGCAAAACAGAATGACCCCAGAGCTGGTACGTATGCTGACGAATGTAGGCAGACAAGCTGTGATGTTACATAGCCATGAGAATCCCTCACACATCTCCACATTGTGCAGATGTAACCGAATCAACTTATTTAAGTCTTGATAAAGATGGTTCTGATTCCGTGAGACCAAAGCACCAACCCTGACTGGCTGTGGCTGGTGCTGCTCTTTGGCTTTCTCCTGCCAAAGGAATCACTGTTCTGCTAGCACTGCCTGGCCACTCGCTTCTCTGGATGCTGAGTTTTCATCACACACTGATGGCCCTTGTTTTCTGAGATGTTGTTGAAGGATCTCATCTCTCCTATTTGTTTTGGTTTCGACTGCTTCTGTGGAACTGCCATACAAGTCCCACAGGCCAGAATATTTGAACAAAAACAAGACCATTCCCAGCCCCCAGAGGCTTGTGAGATAATGAGAAACCTGATCTTGAAAAATGCTCTGGCAAAGTGAGTTCCAGCTGCAGCCGGGACAATTAGAATTGACTATTCTGACAGCAGCAGTTTGTAATGAGGGGTAGTGCTATGGCAGAGCACTGACTACTCTTTCATTTGTCTCTGACCATAAAAAAAGCCTGGAAAATCCACACAGATGACACTTGAGCTTAGAGATATGTTTAAAGTCCTGAAAGCAGCAGCCAGCTGGAGGAGCAGAAAAAATTGCCCACAAGTGATAGCACAGGCTACAAAACCACAGAAGCAACTGGTGATGCTGTAGGAGCAGTGACGAAGTCCTGAGTGCTGTTCTGTTCTACCAACCATCAGAACCGGAACACATAAACAGGACCTTGCAGTTCTTGCTTAGGCCTCTGATTCAGCTTAAGAGCTGTTTGGTTTTCTTCTTCTTCATCAGCTGCTGTCAAATGTGATTGTTTGAAGAAAGCTGCAGCTGTCATTTCCTCCTGAAAAATGATGTTCTGTTCAAAATCTGAATTGTAATTAGATAAATTACTTGTGAAAAAAATCTGTACCCATGTTTAAGAGAAGGCTTTTAGTGACAATGTTGTTTGGTCTTTGCAATTAATCTCAGATAGAGCTAACCACATGGGGTGTATTTTTAAAAATTTTGTGCTCTCAGTCTCCCGACTCTCAGTTCTGTTATCACAGGACGGATCCCATTAGCAAGATGCATATTCAGTAATAAGATAATCATGACTCTGGAACAGTACTTGGAAAACTATTAATTTTTCCAGTCAGAGTCTGAAGTGATATAACATCTAACCAAACTGCTGGAACATCTGTCTCCCCTTCTCTGAGTACAACCATAAATGCAATTAGGCAGATATGTTCTAAACAGCAGTGACATAAATACAGAATTAACGGCAAAAAGCCCTAATGTTTCTTTGGAAAATGTGCTCATGGATGCAATTTTTGCTTTCTGCTCCAGGCAACTCATTAAACTGTCTCCCTGTTGCATAAAAGGAGCTTGCAGGCTGAACTAACAACTTCATTTTCCTGCAAGTAATACGGTGCCTGTTTCTTGTTTTGCCTGGATCACATAATTCCTGATAACATGCCTGTCGGCCCATGGCTGTGTTCTGCACCTGGATGAAGGGCCACAGAAAGGCTGCAGCAGGACGAGGACACAGTGGTAGCTGCAGCTCTGGCAGAGGCCAGGTGATGGAGCCTCAGTTTACAAGCATTTCTCCAAGACCAGGGCCGGCTGTGGCCATGACCAGGGCTGGCTGTGCCCGTGGCCTCCCCACAGTTTCCCTGTGAGTTTCTCCCCATGGTCCCAGCTGAGCTGCCCCAGCCCTGAGCTGGGGGATATTATGAATCAAACCGCAGGATATTATGAAGCCAGCCTGTGTCTTCTTCTCCAGGTAACATCCCAGAGAAGTAGGTATTTGGTTGATAGAGGCAACATTGCTGCTAATGGCTTCCCTCAGTCATAATTTGTTAACACACAAAACATTGATTATCAATCTAAATTGAAAATGCTGTAGCCTAAATCTACCTACGTAATGGTTTTAATCAATATGATCAACAGATTAAGACCCGTGTTACTCAACAGCTTGTTCCTATGATGCTGGTGGAGTGTAGTTCAGACTCTGCTACTTAAGTGTTTGCACCTGTGACCTCAGAGATGGCTATAAGAAATGATGGCACTAATAACAAAACAAGACATACACTTTGCAGAATATTTGGAGAGCTACAGCAAAGCTCTTCAGACATCTGAGGCTGTTGGGATGATTAAGGAACTGGAGCACCTCACAGAAGAGGAAAGGCTGAGGGAGCTGGGACTGTTCAGCCTGAAGAAGGCTCTGTGAGATCTTATTAAGATCCTCTTTAATAAGGGGATCGTATTAATGTCTATAGATACCTGAAGTAAGGATGCAAAGAGGACAGAGCCAGGCTCTTTTCAGCAGTGCCAGCGACAGGACCAGAGGCAATGAACACAGGCTGAAACACAGGAGGCTCCTTCTGAACATTAGGGAACAGTTTTTTATTGTGAGGGTGACTGAGCTCTGGCACAGGTTGCCCAGGGAGGTTGTGCAGCCTCCATCCTTGGAGATATTCAAAACCCTTTGGATATAGTCCCAGGCAACAGGTTCTAGGTGTTCTGGTTTGAGCACAGAGATTGGTCTAGATTACCGCTGAGGTCCCTTCCAATCTCAGCTGTGTGTGATTCTGTGAAATCCATTGGCAGATGGATTTGATCATCTCCATTAGTTCAAATGTTGTGGAATATTTGACACTACTACATTAAACAGAGCCTTGAGAAAAAGAGTGGTCAATTCAGAAGTCTGTGACTGATCTCCCTCTTCCTCGTTAAGGCCCTTTTGACCACCCCTTGTGCTCTAAGGGAAGACCTACCCTACACTTACAATCATAGAATTGTTTTGCTTGGAAGAGACTTTTAAGATCATCAAGTCCAACCATTAACCTAGCACTGCCAAATTACTGCTAAACCATGTCCCTCAGCACTTTTGAAAAAAGTGCCCAGAGAGACAAATTTAATGATACTTATGTAGCAGTAAGCCAGATCTGGAAATTCCAGCATACTTTTAAAAGTATTTTGTTTAAAAATCAGAGCATTGTATTCAGTTTCAAATCTGACTATAAGACACCATTTCCATGCTTCCTAAGAAAACATTTTCTATTGCAATCTTAAAAGCAAATCCTAGGCATCAGTCAAATACAGAACAGAGTTTCCACGCATGCAGGCATTACTTGTGACTTTATGCACCACCTGAAATTCATCAAGAGATGACGGTCTTATCTACTGCTTCTGCTCTTCAGTCAGTTTCTTCAGCTCGGGGGAATTCATTCCAGGTCAGTCAAGGGTGAGAACAATACTTTGTATTAAATCCCTAGCAGAGCTAAGAATAGCTGACACCTCACAAAGCAGACAGGCTGCTCTTTCCAGCTGCAATGTTAGTTTTGACAACAGCTTGTGACTCTGGAATAAAGACACTGACCTGCTCTTGTATCATTTTAAAGAATGGATTTAGCAGAGAATGAATTCCTGAATGCAAAGTGAATCCCCCCACCCCCACCACCCTCAGAAAGAAACAAGAAATCCTATCCAAGAAAAAAGGTGAAATAAATTTGAATGAGGCCTGATAACTCTCCTCTCTAAAATACCAGTTTCCCCACTGGCAGCAGGAGGAGCCCAGGGCAGTTTGCCCACATAGTACTCTCTTGGAGACAACTTAACTGATTCTGTTAAATATTCAAAGAAGTTCAACCTACACAGGCACAGATGGAAAAGTTTTAGCCTTCTGGCCTGCATTTGGCAGAAGTCTGTGCAACTGGACAGGGGGCTGAGTATGGAAATATCAGGCAAAATTCATTATGATGTTGGTCAAGTCAAGTCTCCAGCCCTCAGCAGACAAGTTGGCTGTCTGTGCTTGTGACACGAATGACAACTGATGAAACCACTTGAGCCACGGTACTGGTTTAGAAAGACACTCTTACATTTCTCATATAGAAATAAAGGAAGATTTCATTCAGGTAGTGGTTTTCCTTTCAATATTCCTGTGCAGAATAGTCGTTTCTTCTTGTCAATGCAAATTACTGCCAAACCATTAGGAAATCCAAAGAATACAGTGTTGCATATTGACATATTGGACTTTTATTTCCATGTGTGAACTGAGGAGAAAATAGCTACTTATTCTGCTTTTTAATTAATGAAGCCAATAGGTGGTGGAACTGATAATTTCTGGAAACAGACAAAAATAATTTGATGGAAATACCATTTGAAAGATTTCATATCAAAATACTATGCACACAGGGAAAAATGTGCACATCATGACCTGTCTTCCCTATGACTAAGTCTGTTACTGTGATGTAAAACTTTAGATTGGATTTTTAGCATGGCGACTCTAATCCTGTTCTCCATGAAGTAAATAACATTGGCTTTCCCAAGTTGTGGAACCCTGCCCAATAAGCATGGTGACAGTTGTTCCTTTGTTTCCAGGAATTTAGCCCATGCTTTGTCTGGCAAATCTCCTTGCTTTAAATCCTACAGGTGCAACAGGTAGCAGTGGTGATGACAGGAATGTCTCTCTTGTGTAATTACCCGGACAGTTTGTATTTTAGAAACTTCCTTCATCTCTTTTTACTGTCTTTTCTGGATTAACAGTTCTATACCTCTCAGCTCTTACTTGATAAAAGCCTGTGTTAGAAGAGCAGATGGGCACAGGGCAGCTGCACTTGTGCTTCCACCTCCTGTGGTGCCTGCTGTGGTTAGATGTGGCTAAGAGACAGTGCCCTTTGTGGCCAGGAGCAAATTCTGCAGAATGAATCTGCTTCTTTGGCAACAGCTCAAACCCGCATTTAACTGTTGATGCTGCAACTCTTTTTCCAAATCAAGGAGTCACCCTCTGAGCAGTGTCAGAGTTACTGCATCAATATTGTTTAAGCAAGACCTGTTTGTGAAGAGAAAAGTTTGCAAGATAGGACTATCGCTGAAAATGAGCTCTAAGCCACCTTTAAAATGAAGCAGCTCTTTTAAGATTAAAGGTGGGTGTTTGTGTGCACGCCTATACATGTACACATATCAGCCTATGTACCATACCTATGTGAAATATTCTGTCAAAAAGCTTGTTCCCAATTATTTCAGTGCATAAAGACTTGAGTTGCTTTAAATGTTATTTAGAGAAAGTATCTGTTTACAGTTTGCTGCCTGAAGCTCCATTACAAAAAATAAAAAACTCTTCAGAAAACAGAGTAGGTCTGCTGAAGCTAAGAGATTTATGGTGTGTGTAAAAACACACACCTGGGGAGGGCTCCCAAGGTTTAAAAAAGCTGGCCTGTGATTAGCAACATTTGTTATTTTCTTTTCCCAGCAGAATAGTGAATAAAATAGCCCAGATTTTCAAACACAAGGTCATGTTTTTCAGAAGGGGGTTTCTGACCTAACAGCAAGATCGTCTTTAGCTGGTGTTTAGACTAGAAATGAATATGCAGCAATTCCCAGAGCACTCTCCAGTGGGAAGATGATACTGTAGAAGTCATGTACTTTTCACACATGTATCAGCAAGACACCTGAAATTTGTGACATGGGGACCAAGCATACAGACTACAGGTTTTTTTGGTCATAAAGTCAATAGTGTTAGGGTAACTTGAGACATGTATCCCCTCAGATACATACAGATAATTAAAAACTATGGAAACCCTAGAGATGTTGAACACTACAGGTAAAGTCACCAGTGTGATTTCACACCATAGCGTGAAGAGGAGCAGTTCCTGAGAAATGGCTCTGGGAGTGGGAGCTCCCTAGTGAAAGGGAGGGGAAAGCTTGCTGCCTTTAGAGTAAAAGCAAAACCCACTTCCTCATACTGCCCTTCCACAGAAATGCCTGAAATGCAAAGGAAGATACAGCCCCCACCCCGTTGTACTGATGGGAAGAGAAGTGATGCTTCCACTGCTTTCAGCTCTCATCCTGCGCACGGTGCCCCCACGCCCGGCAGAGCTGTGTCCCTGGAGTTGCACAGTGCTGACCCCGGCACACCAAGCTGACCCCTGGCCAAACCCAGCTCCTGGGCAGCACTTGTTCATCTTGTCATGTCCACCAAGCCTAGCTGCACTATTTTGTAAACACTGCCAAAATTCCAAGGGGAAATAAAAATTTCAGGAGAGAGATGTAGGCTATGCTACAGTCACTGGCAGTAGTCGCTGTTTTCAGGTTTCCACTCTGTTCCATATGGGCAAACCTAACCGTGCAACAAATTTTATTTTAATGCTTGGATGTCCTGCACCTGTTCTTTCTCTTGATCTGACAAATGCAGTAATGGAATTCAAGCTGAGCAGATGCCAATGCTTTTGTTTAGCTTTTGTATTTTTGCCACTGCAGCCCCTGCCTTTGAAGTCCAGAGGTAGCAATGAAAGAGCCTTCGACAGTTCAAGTGTCTGTACTTCTCAGCAGCAGAAATGTCCAGACAGGCTTTTGTGATCAAATGTGGACTGTGGACCAGCCACTGGGACACTCTCATAAATGATAAAAGTCAAGAGCAAACGATGCAGAGATGGGTGGCCCGTCAGGATTACATCCCAGCACAGACAGACTTGTGGTATCCCATGTTAGCGCACAGGGAGGAGAATCTTTGGGGATGTGTTTCTATGAACTCTCAGGTTTTCCCCTGCCTGTGTGCCACTGCCTGTCTGAAAGCAACAAAACCTCAGGCTTTTTGTGCGTTGCTCGAGGACCTCCTCTGCAGAAGCAGCCATCCTGGGCAGTGTTGAATCCACTTCTGCTGGTTTAAATTCTTTTTTCTTCTTTTTCTTTCAAAAGAAATTTTTTTTTTGACATGATTTCTAGTGCTGGATTCAAGCTGTGGAACACAACTTTAAGAGACGAAGACAGATGTTTCTTCTAGTGAGTGCTAAACCCAATTATTTCTGAAAAGCACTAGCAAACTTGGCATTTGTACAGGCAAGTAACTTGGCAAGTCCAGAGAGAACAACCGCGTTCCCGCGTTCAGCTGCTCAGCTGTGTTTTCTATTTCTTGTAGAGAAGGGCCCAAAACTCCGCACAGTGCTTGAGGTGGGGGCTCACGGCTGCCGAGGGGGTCGATCAGTGCTGGCCGCACCAGCTCCGACAGAAGCCAGGATGCTGCTGGCCACCTGGGCACCCTGCTGGCTCACAGGCAGCGGCCATTCACCAACAAACACCTTCCCTTTGGTCTATGAAATTAAAGGATTTTTAATCCTCCGCGCAGCGAGGGGGGGGCGATGGCAGGGGCCGAGCTTTGCCTGCAGTTGGGCCCCCCCCCGAGTGCCATGCCAGTTCCGACAGGGCACCTCGGCTTCACCGGCAACCCCTCCCCGCCACCCTCTTTGCCGAGCCCGCCCGTCCGCCTGTCCGTCCGTCCGTCCGCCCGTCCGTCCGTCTTCCCCGGCGCAGCCCGGGCGCGGCCGCCAGAGGGCGCTGTCGGGCGGGGCGCGGCGTCGGGGCGGCCGGGCCGGGGCCGCGCTGGGCCTGGGCGCTTTCGTGCCCTGACGCTCCCCCCTCGCCCTCCTCTTAAGCCTCATTTTCTGCTTCTAATTCACAGCACGATGTGTGTTTGCCACTGAGGCCTTGGCAGCGCTTTATCTGGTGGCTCAGGTTTGAGGTAACGGCCGTCAGCGGAGCAGCCAGAGGAAAAGTAAGGCCTGGAAAGGCTGGCTGGAGTCAGAGGTGAGGAGCCGGGGAGCCGCCCCAGGCTGGGCGGGCAGGGGCAGGCAGGAGAAGCGGCCAGAAAACCTCGGAGTAAAGCACAGTCAGCCCTGGGCAGTGCGGGGGAAGCCGGGAGCGATTTGTTCCAGGGTTTCTTCTTCTGTTTACCGGATTGAAGAAAACAAACAAACAAAAAAACTCCTAAGGGATAATCCAAAGCAGGACATACAACTGAAAATTCTCTTGGCAGATACTTGTTTAGCGTGATCCCTGAAAAATTCCAGCAATGGCAACTCCGCAGCACCCTTAAGTAACCTGCTTTAGCACATAATTGCCCTCGGTGTAAAGAAAACTTTTCCTAATACACGCACTGCTTCTTCGTACTTCCCTCTCTGCTGTAATTCTGGCTGTTTTCACAGAACGGTTTTCTTCTTTATTTATGTGGCTCTTCTGAGGCTTTGAAGCTCTAAATCTGGTTTCTTAAAACATCGGGGCAACTTGTTTTGTTTCATGTTTATTGCTTGCTGATGACTCATTTCCAAAATCCATTTTTATTTCCCAAAGTTATTTCACTAATGTACATTCATTAGGAAACTATTTAGGTTACATACTTTTAAAGCTGCTCATCGATACGAATATACTGCTTTGAACCAGAGGTGGCTGTCTGTGAACGACATTGATAAAATTAATACAGTAAAAATTACCCTGTAAGAATTGACCTTGGCTGTTACACAGTCCGCAGTTGCTTACATTTTCCCCTAGTGATTTTCCTGATATTAGTTATAAATTCAGGGCTGGGTAAATGGTTTGGCAAAATACTCAAAGCTTCCCGACTTGGCAGAGTGGTAAGCACCAAAACCAGATGTTCATCCCGACATTTCAAAAAAGTAGCAAATACACTTACTGCACAATGAGCAAAAGCAACAGAAATAAAATTCATTTCACTGTACTGTGGATACAAAAAAAATAAAGCATGAGGTGGGAGTGGACATGTCTTCTTTTCCCCAATGGCAAAGAGAAATTTTTAGAATTTATTTTTTTTTTCTAAAAAGCAGAGCAACAACACTGCCTTCGGCATCACATGAGAAAAAAAGAGAGAACCCTGGTTCTGTTTCCTGCAGTTGCCTCACAAAAGCAAAACAGAAGATATGCATGGAAAAATTCTAAATATCCTACTTTCTGATGGACATGGAAATACCTGGAAATCATGTATGGTGAAACTGGAAATCCTAGTTTCACATAGGAGAGGAGTGCATCATGAGCTTAGATATATAAGTGGCTCTGATGCTTCTGCTCTAAAGGACAGGACCTAAACCACTGCCAACTTAAACAGAAATCAGGAGACGTTCCACATGAGTTCAAGCAAGGAACGAATATACCGCTATCTCCTACAGACGTCCGTTTATTGCAGGTCAGGCACAGAGAGGAAACACCCATTTTTGTCTCATCCTCCAGGCTTTGCAATGACTGTAAGCAAGACTTGTAACCACTTGCTACTTAAAATTTTCAGCACATAAGCCTCTGGGCTGTGTGTTCTTTCTGCTTCTTGTTATTGTCTGTACTAATCCTGCCATATTGCTAAGGGACCGTATCACAGCTAAGGGCTCTGCTGTATTAAGCACCGTGCCAATACTGCTCAAAAGCTTCCCAACCCTCAGCTTTCCAAACACAGTGGTAAATCTTTGAGTAATGTTTTCAGTCATGCCAAAGCAACTTGGGCTCCTAAGCTAGAATTGACTTATAGATGTATATTTGTACTGACAAAAGCATTTTTGACTTGCTTCGCTCCGTCTCGCTTGGTGTCTGTCTGTACTTCTGCGTGCCAAAGGGCAAGAGAGAAGGAGACATCCATGCAAAACGTTCAGCTCATCCTTTTTTTACTACTGTTGAGTTTCCTTGCATGCATGGTGGTAGTCAAGCTGCAAGAGAAACGTTAGAAATATGCATCCATCCATCTCTCCTCCGCAGAAACATTTAATACTCCGTGAGATTTACAGTGAGAGGAGCAAATGGTTTGGGACCATGACTTCTGGCTTTCCCTCTCTTAATTCCTGGTGCCTAAGTCATTTATTTACAGAGCAAATCTCCCAGAGCTGACAGATTCTGATTGCACTAAGCTGATGAAATGTATGCACTTTCCTGCCAACTAAGGAGATATTTCTCAGATAATCCAGCAGACTGGCAGGACAGTGTCTCTCAGGAAATGTTTCCCACAGGCATCCTGGCTGATTTGTGGCAGGAGCTCCAGGCGGTGGCTGAGATAAGGCAAACTGGCTCTGTGGCTGCTGCTCCATGAGTCGATGGCCCAACAAAGGAGCCCCAAGGGCCAGCATGGAGAGGTTCAGCTGGGTGGTGGGGATGCCGAGACCAGCACGTCTCCATGCTCCCAGCCACTGGAGAAAAGGCTCAGCTTCCCTGTCTTCAAATGTCTCCTACCAGGCACCTGAAGTCCCCACAATGTGCTCCTCCACTAGGAAAGCAAGGTGCATGGGGATTTTTAGCAAAAATGCAAGAAGTGGGCTTCTAACTCTGTCTTGGGCTGTTTTCTAAGAGTAATCGAATCTGTTTTCCTTCACAGCTGCACATACTTCATTGTAAGTTTATGTGCGAACACTCACTTAGGAGTAAGAATTTCCTATCTTGACTTAATTAAAGTTACTTTAAAAAATAAATCTCCTTAAATTAAGTCAGACTTCTTAATTTTGTCCTCACATAGCTTTGTACCAGAATTGCTGGAAGCGTGAATTAGACCAGATGTAGTCAATTCAGTTCCAGTGTGTGCTGAGGAAACGCTCCTGTGAACTGATCATCTGAGGATTTTGCAATATATCTCTTGTCAGCAGTCACAACGAAGCACTTCAAGGCCTAAGCCGCAGCAGCACGATTGGACGACAGAATCCATAAACAGCTTGCCGTGGCCTGTGATTAAAATAGAAAATGGCTTATTGAACTTCAGGCACAAATCCCATCACAGAACTTGGTCCAAATCCACATGAGCGCTTCCTGGGGTCAGGGAGAACTCCCAGTTTGAGCAGAGGTCATGGCAATGCTTGGCTTCTTGCCATAACAATTAATCAGAAAATAATTGTAAAAGTCAAATTGGTGATGCTTACAAAGTGCCTGTGAGGACACATCGAGTCAGGTATTGTGCTTCCTCTGCTTGCTACTTCTGTGCAAAGGGACCTGTCATTTCTCAGCCCATTGACTGCTCATTCTTCTACACAGAAACAATGACAATCCAATTCACAGCCAAAAACCATGGTGTCCCATACATAAGCCTCCCTAAAGATAAGAAAAGACCTGGAGAAATGCTGCAAATAATACTTACTAAACTACAAGTAGTTTTTCTCTGGTGGGCTCCAAGGGAAAGAGAGAGAAGTCTGAGGGGCCAGCTTCCTCAAGCCAGAATTTAGAAATCATCGTACTTTTCACATATGTCTACATATACATTTACAGTAGTAGATGTTCCCAGGTTTGCTTCTGGAACACCATGTGAACAGATACATGACTTGTACCTATAAATTTAGCCCTTATAAGTTGCCATTCTGAGTGCACACAGAAATGCAAGCCATTTTGAGATGTGTGCTCATTAGGGTATCTAGTAGAAAAGAAGCAATCAAATAAGCTAAATATTCATCTGTGACAGGGGAATTACTCTCAGGTCTACGTGCTGATAAGAGTCATCATCATCAGCATACAACAAAGGCACAGAGAGGATAGGAAAATGGAAAGGTGACCCTTCATTTTAACACTCATAAAAATATAAATAATTTATTGTCATGATTAATATGGAGGTTTCTTTGGCCGTTGTCTTCAACAGCAGAACTATACTTACAAAAAACCACAGGCCATCTTACAAATACTCTATAATTTAGCAAAGGATCTGGAAGCAGAGAACTGCCCCTTCCCACTTAATCTCCCTGTATCATTCTCCCTCTTTTGCCGTTTGTGAAATTTTGAATTAAACTCAGACTACCTGACCTGCTTGAGGCTAAAGTTACCTTGGCAGTTACAGTAAAGAAAACCTCTCAATCCCAAACAGAAATGTCCCTCTTCCAAGAGGAATGAATAGGAGCCTGAATGGTGCCAACGCTGCCTGTGGTGGGTGCTTCCCAGCTCCTCCTGGCTGGCTCTGCAGACAACCTCCTTCCCTTCAGCCAGCAAGCTCCTTACCTGGGCTTCATCCCCCCACGGCAAAGTCTTTGGCATCTCCACTCTCCGTCAAATCAGTCCAAAGTTATTCCAAGGTCAGGGAAGCAAAGCCAGTTTGCAACAAGACAGGAAGCAGAAAGGATGGATGGAGAGAAGCAACAGAAAGAAGGGAAAATTCCCAGAATTTGGGAAGGGTGTTATTTGTTACTGGGGAACTGGGAAAAGTCTAGTAGGCAATGGCCCTAAATGCAGAAGGCAAGAATGCATTTCTTGAAGGGGTAAAGCTTTCCTACAATCAGAGTCATCCACTGTCGTACATTCATGCTGTGTATGGGTGAGCAACCCCTGGGTGCGGAGTGTCCTCTTGCTGGGGGTCCAACACGGCAAGAGGGTTACATCGATGTAGCCCATCAACACTGTGGAAAGCAGCCCCATGCAAGGGTTGGTGGGTGGCTCACCGTTATCTCGTATATAGTGTCCTTTAACGTGGAATTCGTTCAAACAAAAGATGGAAGGCTGATTTCTAGCACCAGTCGCCTGGAACCTTGCCCCACCGCCAAGAGAAATCACAGCCCCCCTTTCCAGCAGCGCACCTGAGGTGCAGTATCACAGAAGCACAGGAGGTGGCACCAGGCTCCCAGCAGTGGCCCCGGGAGGCAGAGCCAGGCTCAGGCCGGCTCTGGGGGACGTTGTGAATTCACACCTCCACGTTCCTCCAAAATACCGCTGGCCAAGAGGTGCTGGGGGGGCAGTGAGAGCAGAGGGGGGGGCTGTTCGCTAAGCTGAATGCGGAGGAAGCTGAGGAAAAGAATCGGTGCTGATGGTGGTGGGAGCACATTTCCCTGCCTCTCAGGAGACCTGCAGCACTGAAAGCTGAAGCGGCCGTTTCAAGGGCTGTATCACAGGCACCTACGATATTGAGGGTGATTTTGGGGAACGACTGGACTCTGGGGAACTCCTTGCTGTGACCGGTTAGAAGGTCAGCAATTTTTTGCTTGCTGAGGGTGGTACAAAACCTTGTGCAGATCCCATTGAGAAGCTCTTGCTTAGGCAATGTGTAAAGTGTTAGGCTAACGTAAGCCCCATATTTATAGTAACTTTTTGAAGTGTACTAGAATTTAATAGTTAATAGCCTGGTTGATGATGACATGAATGAGTGGATGATAGCACACAAATATTAGCAAAATATTACAACTGTAGAGGAGTTATATAGCATAAAGAGTTCCTACGGCACAAAGTTTTATTTTGAGCGAAGAGGTATTTTTTTTTTCCTTTTTACTGCAAGTGCAGAATACAAAATGGAAACCCAAAGATTAAATCTAAAGCTGCTAGCTTACAAGTGAGAGGTGAAAAAGTGACAGTCTTCACCGCAATACTATTCCACATGGCAACCAGCAGTATTTTCCATTCCTGTTTTTCTTTTCAGATGTTTCTTTCTGGTGCTGCTGAACTTCTTGCCCTCTTGAATGCTTTGCTTTTTGATACAAGAAGCACTACAAGCTCATCCCTCTTGAAAGGGGCTATTTATTCAGTGAACTTTTTGTCAGACTACTTATGTAACTTCAAAACCAATTCCCAGTGCTTTCCTTTCGGTGCCTCTTTGTGAGAAGCATCTGGATTCTTGGACTGAACAGATATTATATAAATACAATACACTGTGCTGCTATATCAACAATTATTGCTGCAGTTGGATCACCAGTGCCATGCAGCTGCATAAAGGAAATAGTCTTGACAAATAAGATGTGTAGGATTTTTCCAGTACAGTATTTTGAAAGACCTGCCACATGAAATCCCCGTTAGGCAGCAGCACGGCAGCAGCATTGTGAAGATAAAGGCAAGCTATGTAAAGTGCCAGAGCAGCAAATGTGAATCTCTCACTTTCTTACTGAATTCTTTCTTGCTGCAATCATCACCATGCCTAAGTGAAGAACAGCAAAATGTATTGGATTATCAGGCATAGGAAAGCTGATGACTGATAGAGAAAAACAACTTTATTCCAAGGCACAGATGGGAAGCACATACTGTCCTGAATTTGTCTGCTTTTCCTTTAGAGAATGACGAGTATTTAGCATTATGCGTCCCCTGGGTTTCAGTGTTGAAGCATAAAAGTTAGCTGCGTATAACATTTCAAAGCAATCGTACTGTTAGCACAATTACAAACACACTTGATTAAACCATCCTACACTAGGAAAAGGAGCTAAACCAAATAGATTCAGGGCCAGTTTTTCTCTTTGGCGTAGACCTGTTCAGAAGGCTTCAAGTAGGTCAATTTACAGGCATAATCTAGAAGAGAGATGAAGTGGTGGCACAAACTGTGGTGTTGATGGAGGAAATTATACTGCATTGCTAAATTATTTTTGTTTTTCTCTGCTTCTTTTAATTGTATTAAGCAGTGGGATTTGTGTTATTTGTACAAACTAGTGGGGAGGCTTTGCAATGCAGAAGTCCTGACACTACTCAAACATGCAGTCATATGCTCAGATCATTCAGTGCTCTTTCCAGTAAGGATGATGGCACCCAGCTCTGTCAAATGAGCCATACATGGCCCATTGCTAGCAAAAATACTCTCTTTTTCCATTAATGGATCCTGACAGAAGGGAAGAGAAGAATCAGCCTACAATCTACTGTCTTGAGCTTGCCATTGACAAAACATTTAACCTAAATATTTTCATGCATTTGATGAGGATCCAGTATCAGATGGATTGGAAAATGAACAGAAATGACAGGAAGATTGTGAAGATTTTTGGGAGAGACCTGAAAACTGAAAATGTCTTTTCCAGATCTTTTCAACATTCCTCAAATTGGCCAAAAAAGGGAAGGCATTTTGCATCTAAAGACTATTTTAGTAGAGAATCCAGAAAGTGCTACTAGGGAAAAAAAGCTTACTTTTAAAAACATCTTGGCTATCAAAGCAAAGAATTAGACTGTCACTTGAACTATTAAGTTATTTGAAATATGAAGGATACTATTGAAAGGGGTATTGGAGATGATGGATTATGCCCATTTGCTACACAGTGGCAAAATAGATGCATAGTAGTATGGTTTCCAGTGTGCTTTTTTTTTTCTATTTGTACTGATATATTGGAAGAAGGCCTGAAAAAATAATGGAAAATCAAACAAAACAACCACTTAGTTAAAAAATTATAGCATTAATACTCTTAATCTGTTCAAAAGCTGTATTTTTACTTTAAATAATATTAGTCACTTTTAAAACAGGGTATTGTATGCTTTGTCTGAGGTCAGAACAGGTACATGGTGTTTGCATAACTCACAGGGTACAAAGCTCTCTCTGCTATTTCTGGATGCTCAGAACACCACTGAACCAAGACTGTGTATTTACAATGCACGTTTTCATCTTGAAGCTCATGTATATCTCTGATTATAATTCCTACAAATTACTTGAATGCCTCCATGCAGTTTAAAGTCGTGTGTCAAAGTCAAGTCTTTATAAAGAAGTGATTTGCAGAAAATGAAAATACAGTAAGCCTTTCAATCTTAAATCTTGCCCTCTCAGCAGAAAAAAAAAAGGATCTGGGTAGAAGAATACAACTGCTCTTATGAAAACCAGTGGAAAATATATATGAGGAAAAAAATACATCAACTTCTGGTATTGGCAATGTAAATCTTTTGGATGCTTACATACTGAGAACTGAGAGAATGTGTTCTGCTGATGAGATATCTCCACTCATGGAGAAGGAACAGTCTGAAAATGTATGAAAATTTAGGGGGTACAGTCTAAAAATAATTTATCAGAAAAAACAAGTTTTGAAAACCCGCATTTCAGAAGTCTGTTTTTACAATGAAGGATGCAAAATTACTCATCAAGAAGTGGTTAATCACAATCTTGTATAGTTTCTTGGCTGCTTGTTAGTATGAGTACTACCAGCCAGGCTGATTTAGTTGGCTCAGCTCCTCCCTTGATGGCTTAAATGATTTACTATCCATTCTTCTGAGACTCCAGAAATGCTTGTTCCAGTCTCTAGGACATGCCTGCTCCATGCCTGCTCTGAAGAAGGCTTTTCTTTGATTGTTTTTTGGCTTTCTCATCCTTTGGATCAGACTGCTGACAAAATCACGTGTGTAGGTTGTGAGATAGCTGTCGCACGTGCCATTTGGTCCAGTTGAAATATGACAAGTGTAGTAAGACTTGCTGAGGACTGAATATCCTCTTGCATCAGGGAAGTTAAGAGTTATGAGATTGAATGAGTTTACCTACTTTTACAACAGATAGTAGGACTGTGACAGCTGAGCTATTTTGTCAGGCACAAACCATATTTTGTGAGGAATAAATGCAGAATGTTTAAGATCATAAACAGCTCCATTGTCTCCTTGGTCTCTTTAGCCATCCTTTGCTAAGTATGTTTAAGATGATAGAGTTCAAGAGACTTGACCTCAATCTATCTGGTTAAGGTTGAAGCAGTCCCTACTCTGCGGCTGCCTTTCCCTGCCTGGAGAACCTCCTGACCACACTGCCAACATGTACACAGTGTGAACCATCAGGTGGCTTGGGCTCAGGTGACCATATTCTGGAGAGGGGACTCCACTGTATACTGGGAAGGGATTTGTACATTTCTTCACTCTTCACTTCTTCACTTTCTACACTCTTGGCTTAGGTTGCAGTGCCTTTGGTTTCAGCTCTCCTGCTCAGTCATGCAGGAACTGCGAGGAACAGAGGGAGCTGACTGCTTTCTTTAAATGAGGCATTGTTTTGTATTAATAGCAGCATAATAACACAAAAAAATAAAAGGATTCTAAGCAGCAGAAGTTTTTATCATATATATGTGTACCTACCATCCTGACCTCAAGCAGATTTCAGGAGTGTGGGCTGCTCCCCTGCTCCAAACTGCCCTGTTCTTCTGGCTCTTTGTGCCTGACTTGCTTTTAACAGTATCTCACCTGCTTACAGCATATGTCTTTTTAATTTGTTTTGTTCACAGATTTGCTGATCTCTTTCCTCCGTGTTCACAAAAAACCCTATTCCAGTGAGTTCAGCAGTTGTTAGAAAGGTTAGAAGTTGTTTAAAGGTAAAACATCTAAGTTAATACCCTTTCTATCGATGGTGTTAGATGTGCAGTCTTCAGCCACTGTCATCTGTCCTACTTATTTTTCCAGTGTGCTGTTAAAATAAATCAATAGATTTATACGGAAATACACCAGTAAAGAGCACACAGTCATACCCTATTCAGAAAATAACAGAGAGCAGCTGTGATACAGGAAGAGCTGGTAATGCTAACCTTGAAACTGCTGGATCATTCTCCTTGTCATTCTTTAACTGGAGACATGAAATAACAAGAAGACATCACCTTTGGGCTGAATTTGGTGTTTTTCATAGTTAAGACTTTTCTGTTAGGAGTTTTGACTTAGGAGTTCAACCTCAGCTTTTTTTATTTTAGGGTAATTGAATGTTAAAATAGAAGCAAGCAGGTAAAACAATTTGTAGCAGGTAAACAATTACACAATATTACACAAAAGTGTAATATTGGATTTTCTACTCCAGACTGTTTTTCTGACAAATATGATTGTATAGACTTAAAGAAATAACCCCTTATTCGGTACATTTTGAGTACGTCATGGTTTTGTCTGCTTTTTCTCTTCTG
Organism: Pedionomus torquatus; assembly: GCA_013398155.1. Taxonomy (NCBI): domain Eukaryota; kingdom Metazoa; phylum Chordata; class Aves; order Charadriiformes; family Pedionomidae; genus Pedionomus; species Pedionomus torquatus. The sequence goes on along the minus strand of VZRU01005383.1, from coordinate 23,942 downwards.
TTTCTCACGTATTAGGGATGCACATATTGTTTGCAAAATATGGCCATTAATTTTTGCTGATCACTGTAATACATTTTTCATGCACATTGTTTGATATCAGCAAGGGAATATACTTCCTTTGTAACCAAGGAACCTTAAATGTAGCTCTTTCAATAGGCAGAATTAATCTGAGTTACTATGTGACTGGAAAATCTCTGGAGAACAAGCTTAGGAAATGGCAAGGGTGATTTGATATACTGTGCTCTCCCATCAGAGCAGACCGAACGAGCATCCCAGGCCCATACTGAGAAGGCCTGTTCTGAGGAAGGCCCTCAACATATTTTAGATAAGACATAAAACTGAGGCCCTTGCTGTGTGTGGCCATCAGAGAGCTTAAGCTACTTTTGTAGTGTCAACACCAATACTTTGGCCAGAAGCCATCAATGTCGTTGCTTTCCACCTACCCACATCCCCCTGCTGTTTCAGTGGTATATGATACCCTTCTCTACTTCCGACTCTAAGCTCATGTTCAAAATCCTTCATTGTTAAGGAGCTACTGCTCTCCCTCTTGGGATGGGAGTCCTTAACTCCTGGGGTTACTGTATAACATTTAATATTTCATCCTTCAACATCTTCTGAATGAAGAAGGCCAGGAGGGGCACATGAATGTGTGTGGATTTTAAAGCTTGCTCTATGACTCCAGAGCTGAATGTCTCTTGTGGCTGACAGCACTTTAAATCTTGAGCAGAACTTTGCAGGAGACTCACAGCTGTGATACAAGTGAATTTTCTGAAACATTGATATTTTCCCTCCCATTCCCTCAGGGGATAAAATAGGTCAGCTCTAGGTATAAGTGTGAGGTTTGTGGCTTGGTCTTTTTCCAAGGGAATATAGAACTCGTAAAAGAAGGTGATTCCTAGGTCACAGAATCCAGTCCCGCTACAAACTGATCTTCAAAATAAGTTTTGTTTCTTCTTTGTACATCTACAGCAAAACCCCTCCTAGCCTTAGACAGGCTTCCCAGTCCCTTTGGAGTTTATTCTTCCAAAGTCACCATCACCACTATGGAAATGAGGAGTGGGACAGGAAGCTGGTAGCTGGTTTTTTTTTCTCTTACTGGATGAGAGTAATGTGCTAGTTCATGGCCTTTGGCAATGCACTTCCAGTTTCTGTTTTGGTTTGGTTTTGTTTTGTTTTGTTTTTTTTTTTTTTTTTTTTAATTATTTTTTTTTCCAAATTACAGTAATTTTGGATTTCTCATGAAGAGAAGACTGGATGTTTGTGGGTATTTTTTGCATTGAATGCATTGAGTTCTGTCTATTTCAACCATATCTTAATGAACTTAATGAAATGGATGTTGACCTCCAGGGGAACATAATCCCACAGAAAGCTCTTCCAAGCACCCAGCAACTAGTGAAGTTTTAGCTAGCAGGTAACTGATGCTCAGGGGAAACAAATGGATAGGGCTCCTATTTATTTCTTATTCCTTCTTTAGTCTCCAATTCTTTTATCCTTTCCAGTTATTTCTTTATTTCTAATGGAAATAAGCATGGAGTAGCTTTCTTTGCAAGACATCTTAGCAGCAATTACTTGGTTGGAAACTTAGATGGATACTTAGGAACCTTGCTTAAGTGGAATCCATGGTGGAAGACATCCAGGAAAATCTATTGGCGGCTCAGAGTGTACTGAGTAGTGTTAGAAGATTTAAGTCTCTCCAGAGATGCTTAAATCTCAACTAGATTCAGCAACTGCAGCATCTGCTGCAGCTCTTGCTAAAACAGAAAATAAAAATGATATAAATATAAAAATAAAATAAATGTAAGATACTAATAAACCATGCTGAAGTGAAATATCAATACTCATGTGAAAGGTGGAACTGGCAGCAATGGAATCCGGAATGGGAACAAGGAGATGCAACTGAAACTGTATCAGAAACCAATTTCAGCAGTGTCAGTCATTAGGCAAAGATTTTCAAATAGCAGGTCCTTATACAGGTGCATGGAGTGTTGGCAAAAGAACAAGAAAAGTTCAGTGACTCAATTTCACTGTGAGGGAGAGAAAGTTATTGATATAATGAACGCAATGAAAACAGTTATGTTTCAGGACTGTCATCCACGTTTTTGTGCATCTGGAATGTATTTTTCTTGGAGGACAAGCAGAGATAAATCCTCATTTGAAGCCCAAAAAAGTCAACGGAAGTCTTTAAATTGACTTTGGTGGGTTTTTCACTATGGCTTTGACTGGCACATCATATTAACAGAAGTCTTAAATGAGAATCAGAGTAATTCTTTTGGCTTGCACTGTTGTGGACACCTTTCTGAGCATTTTGGATGGGGAAGCAGTGAAATTTTTTGAAAATATTTTACTTTCTTGCAATGCACGTAAGGCAAATGCACTGGTAGTGACAAAGCTAACAATGCCAGGGCCTCATAAACAACAAAAAGCGATAAAGCTCTGGAGAGATGTGATTCTACTAGAGCTAATCCATGCATTTAACTTAAACCTGGATCATTTGCCAGTCCGGAGCCAGACTGTCCAGTGCCAGGCATTAGAAAATCCTCAATACCCAGTCATCAGGAGGGTGCCACAGGGACTTAAAATACCAGTTTCGGGAGCTCAGAGTTTTCATGGTACTTTCTGCTATAGTTTTACCTCATTCAGCAGTGCTTAAGTTTCTTTTGGGCTTTCCATGAGTAGGCACTGACCCAGTATTTGGCCTTTAATGAAGAACAGAAGCATTAAATGCTCTAAAGTTTTCCAATAAAGAAGTGAGCCATTACTGAAATTCACTCATTTTATCCTAATAACATTGCATTTCCTGCCAATAGCTTAAAATATGCCGTTATTCTCCCTGAAAAGAAAAAGGTCCTAACTCTAAAATAAGACTCTGGAAATGATATAATATAAACATGTGCTGACATTAATTACTGTAATATTTATCTATAAAACAGATGGTAGTGCTTTCAAAAATGTGTGAGCAATGATCAGAATGAATTCATTAGGCATTTATACTGCTGTCATGTACTCGCATAGGTGTTGCCTTGGACCCTGCTATATGCTAAGGGTCTCTTTCTTTTTAAGTGAGGTTTTACCAAACAGATGGAAAACATTATTAACTACTGTTTTCCTTTCTTGTCAAAGATGTTTTGTCTAATCATCGCTATAATTACACATCCATATTGTAGTAAATCATGCTGTATAAACATTTAGAACAGAGTGGATTATTAGGGTGAAATGCAAAGTATTCCAGACATTAAAACAAAACAAATACGGACTGGACTCTGCTGAATAATAACAATTTTCAACATCAAGGACAGACAAAACATAATTTAATAGCTTTAGCTTTTCGTTTTTCCATTTACGTCCCATTATTCTATGTACAGTGTACCCTGGGTGCTTTCAAATGCCTCCCTCCCCTTTCTTTGTGTTAGTATTTTAGAGAGGAGACATTTTACTTTATACAGCAACTCCCTTCAACATCTTGCTGCCACTGTTTTCTTCTTCCCATTCAATACATGACCACAAAAGCATTCAGGAACAAAGTGGACAACAATGAAATATAATGTGTGTCCTGTGTTTCCTAAGATAGCCACAAAATTCCTATTCTAGTTGAAGCAAGCAAGTATGACCAGGCTAACCAGTTACTTTGGGACTGGATCTGCAGCCTTTCCACCTGCAGCTCCACATATGTCAGGTTCAGAATTAGAAAACTCCGGCATGAACAACTGCATTTCTGTCAGCCTTGGGACTCCACTCAAAGGCTGCTGCAGCCCCACTTTGGATCACAACCTCAGGTTGGGAGTTGCTGGCACAGGTGGTGGTTTGGTGCAGGTCATACTCCACGGCTGTGCTTGGCCCTATTTGGCCAAACACAGTGCAGTGGGGATGCAGTTGATTTAACATCTATGGTGTGGATGCCTATATTTGTGCTGGTAATCCTTTCAAGTCAGTAGAAAGAAACAGCTTTTATGGCACTGGATTAATTGACTGTACTGACAGGATGAATTCTGATCTGGTGCCCAGATCATTCTACTTCAAGGGTCTCTGCATTTCTGCAATTTAAAAGGTCCTGCTTGAAACTAATTTCTTCCAATTATCCTGAAGGCTTGTGAATAATGTCTTACAATGTCAGAAAATTGAATTATTCTCCTTCCGTAGACATGGAATCATAGAATGGTTAGACATGGAATGGACAGTAAAGATCACCAAGTTCCAAGCAGGAACTTGATGTCCCTTCCATTGGCAGGGACACTTCCCGCTAGACCACGTTGCTCGAAGCCACATCCAGCCTGGCCTTGAACACTTCCAGGGATGGGGCATCCACAACTTCTCTGGGCAACCAGAGTCTCACCACCCTTACAGTAAAGATTTTTTCTAGTATCTAATCTAAATCTTTCCTCTTTCAATTTAAAACCATTACCCCTTATCCTATCATTACAGTCCCTGATAAAAAGTCCATTCCAGTCTCTCCTGTATACCCCTCACACTTGATGCATCATGAAAGACATCATGAAAAATGTCTGTTCAATTGTTACAGACAAAATTCAGATTCATTCAGAGACTGGAAGAACATTTGTTGCATCTTACATATGGTTCACACTTGGAAAACAATGAATACCTTACCACTGTGTACAACTGCAGGACAATTTTCATAGCTTCTTTTCTAAGAGTGGCCTACCTCAAAAGCCAACCTTCTCAGCTCTCCTACGTGGGTGGCAGAGGGTTAACTCAGCTTAGTTTTGCTGTGTTGAAATGACCCGGCAGTGCTATGGTGCCATTAGCTGGCAAGGCAGTAGGTGTTTAATGTTGCTCTTTCAAAGCACATTAAGGCCATGGCAGCTTTCCTGGCTCAGGAGATGTGTTTCCAGCTGCTTCTTGGCCCCTGCCAGTATTGCAGAAGGACTGCCCCATATGCGCACCCTTTGTACCCAAGAATGCACTGAGGTGAGGTTGACCAGATGATAGCTCCCTACTTAAATACTGGTGCATGGGTAGGATCAGTCTGTTTGCAATGGTCTGCTCTTTAAGGTCACATTAGAGCACACTCTAACCTCTCAGTAAACATTGTTACAGACTGCTGTGCCACTTATCTCTACTGACAGCAATGCATAGGCCTGGCACGGTGTGCCTTCTGGAAAAAAAAGTAGATATTCAGGATGTCTTTGGGAAGAACCACTGAAGTCGGGAAAGGGAGAGCTAAAGAATGTCACACCTGGTACACATATCTGTGCCATGTAAAGAATTTCTCATGAAGACTCTCTCATGCTATGACAAGACCAAGGGCAAAACCAGACCTCTGGCTGCTTTGAAGCCACCTGTTTGTCTTGGAACAGGCTGGACAATTTGCAGACTCACCCTTATCCTACATGGCATCAGCGACCTATCAAAGCTACCAAGGCCACTGGACTGACTAATAACAGCAGGAGCTCATTCTATACCATGTCTTTGACACCTAGTTTACAGCAGAGGAACAGAAATCAACACTAACACCTCACCTGGCCACCCCGATGGGGAAGCCTCCTCTGGTAAGTACTGTTCTTGTATTGCACAGTGGAGCAGATGGTCTGTAGACCCTCCTGGAGCATGTGTCTATTAACTATTTTCCTGTTACTGTGGTAAAAGGGTGTCTATGCTACAGCTGGACTTTTCTATTTATAGGGTCCTAAGAGTTATGATGATGATATATGATGTTAAATATTACAATACGTGATTGGTGTTTATGGCTAATACTCTGTTTTGTTGGTTTGTGCTAGCTGGATGTTGCCATTTTGGGCAGATTTGGGCCACTAAAGAGCCTTTTCAATGTTGAAAATCTATAAAGAAGGTATCCAGTGTTGTGAAAATGCTGTCTGGCTTTTCCTTTTCACAGACCTCTCTTCCTTACTTTCTGTCAGCCATAACAAACTCTTACCACCAAAATGTGGCTGGGAAGCGGACCAGGAGTGGTTGTGGGGGAATAAGCTGTTTAAGACATTGCTGCTCTAAGAAAGCAAAAGTTCTCAATCATGCGCCATGTGTCTCTCTCTCTCAGTTTGAATTGGATGACACAAAATGGCACACATATTCCTCTTCTCTTCAGTGCACCAACTTCAAAATCATTACCATATACTGAAAATATATTGAGGATTGTGATAATGAGACATAATTTCACTTTGCTTAAGAGTTGGACTAGTGTCCTGCTTCTCAACAGAGAAGGACAGGGAACTGAGTGTAAAAACCTCATCCTGATCTCACAGCTGAACCAGCAAAGACTTCCTCTGTGGTCCAAGTGAATGTAGGAAGACATGGAAGGTACTAAGTTAGGTCCTGAGAATCTTGAGAAGGCAAACAGCCTTACCTGAAACCAGGCTCTCACAGCACCTTGCTGCATTCATGGTACTTGCTTTACAGAGAGCATAGAGTGAGCAGCACCATCCCACACAGACTATGGAGTTTGAAGAACAGAGACTTCTGAGAATAGACTTTCAAACTTCCAATCCTACAAAAGGGCTTAAGCTTTGGCATTTCACTTTTTGAGTTACCAGAAGAATGGCAGGAAGGAAAACCTGGGGTGAAAGTCAGCGCACACTCCTCAAATTGGTTAGCTCCTTATTGTAGGAAGAACCTGGCAGTTTCAGCTGGTAACCAGTGAGGGGGGCCCACCCAGTGGGTGCTGCAGAGGTGAGCTCTTCACCCTCTGCTGCTGAGCTCCACAGCTTCACAGTCATCAGGGTCTTTTGCAGGCAGCAACGCTGCTACTACCAGGTTGGCAGCAGAGCCCTTTGCTACCAGCTGAGGACCTCAAAAGCAGGATTGCAGAAAAGGCAAGTGACCTAAACATGATTCCTCTACCAGTGTCTAGTCAATGTGCTCTTTCCTACTATTATTTTACTGTTTTCCTACTGTTAACACCACTGATGGGATATGGGCTACTACCACTGAAAAGCACTCTACAAACCCCAAACCTGGTAGGTTTCCTCTATTGCAAAGCTTTTGGCAGACTTTCAGGTACATCGCTAGAAACTGCCAGCTCCAATAGTGTTTTCCCTATGCTAGCCAGCAAGAGATCAATAACACTGCTAATCATGAAAGTAAGGAGAGATCATAAGAGAGCAATAAAGCAAGGCAAATTGTGAGTTTCACCTGTCATTCCTGTTGATTCTGGATGGTTTCTGCTCGTAATTTCATAATGCAGCATGAATTTCCATAAGACAGAGGGGCCAGCGCATGCAGAAAGAACTTGTGGAATTTTTGCCCATAGGGCTGAATGCTTAATATCAAGAAAAATGCTGATCTAGGGAAAAACAGGCTGAGATTGCAGTAGGGGACAATTAGCCATCTGGACTCAGGTATTACAGGTTGTCTGGTAAGACCCAGTGTAGTGCAGATAATGGTACACTCCACACATGAGCAGACAGGCCCTGTCACTGCCCCAGTAGCCTCTTTAGCTGCTCTTTAGCTTCACTAAAATGACTCTAGGCTTCTGCCAATGTGAAACCAGGCACAGGCCCTGGCAGCTGAGTTTAGAGGTTATCTGTACTTCCACTATGAACATGCCAAGTCTGCAAGTCTAGTTTGATTTACAGACAAAAGCAACAGAAGATGGGCTAAATTATACAGGATTAGACTCACATAGCTGCATCTCAATATTTGCACCAGTGTGTCATGATGCACAGCTGAGCCATTGATTTTTCCCGGATGCCAGCCAGTGGGAGCACTGCAGGGACACGACAAAATCGGGGAGAAGAATGGGCTCCTATTTCTCTTCAGCAGCCTCCTCCAACCTTCTGTGCTCAGCATGAAGTTGAGAGCAAAAGGTGAAAGACTTTTCAAAGTTTTTCTGCTGGGAGAACACTTGGCAGGAGGAGGGGCTCATGCCAGGGCTGAGGAGGAAGTGAACAGGAAAGAAGCTTCCAGACAGCAATTATAAAACCATCACAAAGAGCAGACTTTAGACAGATCAGTTTAGATCACAGGAAACAATTTATGAACCTATCATGTTCTGGTTTTCACTAGACTGAATGCTGAGTACACACACGGTACATGGTCAGGTTTCCTCACCAACACATGTATACATACCGCTCGCTGTGATGGAAGCTGATGTGCCAAGCAGCCGGAGTCAGTCATGCAAAGGTAAAGGGCAGAGAAAAAAGAAGTAAGGACGTTACTGGTTATACAGAGAAAGGTTTACCGAGCTAGGACTAGGCACTCACACTTTTAAAAGATAGAGTAGAAAACCCCACATTATAATACTTTTTAAAAAAGGAAGTAGCATAGATTTTACAGAATTAGGAAGAAAAGCCCATATATTTTTACTGAAATATTTTGTATTTGATTTCACCTACAATGAAACTAGAGGAACTACAGAAAGTGGTTCATCCATCCTTTGATTGCCTACTTAGAAGATCATAGAATTTATCTACAGACCTATGTCTCATCTCAGTAAATGTACTTTTCTGTGATTATTCAGACACACACAACTGTAATATATCCAGGCTAATCAAAGATGTATTCTGTGGCTCAATCAATAGGCATGTTGAAACTATGTTGAGCTTTGGAAGGAAAGTGCAAAGTCCAAAAGCTGTAGGAACACTAAATAAAATGTCACAGTACTAGAAGATGGCATTTTTTACTTACTTGTTATTTATTCCTTATTTTACCCCTCAAGAGTCGAAAAAGTTTAAGCAAAGTCTATACTTTAAACACTTTTTGAGTTCTGTTGCAGTAGAAAATTATCTGGAATCCTTTATGGAGGCTTATTAGTTCAGAGTTTTTGAATTCTGCATGCCTGCTAAACATGAATATTTAAATAATCAATGTGAAATTCTTCCTCTGACATCTATTAGTAAAACAATAGTTAATCATCTAATACGCAGTGGTGAGCAGTATCTGTGTTCTTAACAAGTCGTCAGATTTCATCGGTCTTTGAACAATTTTTCAAACAAACTTTTCTTTCTTTCCTTAAACTAACTTAGATTGTATCAGTCTCCACATCACACCACTCAAGAAAAATTAAACTAGACAACAAGCTTGGAGTTATATATATCCCCAAAGTAATTTAAAAACAAAGGAATATTATATCACCTGTGAATATAGAATCTGCTGGCTATAAACTCCCAGGACACTGCAATGAGCCCAGCAGTGTATGTGATGTCTAGAGGAGATGTCATCCTCTGCCTAAAGCTGCTGGTTCCTGTTTCATGTATGCAAGGGTATTATTAGGCGATATAATTTTGATGATGTAATGTTTGCAATTTTGCATCCTGTTTCCGTAGTTTTGGTGGGTGGAATTCCTAGGCTGAAATTACCTTTGCGTGGTTGAATTAATCTCTCCCATTAAAAGAGGCTGTTTTTATCACTTGTCTGCAAAATCTAAAGAAGTACTCCAAGCAGATGGCTACACTCTGTCACAAGACCGACGTTCTGACTTACAGATTCTATTTACAAATCAAGATAGATCTCAGTGTTAATTGCTCCTATAAATCTGTGCAAAATTTTTTCCAGAAATAAAGCAAAACTAAACATGGAAGAATATTCCATGGTAGAGGTAAAAAGTCCTTTTTTTTTCTGCTTCATGTACATAATTAAGACAAGAAGTGCAAGCTACTCCAATAGTAGACTGCTGTGGAACTATAGGTGTTTTCTTGCTGACAGAAAGCTCACCCATTTCTGGTTGCCTGCATAACCTGAGATGGTCTAAATTCATCCCGAGTGAGGACTGTGGGAATGGCTCAAGCAGACCTAAGGCTGTGCTGCTGCTGAGAGTGGGGGGACCCTCTTGCCCGCTGTGGATACTTGCTCCTGCCACTTCACCTCTGCCAGCTCTGCCCATACACTGCAGCCTTGGGGGAGTGAGACAGACTTACTGATCTGACATAAACCTGCTTTCTGCAAGGTTTGTTTTCAACTAGGAATTGGAGCTTTCCCACTGCTCATGATCAGGCGGCCGTGGGAGTATGTAGCTGAGAGTGGGAATAAAGATAAAGTCCCCACTCTTGGCAGCAGTATGGTCTCAGAGAGGCTCCTGCAGCCTGTGGAGGGCCCTCCTAGTGCCTGTGCTGTAGAGAATATATTAAGACTGGGCAGCTAATAAAACCACCCCTTATCTTTAGTCAAGATTTTAGGAGCTGCACAAACTCTTTTCTTCATGTCGTAGCACTTGAATAGTGTAACTCATTTGTTATATTGGCAAGTGTATTTTTTCTCCTGAAAAGTGCAGCTGGAGAAAAATGGATTAGGATGGAAGCCTTCATTGTGAGAGGTGAGAGAATAATAATGTGACACGCTTCCTAAAATATAGGTGTTTATAATCTCAACTTTTGCCCTAAACCTATTCAGTCTCATGTACGAGTTAATAATTAAGCCATCCTTCAGTTTTTGCCTGTGAGTCTATAACCCTTTAAAACCTGCAGTTCCCTGTAACATCTAGGCAGAGTTTACCTGCTCCTTTTGTGATACACACGGATATCTGAATTACACAACAGGACGAAGCTAATTTTAATTATACTACTTGAATTGATAGGATATTTTTTTACTAACAGCCACACATCTTAACTTGGCACATTTTTATGCAAGGAAGAAAAACTTCTCTAATTTTATTTGTTGACAGAGTAAATCCTGGAACCTGCACTAAGCCTGATTACTCAAACTGGTGGAAGGACCTTTCCATGGGAGCTGTGGGGAAAAACCTGAATCTTTTCTAAGTTGCAAGTGCGGTCTCAGGGCTCCATTAGCTTGTGCATCTAATCTATGGCAACTTCATGGAGTTAGCGAGGGAATGGCTGTCTGATTTGGGCTGCTCTGTTCTCCCTAGCAGTAATAAGATCTGGCGGAGCATGCCACCGCACTGTCTGCTCCCTAAGCACAGAGATGATGTACAATCTCCTTTTGCTGTTCCTCAGCTGTCACAGGCAACACAGTCATGCCATGCCGTCAGCCTGTATTGAAGAAGAAGTAGGATCTGATTGAGTTTGACTAGAATATGATCTTAGCAGACAATGCAACTTTAGAATAAAAGGAAGCTATGAAGAAGTAGCCAGTATTACTTATGTCTGTAATACGGGAAGTGCCTTTCACGTGTTGGATAGTAGCCACCTGCCAATGTGCTCTGCGAGCAGAAAGCTTATGGTGTCTAAAGGTCAAAAGGAAGTTTTCTAATATCAACTTTCTTTGCTTTTATAGTGTTTGTAAGACATAATCCAGCACACAGAGCTAAAGTGTCACACTATTTCTGCCTCACAGTATGGTTCTATAGCAAAGTCTAGCTCTTTCATGATGCTTTCCATCACTAGGAATGTTCAGGAGGGTAACAATAACATAAATACATAATGTTTTTTTTCTATCCGGCAAATACCTCAAAATTGAACCCTGGGCATCAACCCCCCATAGTGTGATCTAGCTGCTACGTAACAGGGCCTTCCCTACATGTACTCAACCAGAGTGGTATAGATATTGTTTGTATGGGAAGTTGTATCTCATAAAACAACCTGTAGCCATGCTCAGGGAGAGATTATTTATTTTAAACAGGAAGGGTAAAAGAATAAGAGGCTCTAAGCCATTTTAAGAGCTGTTGGCTTGCACATATATTTAAGAAAACGTACTATTATAGAACATGTGCTTGTTTATTTAGGTAGAAATTCGGTTGTTACTTAGATTTCAAGGCAGGGGGAGTTTCTGATCTGTTCAGACTATTTTATTTTGTTGAAAAGCCTCCTCTGGTTTCCCGACCAGCCTTCTTGGTATTATCTCCCCTCTGTAAATTGTTCTCCACTGTTGCCCTTGTATCCTGACTTGAGGCCACAGCTCTCACCATTTCCAAGATCCCTTCAGCTAGGTGAGCTCTGCCAAGACTTCCCTGAGAACACCTCTACTCTAATTCTTTCCTACACTCATGGTCCTTTGTACTAAGAAGCCAACATTTTCTGATAAATGACATCATCCTTCCTAGAGAAGTCCAGGGAAATACTGGAGTCTCTCAAATAGCTCAAGATGGTGACTGTTGGTTATAATTAACAAATTAGTCTTCAGTTGTTTTTGAAAATACAGAGAAACCGCAGGTCATTTCTGTCTATACAAGCCACGAGCACATCCTCAGTAGCAAAACATTATGCAGAAATACTTCCTTGTGTATAGCATTGCATGTTATACATTTGACAAAACACACCAAATCAGTAAAGGAACAAAAAATTACTGAAAATATATGCTTGCAATTGTTTGTTGACAGTCTGAAAACACTAAGCAACATAAATGTGATGCACCAAGAAACCACAGTTAAGACCAAATTAAAAAAAAACAAAACAAAACAAAAAAAAGAAACAAAAAAGAAACAAACCCAACAGAAGACTGTAAAAAACAGGAATTGCATGCAAGTAATCACTGCAGAGTGTGGAGGAAACCATTATGACTTAGTTCTGCTTATACAGAAGTCACTCTGAGATTATTTGTAGTTACCCAGAAGTATGACTAAACCCTGTATAAGTGGGTAGTGATTGAAAACAAGAGGTCTGGTACTGGGCTGCTAACACTTTACATCCTGTCGTGCTCAGTGTGATTTAGATACATCATCTACAGATTCAAAATAACAAAAGCTCACAATTCAATAATTCTAGAAAAAGATGCTAGGTCCTGGAAGACAATTTAACATCAAGCATTTTTTTGCCCTGTGGGATAAAAAAAAATCTAATAATTTCTTAATATTGTGTAAAAAATTTCTCTAATTTCACAAACTACTGTTGCATGTAAAAATTTATGCATGTAAAATTTATTGAAACAGACTGTAAACCTCAGGAGTGACCTGCAAGTAAAAAACTTGACATGAACTTTGCTGTGCTGACATTTCAGTCAATAAAAGATTAATTTCACTGATTTTAACACAGGAGCTGAAAAAAAAGCCAAAATGTGGAATAATTGTAACTCTTTATATTGAGTAACAAAGATGAAGGTGCACCACTGTATGATCTACTAAGAGTTGAATAACACTAAGAACCTGAAATTACAAAAAAAAAAAAAACAAAAAACAGCCAAACAAACTCAAAAGCCCAACAGAAGCCAAGAACCTCTGGCTGCCAGTGGAAAAGCCAAATAATTTCTTTGCTGAAATGCAACAGCAATAGGTATTGAAAAAACATTTTATGTGAGGGAGGTGAGGTGCATAGATTATTAAAAGGTCCCAGAAAACAGGAAATGACTCAGATTGCAGGACTTCAAAATTTCCTGCCACTTAGAAGGGTAAGCATACTGTGCCTCATCAGCTCAAATTGTAACGGAGATGATTTAAACCTGTATTATCTTGTTAAAACAACTGTGAGCGCAAAGGATACATAAGATCAAAGGATCAAGTATAGAAGAGAAGATCTGCAAAAGTGCTTCCAAAGCTCAGTGTGCTTCTAGGACCTGAGATGGAAAGCTCAAGTGACAAATGGAAACCAAAGGCTTTAAATTTCTTAGCAAACACTAAGTATCAATTCGTAATTGAAACGCTTGTGGGAAAAACTACTTTGACACAATGGATGGTGGATGATGGAACAAAAGGTCTTACAGGTTGAATACAAGACCTTGGGGACTCTAGTAGTATATCCAAAGACTAAACGACAGATCTACAAACTGTAACTTCATTCAGGTTGCCGGACACACTATAAACACAGACTTGAGCAGACGAAACCAGAGAATCAAGGGGAAGTATTACAGTGATGCAGGAAACCCAGTGGAAAAGCAATCTTTTCAAGCCCATGGGAAAGAAAAAACGATGTGTAACTGTATATATTGTATAACAGAGGAGGATTAGGTGAAAGACAAGGAATAATCCTCTCATGCCAGGAAAATTCAGTCATCTAATTCGAACTCCTGATCCAGAAGAAAATATTTTGGTTTGTTTGCAAGTGTTTTGGCTTACATATTGTCATGAGGAGATGACAGTAGATTGAGCTTAATGTTGCCATCCAGGACATAAAGTCTGATCACTATTGGAGACATACCACCAAGAAAAACTCAATGTGTTATAGGCAAAATTCTTGCCTGCATAAGCAGGGCTAGTTTTCTCTTTCAACAATTTCAGAAGCGCTGTGATTTTGCAGAAATGAATACAGTTGGACTCCGTTCTAATGAAAGTCTCCAGGCATTTGTGCAGTGGAAATATAGAAATAATAGGAAATCAGTACCTCAGCTTGGTATTAAGGAGGCTTGCTCATTTACTGGCACTGTTTCGTATCAAATAAGAAGTAAGGAAAAAGATTATGAACGTGAGCTGTAGATTCCTATTGCAATTTTTGCAGCAGTATAAGGGTACTGTTAGCATGATTACATTTTGACTAGGTCCATCTATATTTTGGCTTCAGTTTCAAATGGAGATTGCATTTTGCCTTGCTTTCTCTTCTAAATTGGTCTTCAAGGTTGAAGTGCTACACAGTTCCTGGCTTCCACCTCAAGGAGCTGTACTTCATTGTTAAACTGAGGTGAAGTAGCTGTTAAAGAGACTCCTACAAAGTTTACCGGTAACACTCCGGAGAAAGGGTTGTACAAATATATTTCCAAATCATTATAATATTTTATGGTAAACTTGATAACAAGAAATACTGACTACCTACACCTCTTCATAAAAGGAAGTTGCAACAGATTATCAGCATGCCTTAATAGAAGGTTTCATAATAATAGCAGTCTAAGTGCAAGAAAATTGTGATGAAAGTGCAAAAGAGTGACTCAACCACACTAAGGCAAATTCTTCCAAAACCCTCATGTGCTGCAGTTTTTATAAGGGAAGATCTAATGATGAACAATGTTTGTTATTACGCTGCCATGGCCACCTAGTGAGGAACGTGCTTAAGAGAAAGTTGAATAAAGATGGCACGGTTACACTAACCTTGGCATAAGTCCTCTGTTGGACACAGAAACAAGGGTCCTTTGCCGAATAAGTTGGTGGATAAAATAAGCTATACTCTTGAATGAGAGGAGGACATCACATTCTTTGCACTATATTTCTTTTTAATGTCCACGTATTCACAGTGATGTCCAAACTCTGAGGGTACTCCATCTGCCGGAGGTATTGCCAGAGGCAGATGGCCCATTCTCCGCCAATGTCCATTTTCACTACCTCCCTTTGCTACATTCATGCTGCCATAAAGGAACTGCTAGATGGTTTCTCTCATACATTTTTATGTTCCTATCTTATCAGCTGGCTTGTATGTTGGGACAACCTTTGAGCCATATGGTTATTTTAAGTATTAAGGTTTTCCCTGATTGGAAACTCAGGGAAACAACAACAATGTAGGAGTGCGAGTGTACAATGGGCTGCCTGACCAAGGCAATCACAGGGAAAACAACAACAAGGTAAGTCCCTCGGCCGTGGCAAGCCTCTCAGGGAGGCTGGGAAACACATATTAATGAGAACTTTTGTTACCTCCAAGGTAAGTTGCATAAAATATCATGTCTAGACATGCTGCTAGGAATGAATGTTTAGATTTCAAAAATAACTTCTCCACTAAAGAGGTAGCTCAGCACAAGAGGGAGAACAACTCCTGATATTGTTCTGACTAACAGGAACAATCTGGTTCAAAATGTAACTATGAAAAAGCCTCATGGGAACAACTGTATTCAACAACTTTGCAGAAATGGCAAAAGAAGGAAAATCCAGTACCTAAAAAAAAAAACAGTAAAAAGAGGGAGAGCACTTAAAAGAAGACAAAAGGGTAAACTAAAGGGCAGAGTGTAGGCAAAATGCAACTACTTAAGGACACCATACCTGAAGCTTGGTGTAACTGTGAACCGCTGGTCACTTAGCAGCTTTTGAAAGATCCAAAAGGCCAACATTGATAAAAAGCAAGATACGGGAGATTTTAGAATTAAGAAGGCATCCCTCATGACAAGGAAGGCCAACAGCTTACTGGGCTGCATTAGGAAAATGTTGCCAACAGGTGAAGGGAGGTGATTCTTCTCCTCTACTCAGGTAGAGGCCACACTGGAGTGCAGAACACTTAGTTAATGAAGCCAGTTCACTGAAGGGCCGTATTGAAGGGACTGGAGGATCTTTCACATCAGGAGAGTTTAAGAGACCTGGGACTATTTAGCCTGGAGAAGAGAACACTCAGGGGTATCTTATCAATGCGTATAAATATCTGATGGGAGGGAGTGGAGAAGGAGTCAACCTCTTCTCCATGGTGCCCAGAGACAGTACAAGAGGCAATGGGCACAAACTAAAACACATTAAATTGCATTTGAACAGAGGGAAACACTTTTTGTTTTTACTGTGAGGGTGGTCAAACACTGGAATACTTTGCCTGGAGAGGCTGTGGTATCTCTATCGTTGGAGATATTAAAAAAATGCCTGGACATGATCCTAGGCAACCTGTTCTACCTGACTCTGCTTTAACAGGGCAGTTAAGAGTAGATGATCTCCAAAGGTCCCTTTCAACATTGTTTCTATGATTCTTTGTAGAGTTGGAGTCTCATTTCCACATTCATGCTACAATAATGGCTTCTCTGAAGTTAATTCCAGACAGACACATCAGAATGAGAAGCCAAGGCCATACTCAGTTGATGCATTCTACTTTGCATTCTGTAAGTGTTCAACAAAAGCCTTCATCAAAGATTATAAAGAAACTAAGCTGCCATGGAAAAAGGGAGAAGATTGCCACACAGAGAAGTAACTGGTTAAAAGATCAAAAGTGAAGGAGTTGAGTTTTAACAGGTGGGGATTCACAAATGGCATCTGTGAAGGAAGATGTGCTGAGGCCTGTGATGTACTATGTACCTTTCTGAATGAGTAGGATAACAGAAGGTGACAGTTTGATATTCTGCTGCTGCAGGATCACTCATGAGTGAAGCTGAGGACTGAAGAAGAGTTGCAAGAATCTTTTACTACTGAGACACTGGGACACAAAATGGCAAGATACAATCCAGCATATGGAAGTGAAAAGTAATTAATCCTGGGAGAGACTGTCACGTGAAGTGAAGCTGAGAGAGCTGGGCTTGTTTAACCTGAAGAAGAGAAAGCTCAGGGCAGATCTTATAGGAGTGTTTCTACACCTGATGGGAATGAGTAAAGATGATGGAGTTAGACTCTTCTCAGCAGTGCCCCGTGACAGAACAAGTGGCAATGGGCACAAACGAAAATGCAAAAAATTATGTCCTTCCATTCTGTGATTCTGTTTAAAAAATATCCTAAAAGTACATTTGTAATGAAGAGCTCTGACTCCAGAATGAATGAGGGCAGGATTTCAAACAGACAAATACTGTAAAAGGACAGGAATAAATAGCCAAAGAAAGGAAGCAGAAAAAATTATAATACAAAGGTCCATGAAAACATCAGCTCAGGGCTGACTGGTGGCCAATAAAACAAATAGACTATTAGAAAATATTATAAAACACTCATAGAATAAAACAGAAAAAAAGCCCTATTTTCAGCCCTAGGGGCACTAATTTTATTTTTTTTTACTTTGTCTAGTTCTAGTCTTCTCGTCTGAAAAAGGATACAGCAGGAAAGCAATTGTATAAGAAAGTGAAAATAGGATAATTAAAATTGTAATGGCTTCCATACGAGGAATGATTAAGCAGGTCACAATTCATCTGGCTGAAACAAATGAAACTATGGGATTACAAAATCATGTGTGGCTTAGAGTAAGCAAATAGACAGCTGCTCACAGTCACACCTATTCTAAGAAGGGAAATCAAATGAAGGCAGCAAGTGGAAAGCACAAAACAAAAATAAGGATGTATATGTAGTTAATCTGTGCAACTCTCTGCCACAGGAGGCTCTATATGTTATTTTGGGTTCAAAATACATGGATGAGAAATTCTTTTCTATGAAGAGAAAACTGGAGACAGAATTTTCAGTAGGGCCTATAGCAATAGTACAAGGGTTAACGCCTTTAAACAAAAAGAGGGAATATTTAGAGTAGATTTAAGGAAGGCATTTTTTACAATGAGAGTGGTGAAACACTGTCACAGGTTGCCCAGAGAGATGGTAGATGCCCCATCCCTGGAAACATTCAAGGTCAGGTTGGACAGGGCTCTGAGCAATTTGATCTAGTTGAAGATGTCCCTGTTCATTGCACTGGATGACCTTTAAAAATCCCTTCCAACCCAAACCAGTCTATGATTCTGTGATGAGAGAAGTACTGCTATTATTGAAAAGAACCACAGTTATTAGTTAGGAAGACACCATCACTATTGGCTCAAAAGGCTGAAGTCTCCAGTAATATGCTGGGCACGTATCATGATATGCTTATCCTGTTCATACGCTATTGCCTTTGCAAACCTACTCACTGTCACTGGTGAACGATGGACTTTGCTCTGGCCTGATAAATGTGGTTGCCATAGTAGGCCTTGATTTGCCCCCATTTGAATTTCCATTTCTGCACACATTTCTTCCAATGATTGCTATAGCCTGAATACAGACTGTTACTTGGCTGATTTGGCAATCCTTGACCTGATGCTGTGTTTCTGTCCTTTGCCCACCGGACTTTCTGATTTATCAGGATTGCTTCACACCGTGTTGTGCAAGGGCAAGATGATGATGACAGTGGTTACTTAATCCACTCTGTCACGTTCTAACAGCTAATCCTGCAGGCACCTGTGACATAAGGCTGGATGAGGTATGTAATCCCTAGAAGGGATTACGGATAAAATGGCTGCACAGCAGAGAAGGGGTTATCCCTCCCCTCCCCACTTTACCATTAATCGAAAGAACTGAAAGCAACTGGAGAAGGAGAAATGAGCGTGTTCTTTATTAAATGGAAAGTCATTCCATTCCAGATTTTCTGCCCTTGAAATGATCACTTAAAACATGCTCTCATTGAAAATGGGAATAGTTCTCTCAGAAAAGCCACTTTCTGAGAAGCAAACCAATTTACTTTGGTTGTGAGAAACACAGATTTTGTTTATGCAGGAAGGTACTGCACACAGATGCATGCCTACTGTGTCTTCCTTAGCAAGTTTACTATATTCACAGAAAGCATCTTTACCTTTCCCAGCAACATAGGAAGTCCAAAGCAAATTCTAACGTTGCCTTTGAAAAACTGAGGAACCAATGTGGAAACAGTAAGCTTTGGAAATGCATTACTACGTTTTCTTTCATTAAAACCCAGAGGAAACACTTTATATCAATCTGGTCTGTCAAATAGCCTGTGATTTTTTTTTCTTCTGATCTGAGTGGTAAATATTATGCTGCACTGGATGCAAGTTTACTTGCACCCACTGCTCAGTATGTTCATGAAGAGCAGGTGAAATGCAACTGTGGGAAAACTCCAACATCCAAACTTTGTTGTTCTTACTGTGCCCTTTGAAAACTGTTGTCTCACCCTTTTCACTATTGATGGGCAGTAGATGATAGATGCACTTATCAAAGCTGTTTTCCTATTATTTAAAATGTCATCAGTGTTTTGCAAGGACCCTGACAATCCTAAACAGTAGCCTACTTCCATATCATTATTATTTACAGATTTCAATGATTGCTTTAGAGACATTTATAAAAGAATATTTAGGTCATCCAGTCTTTAAAGCTGTCCTTGGTTTAAATGTTTGTGACACGATGCAGAAAGATAAGCTGTCATTTTTAAGACTACTGCTTGCATTAAATGGGATTAAATCAATTTATCTGAAAAATATTCAATGTAAGTAGGAGGTGGCTAACCATTTTCCAGGAGAGAAGATGTGGTGTCTCTTGAGTGATATACCTAGTATTTAGCAAAATAACA
Source organism: Pedionomus torquatus (assembly GCA_013398155.1). Taxonomy (NCBI): domain Eukaryota; kingdom Metazoa; phylum Chordata; class Aves; order Charadriiformes; family Pedionomidae; genus Pedionomus; species Pedionomus torquatus. The sequence goes on along the minus strand of VZRU01005383.1, from coordinate 4,299 downwards.
CTTCAAAGCATACAACTAGGTGTTTCATATTCTCTTCAGCAAGGAAGAGAATAAAATCAGGAATCTACTCATGATCGTTACAAAAGACTCAGTTAATAATCTTCAAAATACATATTAGTTTTCTCTGAAAAATACTGATATACCATTTTCATATACAACCATATGTTCTTGAGTGGCTAAAACGCTGTTTTTCATGTTGTTCTTCCCCAAATAGCTGACTCCTGTCTGTTACAACCCCAATGCTGTGTGTAATCCACTTTTTTTTAAACTGTGTTGACTATAAGCAGTGTATTTTAATTGTCAGAGTTAATGGGCTTATAGTCTTAAAGCCCCCTTACTGTTCACAGGAAGCGAGCAAGCACTGACAGGATGAACAGATGGGAGTGCCCAGCTTTGGCTGCTGTTGGAGAGAGGGAGAGAAATATTATGATGAGTTGCTTCATAAAAATAGGCTGGATTCTTTAGAAAAGGAGTGGCCAGCCACAGCAGGATCATTTACATTGCAGTGTGGTCTCCAGTGACATCCAGCACAGAGTTTTGGGACTACTGCAACACTTTCACTCCTTGCTACTGTTTGCTGAATGGGAAAACATACTGATGTGCCAACCGTGTTTAAGGATGTCACAAAGAAAAGGAGCCTCTCTGAATCCGACACATGTGCCGACGGTCACTTTTACAAACTTTGCAAACTACTGCACGAAGAAGAAAAAACAGAATGGGCACATTCATGTATGTCATTTCTGCTAGGAGGGACTTAGCTTAGCAATCATGCTTGTTTCGCTATGAATCATAACTCCTGACTCACTGCCATGACAACATACGGGTCAACCTCCCAATCTGGAAATGGGACAGCAGGATCAGTTGTTGCAACAGGAGACCTGCAAATTGCTCTCAACATCCCTCTGAAGTGGCTGAACTTCTTGGCTCCTGTTGGACACTGTGCAGAGTTTGCATAATTGAGAAAATCTTTGAAAGTACCAATGAATTTGACACCTCGAGTCATGCATCCTATGTTAGGTGCCGGTCCGATCCTGTTTTTCTGTTGGGTTCTTGCAGTCCTTCTGAGACTTCTGTGTACTTAAACAACCTAAACAGAACCTATACATTTCAAGGCCTGGTTTTACTTGTGATGGCACTGGTGAAGGGAGGGAGAGGAGGATAGCCATGTAGTTATGTACCCACTCTCCCACCATGAATTTTACAGTTCGTGCTAAACTAGGCAGTGCTCGCAGGGAGAAGACAAACCCTTAGCTCCCTTGGCATATCAGCCCTTGCTGATTCTGCAGCCTTCTATACCAAATACCATTATCCCCATGTTTAAGTTGTGGAAGCTAAGGCAACGAACTTACCAAACACTTTCAGACACAGGAGACTGAGGGAGCACTTTGTTGTTTATTCCAGATTTATACTGACTCATTTCTGACACACGCATCTCTGTTGCTAAGGTTACACCAAAGCTAGTTCAGCAGGAACAAAGTGGATGGAGGTCCTTCTAGCCTTTACTTACTCTCAGTGGCTGCCTAGGGGCACTGTGCTGTGCAATGGGACCCCTGAGGACACATGAAATGCAATGGCCCTTTCATTATAAATCCCAGCCCTAAGGGAAGGACTGTAAATAATTCCCCATATTTTGAGAAAGATAATTCTAGCTACTCAGTCCCAATGACCTGTTTTCACGGTCAAGTATATAGCCAAGTCTGTAACACCACGGACAGGCAATTTTGATGCTGTTGTTGAGCTATTGTTGTTAGGATGTTTTCTCTTTCCTATCACATCTCTGAAGTGATGAAAACCTCAGGAACCCTGACCACATACATGTGCTCTAGCTGAGATGGAGCTAACAATTTCCTACTTCTCTGAGGTCTGTATCAGGCCAGGATCCAGGCAGCCCTCATGTAAGAATGTAAAGGCATGAAGGGAAACTCTGAAGTACAAGTTTCATCTTTTTATAGATACATCTCCATACGTGGCAGGGAGCTGCCTTGGAGCCAGTTATGCTAGTTTTCTACCATCAGAGCACCTCCCTCAGCAGTGCATGAAAAATAAGGAAAGTATACGAACAATTATTTACAAATATTATATGCATACAAGTTGATCTGCTTGGTGCTATTCTGCCAGAAATCCAAAGAGATCACTGAGAGGAAATCAAGAGGAAAGAGAATAGCATTAAAAAATGCAGTCAAAAGATCTCCAGTGTTCTTCTAGGAAGAGCAATTACCAGGGAGGGCTAACTAAGTACTTGCAGTTTGACCCCCCCACATCTGAGGTCAGAATCAATGTGATAGTAAATTATAAAAAGAAGAAAAACCCTCCAGCCTTTATTTAATAAAGGGATTGGGTAACATGTCACAAGTAACTAAGGGCTCCTGATGGGTAGTGAGAAGCATGCAAGAAAATAGTCAGACATCCATGAACTAGAGCAGGCTAGATGTCCTCCCAACTTGGAGATGGCTTCACTGAAGAAACCCTACAAAAGCTTGATATGAAAATAAGTAGATATTTTGCCCTGATTATTGTACATCTTTCAGTGAATAAATAATACTCCTATTTTAAAGGAGACCGGTCTCAACTACCACTGGCTCCTGTAACAGAGACAAAAGAAGCACTACACAGTCTGTCTTTCCAGAGTTAAAGTAGATACACAAGCAGCAAACAGATTGACTGCAGCAGTGAGATCCAGTCTCGTAATGAGAGGACTATAGCATTCCCACCTAGAGGAGGACAGCGTGGAAAAACACCTATTCTCAAAGGCCATGCTCAGGAAGGTCTAAAGCACCATATCCGTATGCATAAGCAATGGGACTGCTCATTTAGGGCAGGTTTTGCCACCTTTCTTGCATCTGCTCATCATTATGGTCAAGGATCTGAATGTCATCCTTGCCAACCGTTCATTCTGAGTGAGGTATAGAATTGTAATCTGAATCAGGACTAATACCCAAATTGAACAGCTTGATTCTATGGCTACAATAGAAAAAGTAAAATCCCAGAATACAAATACTTTCTGACTTCAAGGGATTCAGTATCTTTAGCAGAATACTTTGCTGTTTGTGTCCATCACCCAAATTGAAATTCTCATCCTCTTCCATGCTAAGACCCCAAAGCTCCTTTCCACTTCATCAAAAGCTAAAGAGTACAGACATACTGCTTTCTTGTATGACTGCAGAGCACAAGAACTAAGTCACACCTTCAACAATTCTCAGATTATTACTAATGAACAGGCACAGTCCTGGTATAAACACAGCCAGCCACATGCACATTTAATTATAGCATATACTTCCATAATTTAATAGGGTAATTATTATTATTGTACTCCTCCTGGGAGTTAGTTTTTTGAGGTAAAGGAGGCAGAAGAGCAGATCCTGAAAGTGGAAGGAGCACCAGAGAGGTTTACCACACAAACACCAAAGAAAGGTACTGCGTTGACCCTGTATCTCAGCTGAAGGCAACTGCCCAGCAAAGTCAGGACTCTGCTGGAAGAACTGTGCCCTCTGCAGCCAGCATTCTGACAGAAACCACCCCAGTCTCCACCACGCACCCGCCCAGTGCAAACTGCCGACACGGCTTGATCTTTCATTGCTGTGACTGCAGAAGAGCCCGTGGCTGTTCACCTGTGTTTGTGAGTCAGCCCCTGGGGATGAAGAGTGGCTGCCTTGCTGGCCCAAGGAACAAAGCACAGGCCAAGGACAGTTTCACACCCACATCAGACATACTTCTCCCAAGTCAGAGGCGACAGGACAAGAGGAAATGGCTTCAAGTAGCGCATGGGGAGGTTCAGGTTGGAAAAAAATTTTACACTGGGTTATTAAGCATTGGAATGGGCTGCCTAGAGAGGTGGTTGAGGCACCATCCCTAGAAGTATTCAAAAGATGGGTTGACATAGTGCTTAGCGACATGGTTTAGTGATTTATTTTTTTAAGCAGTTAGGTTGATGGTTGGACTAGATGTTCTTGAAGATCCCTTCCAACCTAGATAATTCTATGATTCGTGACATGCTTGATTAAGAGTTGCACTTGCTTATCCAAGGTCTGATGCAGGTCTCAGGTTGTAACGGCAGGTTAGCCAAATCGGCTATTAAGAAGCTTTCTCACCAGAACAGATTTTAGAACATTGATGGCATCAATCTAATGGAGGGAGAATTCTGCTGGTCAAAGCGCGTAGCGTCAACTGACCTACGCTGCTGGGCACTGCGGGACCTGTCGTCATTTCTTTTTTTGGTGGTGGGCTCCTGACTAGGTGTTCTTCGCCCCGAGAGGCACCTGCTCGCCCGCCGCTGCCATCCCGCGGCTCAAGCTCGCCCTC
>VZRU01005381.1:355193-368887 GCA_013398155.1 Pedionomus torquatus | reverse complement strand
GCTCTCCGCCAGGCGGGGCCGCCAGTAACCTTCAGCGGCGCTCGGGGGCCTGGAGGGCTCTCGGTAACAGGTGTCTGCAGCGGCTTTTGCACGGCGGCAGGTGATGGGAGCAGGGAGCCGATCACCCGCCGCACAGGGGCGGGCACAGCCCGTGACGCCCCGGGACTCGTCCCCTTTTGCTTTCCAGTGCTGCCGGGAGCTCAGGATACCTCTGGGCAGTAGAACACGTGAAGTGCCTTGAATGCTCTTTTCTTGCTGACGGTTATCCCATTGGTAACTTCATGAAAATTCAGTACAGCATCGTGAGGGTGTCAGTCGGTTGGATTTTCAAATACATGGTATCATTAAGCTTCAGCCGCAGGTAGAAGGCTGTGTGTGGTTTGCATGTTGTATCTGCCCTGTTACCCGTGTATCTGTGAGCTGGAGAAAGGAATAAAATTTTAGTCTTCTGTAGCTTCTAGGGGAAGTTCTGAGGCAAAATTCAAAAAAGGCCTTGTGCAAACTGTGCTTTCAGGGCTTTTCCAGAACTTTTGGAACCAAACCATAAACATGGGCCAAATGATGAAATCTGGGATCTGAGAAACATAAAAAGTTAGGGCTTAAGTAGTGGGTGGTATACAGCTCTCAGCATGAAAAGAGCTGGATTTCATTTGTTCTTAAATGTTCAGTAGCGGTGTACGTGTTACCTAATTTGACTAGACTTTCTGTCTGCTCTAATGTGATTTTGCTGTGAGATGTATAATTGTTAATGTCATAAAACTTCCACGCTCTTACAGTGCACGTTTCCCAACCTGTACTTTTTGTGGTAGTAATTACAGAGTTTAACTTTCAGGTTAAAAAGTAGGAGGAATTAAGAGGCTTTTGGAGATTCTATCTCAATTTGGAACTTGTGACGCTTTAATCTTATTTGAAAAAGGAGTGTGAGGTAAACTGAAAATTAACTTAATGAAAAATGCTTTGTAGGATAAAATTTTACCAAGAAGCAGTACTTTGAGATTTAATCAAAAAGTCGTGAATATGATTCCTTTGTATAGTGAAGTTTTATTTTTCCAATTTGATACTCCTATCTGTTTTTTAATATCTGTTTAACTTCCCCTAAATTTGGCAATAGACAGGCTTCTAAGACTCTTACTGTGAGAAGTGGGCGATTTTGCTGCACTACTCTATTTCTTTGAAATAAGAACATACACTGTCTCAAAGTTCTTCAGGAGATGCATGGATTGGAGCTGACAGTTTTTATCCCCTTGTGCAGTAGCAACAACAGAAATTGCAGGCTTCAGGAAATGCTGAGTTGTTTGTTTAACCTAGGCATAGGTAGTAGGTTTTATGAAGGAAAAAGGGTTAGGTAATGTTCTGGGTTTGGTTTTGTTTTGGTTTTTTTTTTTTTGTTTTGTTTTGTTTTCAAGACTAGAACAATGCCACTAATGTACAAATGAAATTGGTTTATGAGTGAGATCTTAGTCTGAAATTTTTGGTATGGGTTTTCTACTGTGAATGACCTATAGAACTAATTCCGAGTCTTGAATATGTAACCATGTTGCCTTTGTCCTTCCTGATACTGGGTACAAGAAGTACTGGTACTAATGTATGTGTGTTTCAAGTTCGTTATTCAACAAAAAACCCATCTGTAATATCAGAACACTAGTAGAATAGCTTACAGATGAGAACTGTTTGACAGTCTAAACTGCTCTCTTCCTTTGTAGTCTTAAAAAATAAAAAATAAAAAAAATTGCACATGCACAAAATGTAGAAGGGTGAATGCAGGTGTCTCATTCTTTCTCCTTCATGACAAGAATGTCAAGCAGGGAGGAAGGCTTGCTTGTGAATGATGTTTCCAGCTTTGTAGTTTGCTTTACGTGTGAAACTTGGGAAAGATTGTTAATTGTCCTTTTCCAGGCTGTGGCTGTGCAACCTCAATCTGTACTGCCACTATCCAGTCCTGTTCCTTTCCTTGTGTTGGAACTATTACTCTCTTAACCATTTGGTGGTGGGTCTTGGCTCTCTCAAGCTGGTAGAAAGAAAACATAGGAATGCTCTGCCCAAGAAACTCCAGGAAACCCAAAATTCTGCCATCTGACTTAGCTGGTATAAATTAGTGGGAATTTAAAGTGCGAGTGCTGTCCCAGTGCAGGGAGTGGGGTTGCTTGCCAGAAGCATGGCAGTTCTGTGTAAGCATTTATTCTGGCTGGCTTCAGCCATGGGCTCCCAGAAACCCAGGCCCTGCCTTAACAGGGGTAATGCTTGCTTCCTGGTAAAATTCAGTGACCTTTTTTGAGAGCTTGGGTGAATGGAAGAAATGAAACACATGCTATGTGCGAATACCGATGAAGCATAGGAAGTGGCGTTCTAGACTTTATGAAGTCTTGAATGCCTGCTGATATGAGCCCGCTATTTGTAAAATAATTGTGAGAAAAGTGCCTGTTACTTGGCCTAGGATTTCTATCAAAGGGCTTAAGTTTTAAAGAACATAATGCAGCTGAGACTTTAATCTTTACCAGTTACTTGAAGAGCAGGAGCATCTTGAACTATTTTCTTTGTTACTTAACAGCAGAAGTGACTCTTCTTACATTACAAACTACCAGACTTTTAGGAATTGCATTTTAATTCCATCAAGCTTTGACTGGAAATACAGTAGGTAAAATGTAGAGTATTATGAAGGTGTTAATTACCCTTGCTAAGGTATCGTATTTAAGAGGAAACTGGGTTATTCATGCAGCTTTGTAGCAAACAGCATTTAAAAAACATTCCAGGATGGATAGATGTTAAATACTGTAATGACTTAATGGGAATCCGCTTAAGTTCCAAGAATGAAAACATTAGTGGACCACAATAGTGTGCTTTAGGCAAGGTACTTATTTCAGAGAGGCTCTTCCCCAAGTTCTTGTGATAGAATTGTTGTAAAATGAGCATAAAGTGGTGTTCAGTAGATCTTGTTCTGATTGTATTTCCGCACAATTCTGAAAATAAGTAGTGAGAAAATGTATCTGTTAAGGCAGAATGAGCAGCTTGTTTTAAAGTATTTGCATTGATGTGTGGGTTTTTGTGCGTATCTATGTAAGATAATTTTTTAAAGCAAAACCTCCTAGGAATGCGCTCATTCTGAGTGCAGCAGGAAAAGCCATGCGCAAAAGCATGTCTAATTTGGAGTGGTACAACTTGAGCAGTAGTTGTGCTCAGCTTCTGGAAACATAGATTTAAGAGGAGGATGATTGTCTCAGTACTTGTCCCAAGAGGGCATTTAACAGACTTGATCAGAACTGAGTTTGATTGTTTGGCTTTGGCAAGAATGGAAGGTGAAGCATTGGTGCTTCCCAAGCATGCTTGCAAAGTTTTTAATTGGAGTATCTTTAATAAGCATGATTATATTCATTTCAGCTGAAAGGGTTAGTTGGCTGTAATTTATATACAGTTGACTCTTCGCAATTTATATACAGATGATGCAGAGTAGACATTTATTTACATACACATTAACATGAGAATGCTTTGGAGGGGATGCCAACAAAAAGGTTGAAAGCCATGATTCTCTGGGTTCACTTTATAGTGCCTTTCCTAGTGTTTGATGTGGACTTTGAGCATTACAGAGAAGTGGACTGCAAGGTTCCATATTTCAATATAACAGATGCCCTTCCAAGTAAAATTACAGTAAGAGTGGGATGATTGCAACCACTGGGTAATACTGTGTAATTATACTTATGCATGTTGGGTCCTTCTGAGAAGGCCTGAAAATAATTATTTTTAATTAGAAGTGATCTGAAGTTTTGTCTGCATTATGAAAACCATAAGCAGTTCTTGTAAGCTGGTGGATCTGGATGTGTATTTCGGTGGTAAAAGCAAGAGTGTGAAAGCAGAAGTGATGAAGGTACATAGCTGCTCAGCCAAAGCTGATTAAATGTGTGTGTGAACACACGTGAATTTTGAAGTATGGATGCATTTAAAGTGGAAGTTGATGTTTGTTTTCAGTAAGAGGCAACTTGCAGGCTCCCAGTGCTATAGTTTTTTTTTTTTCCCCTTACTTAAGTGGAATTTCTTTTTCTTAATCTGCACTTCCTTTGAAATCAAGTCTGATGAGTTGTCTGACCTTTTCTATTAATTTTCTGTACCTTTTCAGCTTTGTATGACTTCTGTTTAAGTCATCCCTTGTGATGTTTGTCCCTGTGTTCTTCTGAAGTTATTGGCTACTAATATTTCTAAATATTGGTGAGGGGTTTTAATGTATTTTGCCCAAATATTCATTGAATGCTCTTGTTGGCTTTCTAGTCATGCTCTTGTTGGCTTTCTAGTCATGCTCTTGTTGGCTTTCTAGTCATGCTCTTGTTGGCTTTCTAGTCATGCTCTTGTTGGCTTTCTAGTCATGCTCTTGTTGGCTTTCTAGTCATGCTCTTGTTGGCTTTCTAGTCATGCTCTTGTTGGCTTTCTTTCTAGTCATGCTCTTGTTGGCTTTCTAGTCCGCTTTATTCCTTCTCGTTGCCACTCAGAATAGGTTACAGGGTCTTTTTTCTTCTTAATTGCTCTAGAGACTGCAAGGAGGAGCAGCGTATTTGTAGGGGCATCGTGGTGTTGGAGAGTGCTGTTGATATTTGAGTGAAAAGGCATAGCCATGTTTTTTAAGAGGAGCAGAGAAGGAAATGCAGGGAAATTAAGGGAATTAAGGGAACAGACTGAAAGTTTTCATATAAATGAGAGTCATTATTCAGAAAAGAGGATACACAGAAGAAAGTATGGGGGGAAAAGTAACTGTCTTGCTACTCTAAAATATTAGTCCAGCAAAATATGCCTGTTGGTTATAGTACAGCAAACTTAATGCTATTAAGTCTCCATGGGGCTTCAGTGGAAAATAATGCTCTATACTTGAAGAGTGCTAGTTTGCTGTAGGACATCTCCAAAGAGATTTGTGTCAAACTGCTTTTTTGATGTTGGCCAGGTGATTAAAACAAGCTTCTCTGGAGAACTTTCTTCATCCGAAGTAAATGGTGGGCTGGTTGTTTTTTGACTCATTCCTAATAGATTCTGTTGTCTTGATATGTAATCAATAACGAAACTGGAAAAAGCAATGCCATTTAAGTTAGTATTATTGCTAAGTGTGTGTGGGAAAGACTAAGAAACCAGTGAATCTTGTCACTCTTCTACATAGAGTTTGAGTGTTTTGTCAGACTTGGCAATAGACTTTTTGTCAGCATTTACTTTCTGATTTCCTAATTTTGTGTTTCTTCTGCTTTTGTTGCGTACTATGTGCTGCTGAAACTCTTGACATGGAGCTAGTTTTAGTGTTACTTTAAAAAGCAAACTACTTAGGCTTCATACAGTTGGTTAACATAGGTTTATCAGCATGGCTATACTGATCAACCCAGCTCCGATTCTTGCCCTAACATGCACTACTTTAGATGGTGATAGTGACATGTATTCTGTTTCTTGCTTCTTCACTTACAAAATTCTGTTAAACAGTATTAAAATGCTTAACATGCCGTTTAAGACAGCATCTCAAGATTTAGAAAAGAAAGTGACTCAAGTATCAGATACGAGTTTATAAGAAAGACTGGCTACATAGAATGCTTAGAGTTGGAAGGGACCTCAAAGATCAACGCCCACTAGACCAGGTTGCTCAAAGCCCCATCCAGCCTGGCCTTAAACACCTCCAGGGATGGGGCAGCCACAACTTCCCTTCACTTGCAGGAGAAGAAGTGGTAAATCTGTAAATATACAGAAAATCGGATTGAGATATTTGGGTTAAAATATGGTTTGGTTGTTGTTTTTTTTTCCCCCCTAAAGTATTAGATATGAAGTCTCAAACAGAATTCTTTTAAGAGGTACATGGTGGGCTTGTTTGGGAGTTGTGCTACAGTACATGGTGTACAGTACATGTACATGCCTAGTACATGGGTGTACTAGCAAAATTGCAGAAACATCTTCAATACCACTTTATTTTTGTGTTTACATACAAGGTCCTTTTTAAAACTGGGGATTTGGTTTTCTTCCTGTCGGTGATGCTAGGTATAGATGCCTTTTTGGTGTGTGAATATATAATTCAGAAAGGACTGGACCCAACTGTCAGCTTGTCATAGGCTCTGAAGAACGTAGCAGCGAGTAAGCAAATAAATAAATGGAAGCTACCTGTCTAATACAGACAGTCTTTTTCCTCTTACTTCTCTAAAACTTGGGGTTTTGATGGTGGATGATTTTAATGTTGGTAAAGGACTGGAATTCCAGGCTTGGAATGTCAGTAGTAATAGACTCTGTCTTTGCATCCCTTGGGTAGGTGCTTCCAGAAAGAAACAGGAAGAAACCAAGACTGATGGTAGATGGATAAGTGATTGATAGATGACATGGAGGGAGAGGCCAACACATGTAAACTCTTGCAGAGGGTTGTGTATTTGCACGCCATGGGGCAGCTCTTAGGGATGGAACTATTTTGATGGCATGCTCTACAACAGGGAATGGTTAATTCCTGAGACATTCTGTAGCCAACTGAGGGCTGTGATGCTTTGAAACTTACTTCTGCAGTGACTCTTCCTTGCTTGCAGCTACAGTTTTAACCGTGATGAGCAGTGGAATTGCTGCTTTCTCCTCTGTTACTCTTTCTTCTGCTAGACTTTCCCCCATTTCCAGTTCCATTCTGGTTGATGAGATTTCAAGCTTTCCCTGTACTTAATAAATATTTTTTTCTTTCTCTTTTTCCCACCCAATTCAGTTACTGAAACCATGAATCCTGTGTATAGCCCTGGATCTTCTGGGGTTCCCTATGCAAATGCCAAAGGAATTGGTTATCCAGGTGAGTAACTTCTCTTTTTTTTTNTTTTTTTTTTTTTTTTTTTTTTTTAACGAGTTTCAGTTAGACTGGTCTTTCTAATCAAGAAGAAATAGTTATTTTTCAGTGGCTTAATGTATGGTGGTCTGTTTTGGGATTTGGGTGGTGTTAAAAGTGACATTTCAAGAGTCATGTTATTACTGTTTTATTTCTAACTTCAGTATCTCCTCCAAAGCAGCTTATTTTAGGAGCTCTAATAATTACACCCTGCAAGAAGAGGAGTCAATCTATTTCTGCTGCTAGTTGGCTGGTGCTGTTAAACTTTCTATCCTCTTATTCTTGTTCTGTTTTATTACTGCCTGAAGCATAGTGACAAACATGGGACCAAGAATGTGACCAAAAATGTTTTTAAAACAGAAATGAAATGTATTTTTTTGCTTTCTTTGCCTATCATTTGGCTTCAAGTTTCTCACTGGGTTTTTTTCCCCTCATCTCCTAATGTGTATGTGAACTGGCTTAATTTCTGATGTCCCCATAGTTCAAAACTTGGGTAAGGCAAGGATTAGATGTGGACAGAACTGTCTGTGACAGCTGAAAAGAAGGGTTGTGAGGCATTTCAAGCAGTATGTCTTCATGCAGTCTTTTTTATATAGCTACAGGGTTAGGGAATTATTCTATTCTGGCAGAGGCTGGAGGGTCTTTCAGCTCAGATTTTATGTATCGTAAGCAATTAAACTTTTGTAGCTTTTGCAGGGAGGCTGGTTTCTGATTTAGTTGGTGTCTGTGTTGGGAACTAGAAATCACTCTGCGCCATGACTGTTTATCTTCTCTGTAGCTGTACTGTATTTTTCTACTGGTGCTACCATTTTAAAATTTGTTTTTCAGCATAGGTAGTGTACTGGAGTTCCTGTTTTCCTCTTCCACTCTTCTCTGTTCCTTCTTCTAAATATTGGTGCATAAATGAATTTTCTTTACTATTGACGTAGTCATCTCAAAAACCTTTTAATTTTTATTTTTACTTTTCAGCTACATTTAATTTTTTCTTGAACTAGTTTACCTTTCTTGATTTCCACAGTCTTTGTAAGGGGAAAACACAAACTGTGTTGCAGTGGTTTTAAGTCTGAGTGACTGAAATGGTGCAGTAATAAATTGTAAAGCTGATACTGTGTAACCGTAAGTCCCGCAGGATGGTTTTATTGTCTGTAACTGTCTTAGTTATATGGATTGCAGTAATTTTATAAGGCAAGCAGCGGTGGTTTACTAATTAGTTAAAAGCATTTCTATATTTGTAATAATTTACTTTTTCAAGGCTTTTTCTTTAGATAAAGATTACTAGAAATTATTAAAGTATAACTTTTAATTTTTAGCTGTATTAATTTTCTAAAGACAGATTTATATTCACCAGGGTTTAATTTCTGCTTAAAACTATTTACACAGCGCATTGAAGTTCTGTTTATACTGATCTAAGTGTTACCTTAATTCACTTAGAAAGACACACTATTGTAGATTCATAAGTAGCAATGTTACAACTTCTCATGTTTTATTCTACTGTTAAACATACTGGGCTACATTTTGAATTATGTAAGTACTTTATATTTGCCAGTGTTCACTTGGTTGTAGATTAACACACTTAAAACATATGTAATGGAATTAGAGTTGTTATAATTGTTAAATGTCATGCCACAAGTTGATCACTCAAAATTCTTCCATACAGCAGTCAGTTTATGCAACTGTGACCCCAAAATTCAACTTTGAGAGCTCTATGGCATTGCACTGTTACAGATAGCTTGCTGAGCTGCCTGGTTCATGCTTAAAGATTGTGGGATAAATGCAAAACACCTTCTCTAAAACAAAAAGTAGACTTGCTTTTTTTTTTTTTTTTTGAGAACTGTTGCATTATCAAGTCTCCCTTCTTTGCCTCCCCTAATTTAAAAGGTTCTCCATTCAGAATCATTGAATGTACTGGGTTGCATAGTAATAGAAAGTAATGAATCTATTGCTAGGTGGAAAGTATTGTTTAAAGACACTGTGTTTCTAAAGCTGTTGCATGTTTAATAGCTGCTTATATTATGCTACACCTGATTGAGCTTTTGGATGGGTCTGCAGTAGCAAGGAATTAATATTCCAATGTTCTCATGTGGATGAAGGTTCTTTGTGGAAGTCAAAACTGGTGCTTGTAGTTAAAATTTTCACAAAAGACTTGTTTCTTGAACAGCTTAGAATACTCTACTGTGGAGCTAAACCTGTGAAGAAAGAAGAGAGGACTGAAAACGTACAGAACATAAATAATGTTGCAGATGTATAGTTGGTTTGAGTAAGTTGTAAAGCTGCACTAAAGCTTTTTGCTAGCAGCTTGTGAGTTTGAAAACTTCAGCTATTAATGCTCTGAAAAGTTGTTACAAATTGAATGAGCTATTTTTACCTTTGATTTTTAAGCCCAATGCTTTTCTTAGTCTGACCCATGCTGACCACCTAATAGGGATGCCAAGTGTCTGTCACCTGATATCTATACAGAGTTCTTTACAAATCAAGGTTAGCATACGTAGTCATGAGCTAAGGAATTTTTATTATTAGGAGTAAATGCTAAGGACTTTGGGATTTGTAGCAAAATAGAAACCCTTCAAATATGAATAGCAGTTTAAAACTAGTTTAAAATAGCAGTTTAAAACTATTTTAGAACAACATGCGGTAGTAATTCTGTTTTTGTAAATGCAGACGTTACTCAGTTTTATAGTTTGGAATGATGTAAATAAGTTCCTGGAAAGATTAAATCTATGATTAATTCAGAAATTTCACTTATTACAATCTAAAGAAACTTTGTATCTTTCAAGTAACTGCAGCTTTTGCTGATGCTGTTTTTTGCCTTGTGTTGGAGGCCAGTATATTGTGATGTTAATTGAGCCATAGTTGTTGTTCTATTCTGATACAGAAGTGTTTTCTCTACTGTTTTGTTCATACCTCAGTGAATTACTTGTGGCTGTTAACTGTCATAGTACGTACCTGAAAGTGCTGAGCTTGCTTGATACCTGAGTGTAATAACCAATCTGTATCAAATGCAACAAGCATTTTGGACTACCTAAGGTTCTTTTGTACTCTCTACTTGGTATATCTCTCTTCTGGAGTGTCAGAGTCACTCTGACATCTAGGGGTCTAGGGATTTCTTTCTGTGAAAAAGTCTCTTTTCTTCAGATAAGTATTGTAGGTACATCAGGTCTTAAAACTTGGGGCAGGGGGAGGAGGGCTGGATAGTTGCATAAGACTTATCCAACTAACTGAAGAGTTTCTTGGCCAACTTCAATATTTGCTGAAGCAGAGATGTAAGGGAGAATGGCACTTGTGACTCCTTAGCTGTTCCTTTCATACAGCTTTCAGCTTCAGGGGGCTTGGGAGAAGAGTGGCCCGGTATTCTAGTTGAGGAGGTGTTATTGAGGGCTATCTTTTAGCTTATCTCAATTAAGAGATGCACTAGGAGAACCTTTGAGAGTAAAGTCTATTTACACTGTGCAGTCAGTCTAGAAAATAACTGTGATGTATTCTTTCTTTTAGCTGGCTTCCCAATGGGCTATGCAGCAGCTGCTCCTGCCTATTCCCCTAATATGTATCCTGGAGCAAATCCTACCTTCCAGACAGGTATGTGTAATAGGTATATCAAAGCAGTAACCTGAAGTTTGGGAGTTGTTAGAACCAAGAATGAGGAAAAGCTGTAGGGGCTTAGAATAATACTTACGCTGTGGCATAAGTTTTATATTACTTTGAATGTGACTCATAAGGAATCATCTGATAAATTAAAATGAGTATAATCTTGTCTTAAGTCATACTGCTTTCACCTTCAGAGGAGGGAAAAGTTGAGTTTTTAGCTGGGTTTTTTTACATTTCAGGATGACACTTGAGGATTGCATCGTGTTTCCCTTCACTGTTTCTTTTGTGATTCTGCTTGCTTTGCATCCTACTGTTTGTTTCCAGATTCCTGGGTTTTTTTCTTCTGTCATCTTCAAAATTCTTTTTCTTCCATCCTTTTCTTAAATCATATCTTTCTAAGTTCAGCTGCCCTCTTTCTGCCCTTAAAATAGCCTTCACAAGCTAATTGTCTGGAAAGCCTGGTTGCTGGGTAAAACTCTTTTTGTCCATAGCGGATACCGGGGGAGGATTTTGTTAACTGCATTTGCATGCTGGGCATTTAAGAGAAAGGCAATGTGTTGAGTTTGGGAAAAGGGACATGGAAAAGCCGACAGAAGAGAAACCAAGTCACTTGCCTAAGTTGTTTTCCTGTAGTTCTGCTTTCACTAATAGAAGATGGTTTTGATATGTTAATGCTTGAAACAAAACAGAAACTGATATCACTTAATTTCCACTTAAACTAGGAACATACGTCTGACAGAACAGTATTCTCCCTGTGATTATTTGCATACTAAGGAATTCTTTATGTTGCTTTGCTAATGTAGATCTGGGCCATCTTCAGGAGCTCTTTCATTTATAGGCACTATGCCAATTTTTTGGAGATGCATGTGGCACTTAACCAAGTTTGTCCCTGAGTACCCTTGTATAACTTATGAGGATGTAACTTAAGGATGCTGCTTGAAACTGGAAAACTTAGTGTGGCAGACTGCTGGCAGTACTGAAGTTCCATGTTTGTAATGTATGGCATTTCATTAATTACCAGGAGACTCTCAAAAGGGTGTGGCAGCAATAAGTGAGGCAGGAGAGAGTAAGTCATCTAAAATGTTTGCCTGAGGCATCTGTTAAAAGTGTGTAGCTGTGCAGCTTTCTGTGGAACTGTGGGGTGTTCTTATTGGTACACCCTGGGATCAGGTACAGCTGATTTTGGCTTGTCTTCAGTCTTGCATTTAAGACAGGGAAATGGGTGGATATGTTCCAATAATTAAAATAAAATCTATCCTTTAGATATGGTATTGCTTCCACAATATGATACGGAAGTATCATATTTAGATGTACCAGCTTGCATTTGCTCTCTTCTTTGAGAGTGATGTTCAAGGGAGAGCAGTTCCCATCAGGGTATAACTCTTAACATGGGAATCAAAAACCTCTGTGGGCTTTTATTATCAGCTTGTATTACTTATTAATAAGCTGTCCATCTTCACGGTTGAGATTACCTCAGTGATGTGTCTCTGCCTTCTGTACTCTACTGTACATATCATGGGGATTCCTGCAGCTGTGCTGAGAAGTAGCTGTAGTTTATGATTCAAGGATCAGATAACTGTAGTTCCAGTCTTATTACTGGTTGCAGTTTGCAGATCCTGCTGCAGGAAGATGAAGGTAAGCTGCACATAATCAATTTGCCAAATCATAAGACTGATGTAGGAAATCTTTCACTTTGGTGTGAAAAAGGAATAAAAATGTGTAGAAGTCGTATACTATCTTCAAATATCCTTAATTTTTTTTTTTAAAGCTAGTATTATTAGAGTCTATTGCTGTTGAATAAAAAGTAAGCTTTTATTTCATAACTAAGAATAGCTTGAATTTTTAGCTACTTGTTAAGCTATGAACTAAAGTTCAAAATGTCCTTACTTCTAATTCAGGCAGATAATAACTCAAAGTATTTTGTCCTAACAGCTGGGATTTTATTTTTTTTTTAAACTTTCCTGATATAACTGCTTGTTTCTAGATTCAAAGCTTTTGCAAATGCGTGTCACACAGCAGTATTTGAATGTGCCATGCCACTGCTGTTGAGAGAGAGTAACTTTTTACAGATATCTTTCTTAAATTTCTGTGGGTTTGAATAACCCTGTGATTTACTGTTAAGGTCTTTGCTCCCTGTAAGGGAGAAAAAACATTAAATGGGAAGGCAGAGAACTTGTACAGCTGAACTGTTTTGCAAGATTGAAAGTTAAATTGCCTGTGAAGCTGTATCAGTGGGTTTTTAGAATGAGAGTGGGCTTGACTGAGGACACAAGGGGAGTTCAGAAGCAATGCCTCATGTTCAACATCTGTAGCAGAGTTTTTCAACACACATAGCTCCCTGTACTAGTTACTTCTTTAGTGTGATCTATTAATTAGGATCTCTAAAAACAAGAGTTCAGAGTATGTAAACCTGTTTCTTTGCTAACATAACAGTCTTCAGTTTGAAGTGTGGCATGAAATTGGAAAGGAACTCAGATTTCTGCCAAAAGAAAATTCTGTCATCATGCTGCCTGCACAGACTGATTTTTCATAACGCAAATGCCAGTGTTAAGCTGCAGTATAATTGTGGAAATATAGCATGCACCAGCAGTGGTGCTTTTCATAGGTGTCCTCCATGCCTCATCAAGCCCTTTTCTGTTATCCTGAGACCTTGGCCGATGAGAGTTAGATAAATTACGGAAGAACTGTCTTTAGGCAGGGTCTGAGCCAGCAATTGCTGCTAGTCTCCAAAAATTGAACAGTTCCCACTGTTTACAAGGCAGACCTATTCTGGGGACCTTGCAATAAGAATACAAATTTCTTTCTGGTGGCATCTGAAGTCTTATTGTAAAGTGTAAAAATAATTCTTAAGTGATAATAAGGGTATGTCTACATATACAATACACCAGAAAGAGATTTAAAGATACTAAAGTGCCTTTGAAGTCTTAATTTGCACTAGTGATGAATTCTATCATGCTTATGTTTTAAAGGTATGGCCTTTTATATTTATTTTAGCCAGTTCAGAAAATGCCAGAAAACATGAATAAATGTAAGTGGAAGTAGAGGTTGCAGATTGTGTCTGTCTGTTCTCTGAAAAGCCATCTTGAGCTCTTTACATGATTCTGACTTTTGAATTTGTTCTTCTTGTGTTGTATCATCTTCTACACAAGATAGTGACAGGTTAGTTAACCATTACCTGGCTTGGCAGTACAATTTGGGACGCATTGAGAACTGTGCTGATACTAGCATGTGCCAAATCCTCCTATGTAAGAATGCTGCCTAATATGCCAAATCCAAGTATTTAATGATGTTGTTACAAAAATCCAGGTTTCCC
>VZRU01005381.1:263451-348240 GCA_013398155.1 Pedionomus torquatus | reverse complement strand
GGGGGAACATGTGTATATATAACTATCTTAATGGTATTTTGTTGCAAATAGTAGAAAGCATGGATATAAAACTGCAGCGGGGGAAACTGTACATCATTAAATAGGCGTTTACACAGTGAAGGTCTTATGAAACATTCTCTCCCGCTTTTTATATAACATTCCCTATTTAGAATTCCTTTATAAATAAATACGCAGTATGTGTTTGCACTAGAGCTCCTCAGCAAATGAAAAGAGCTAGTGCAGTAGAGACATTTCAGATCAAGNTCAACACATCCATTGCTTCTCTTTAAAAAAAAAAAAAAAAAGAAAAAAAAAGAAAACTTTTATGGCAGCTTTATATGATTAAAAAAAAAAAGTACTACTTCAAACCTGGAACTGAAAATAACTGTTGCAGCAATAACAAAGAGAAGTCCAAGAAAGATATCTTTTTTTTTAATTTTTTTTTCCTTTAAAATTTCAGGTGTTGAGTTTAGATAAAGTATTTTTTAAAAACTGAGGTATTCCCTACATCAGTAACAACTGATGAAAATGTCTTTTCAGTGTAGCAGCAGCAAAAGAAAAATGGCTATTAATTGGCACCAAAACTGCATAGCCCTAGTCAGTGGTGTGGTGGTTATTAACAAAACAAAGAACCTAACTACTACTAGATTTTGCTTATGCTTGTTGTAACCATCTCCTGTTTGAGGTTTCTAGGAGACGTGCAAGACGGCCATTCAAGAAAGCGTCTGTTTGAGTGTACTATGCAAGTTAAATGCTTAGATCCAGTGGCAGATGGAAAAAAAACCTTTAGTTGAAGTCCTTCCTTGTATTGCTTCATCCACTTAAAAAAAAAAAACAAAAAAACAAAAACAAAAAAACAAAACACAACCAAACAAAAAAGAAAACAAAGCACCAACACCACCCATAAGTACCACCATGTCTTAGTGTTGTCTGAGCATAGTTCATGGTACAGAGTTGTATACCAGGGTACTCAACGTTGACTTCTCTTCGTGGAGCATGTTGGCTTCACTCCTACTTGGGCAGTAAGGCCACTTAAGGTATCCAGGGAAGAGATGGTCAGAATTGGCTTGGAATCACTCCCCAGTATTCCACACCATTTGTTTGGGTCTAGAATGTGATTTTGCTGGAATAGGTAAGCACAGCAATCCAGTACTACCACTTAACTCTAGGCTTAAACTCATGCCAGAATAGTAAATACCACCTATGTGAAACCTCCCATCTTAGGACCACGAGCAATCATGATGCTTCAGCTGGTACCTGTGGGAAAGAGGATGGATGCTGTGGTTGGTGAATGGTAATTTCCAGTTGCCCAGGATGTGGTTTGTGCAGTTGTGGGTAAGGAATAGGCATGGTCCGTGTCCAACCTTCTCCAGCAGGTGTCACTGCCTGACCTCTGCACGTGCAGAGCGTCAAGAGTCATCCTCATGTCCAAGTGCTTGTAAACACTTGTTCAAAGGACATAAAGATTTAAGGCCATTCAAGCCATTCTCATTAATATAAATGTCAGCTTTCTAATCCTGTGTTTTATCAGCTCTGAGCTTCCTACAGCGACCCTTGGATTTGACGAGGTAGAATGCCAATTAATAGGAACAGCTGCAGCAAAGTTAGCTAATTTTGTGCATCGAGCCTCACCAAGAGTCGAGTTAATTCTGAGATCTCCTCTGAAAGTGAGGACTTCTCCAGTGGGCTGTGTACACCTCTGGGGGGTGCTGAGAGAAGACAAGGTGTGGTTCGTAGACAGAAGAGGGGGAAGAGGAACAGTGCTTATCTGGGGACAAGGAAACCTCTTGTGTAGGTTGAATATAACACTGAAACATCTGAATTCCATGGGTAGTAAAGGGTCCATTTGTGATTCAGAAAAATAAACAATTTATGGGCTCTGAAGTTTCAACATCAAGAAAACAAACACGACTTTTCTAAACTGTTGTGACTTTTGGGCACTTAGCAGGCAAACTGGGAAAGCTTTTTTAGCTGGCTGCTGTACAGACTTGTTTTAAGTAGAATGGATTTGTTAGTGGGGTTTGTTTTGTGTTTTTGGTTTTTTTTTTTTTTTTTTTAAATTGTAATGCTATTATTGGCTGCCCTCATGTCTAAGATTTGAAAAAGTGAGTGCATGTAATGGAAGTACAAGAGGCCCCAGTAATAGTTCTCCATGTTTGTTATGAAATAGACACAGGTTTCCTTTTCGTGACTTTTTTTAAAACTGTCTTGCGAACAGTTGTATTGGTACTTTTTTTTTTTTTTTAAGTTTAGGTCAATGTTGTCTTCCAGAATAAGTTTTAAGGCATCACTCTCTCCTGCATTGAACTATTGCATCAACACAAAGAGTGGAGGTTCCATTCTGAGCCAGTTCAATTGTGAAAATTCATACTTTTTTATTTTTTATGCAATTCAATGAGTAGATGAGCTCAGATTGAAATTCTTAAAAGCACGTTTATTGTAACAAGAATTGTTATGTATTAATACTTCAGTTTTCAATAAAGATTGACTTGTGTTGCTTATTGTGGTTTTTTTTTTAATACTGTCTGCAACATTGTTTTAGGATTCCGTTGCTGGATAGCAGTGTGTGGTATGTTGAAACTCTAAGCTAATGAAACCTAGTGACTAAAGGAAGGAAAGCAAAACAGTTAAGCAACTTTTCTCAGTAAGGTTTCTTAAAGGGTAACAAAACGCAGTAATAAAGACTTCCCAGTGGGGAACGAGCTGCCATCCCCAAGTGGCTGGTAAAGGTGGTGCAGTCCTGCCTTATTCCCTTTTGAGGCATTTCCTGGGATTTGAATTTTTTATTATTTTATAACTTAAAGAAAATTGATCAGATGTAAAATTTTACAATGCTTTAGCATTTGCTTGATACCAACTCAATGCTGTTTCAGAGGTGATGGGCCTTGAGCACAAAACGGTTACAAATCAGTGTCTTGTGTGTTCCTGTGAGAAAGAACTGAGTAGGTGTGAGGTGTGGGCAATTACCCTATTTCTTTGGAGTGTGGGTGGCTGTAAATGACACTAATGTTAAAATGTGAGTACATGTATTTGGGGGGGAACAGGATTATACTGCTTGAACTAACCGGCTATTTTCATTTATTGTAGGTCTTCAAAAATAACAATAACTTACCCAGTAGCATTCCTGTGAAAAGCAGCGCATGTGGAAGAGGAAGTATAAGGTCAATAAGTGCATCGAACTGCAAAAATAACACTTGGGTTTTGAGATGACTGCTACAGGTGTTTTTTATTTTGTCGTTCAGTCAAGCAGTTCAGCTTCTAAAATAGTAGTTGAGCACTAGGAATCCCATGGACAGATTTTGAGTGCATTTTACCTACAGCAGATTGCTGGTCAGTTACCCTGGCACCGTTTCTACAGGGAAATGGATATGGAGGTTTTTTTCATATCATTGGAGCTGATGAAAATTCATACTCCCTAACCAGGGGATTGCTGGGATCTGGGAGGATAGAACGGGGAAATGCTGTTCTGCAGAGGGATGCTGATTGTCCTTGGGCTAGAGGGATGCTGGTTCAGCTGTTCTTGCAGTGGTCTCTTGTGAAGAGTTAACTTTGTATTCTGGCACTCCTGAAAACCGCAGTGCTGAACTTTGATTTCTGCATATGGGATTCCCTGCTTGTCTGCTCCGTGTCTGTGGAACTACCAAAATGGTGGATCAGTAATGGTTTGGGTTTTTTTCCTTCTTCCCAGATTTATTTTGTGATGCCATTGTGATGCATATTGCTCTCCCACCTACTTGCTGATGAGTAACTTGTTAGTTAATTGCTCTGAGGGTGAGAGGTATCGATGAGAATTCTCCTTTCAGAGAGAGGCAGCTTTAAAGACAGGTGGCGGGATCCCCTCCAGAAAAGTTACTGCTTGGTTAGTGATTGTCAGAAATAAGGCAAGAAGTATTGAGTTGGGTTGTCCTGTAGCTCATGGACCAAAAAGAAAGCTTGCATTTTCTGACACTTTACTTTAGATTCTAAACTCCAGGACCTGCTCTGGGCAATTTCAGGTAACAGAAGTAGTTCTGTTGCTGAGGTGCCTGGAATATGGAGTGATGTACTCATTATTTAGCTGGGAATGTTCCTTGGTATGCAATGTCAGTCCTTGTGCTGGGGCAGAAGGTGTTGCTGCATTAGGTGTTGCAGACAAGACAGACTCATGGGGAAAGCTGAACACTTTCCTAAGTTTCATTTCAAAATCCATCATGCTATTAGCTATCCTATCTTAATCATTCGGGGTAGAATGGGGTCCATGTGACGGCTTAAAAAAAATAATTAAAAAATTGTACAGCAGTATAAGAACTCTTAGAGCAGTAAGAGGACTTTGGTGGCTAGGAGAAGTTGTCTGTGTAACGGAGAACTTAGCAGACCCACATGGAAGGCTGTTGAGCCTCATGGGTGCCCATAACTCATAGCTACAGGCTTTGGTGTGGACTGGAAGATAGTTAAAACACAAAGTTGACAGAGAAAGCTTGACACTGAACAGTCCAGCTGTCAGCTTAAATTAGTGCAGCTGGACCTTAATTTCTTTGGCTATATCTATCTGTAGTGTTTTACAATAGCTTGTTCTTTTCTGGGCAAGAAAGGTAAAATACAAGGACAATCAGATGCTTTAGAAAGGAGGGGAACACACCTTTCCACAGTTTTGCTTTTATTAGCCTCGCTGTGAGAATTGTGATTACCTGAGCTTCGCTGTTGAGATCAAGCACTCTCGGTGCATGAACGTTAAGATGGCTGAAGCTGGGGGGGAGGGTTTTTTTGAATCATAGAATGTTTAGAGTTGGAAGGGACCTCAGAGATCATCCAGTTCCAACCCCCCTGCCATGGGCAGGGACACCTTCCACTAGACCAGATTACTCAAAGCCCCATCCAGCCTGGCCTTAAACACCTCCAGGGATGGGGCATCCACACCTTCTCTGGGCAACCTGTTCTGGTGCCTCGCCACCCTCCCAGAAAAGAATTTCTTCCTGATATCTAATCTAAATCTCCCCTCTTCCAATTTAAAACCATTACCCCTTGTCCTATCACTCCACTTCCTGACAAAGAGCCCCTCTCNCACACTGCCAGCTCATGTGGAGCTTCTCATCCATGAGCACTCCCAAGTCCTTCTCCTCAGGGCTGCTCTCCAGCCATTCTCTGCCCAACCTGTACTTGTGCCTGGGATTGCCACCTCCCAGGTGCAGGACCTTGCACTTGGCTTGGTTGAACTTCATGCCATTTGCATTAGCCCACCTCTCAAGCCTGTCCAGGTCCCTCTGGATGGCATCCCTTCCCTCCAGCGTGTCGATTGTCCCACGAAACCTGGTGTCGTCAGCAAACCTGCTGAGGGTGCATTCAATCCCACTGTCCATGTCTCTGACAAAGATGTTAAATAGCACAGGTGCCAGTACTGACCCTTGTGGAACCACAGAAGGAACTCTACGGCAGCACAGTTACGTAGCTACATTTGATTATAGCAGATAAAAGGGGTTATTTTGTGTACCCAGTTGTTTATGGGAGAGTATTACAGAATTAGACAAGTAAAGTTACAGCTTTTTTATTTCCCATCTCACGAATGTATATGTAAACAGTCACACACAAGGGTACACAAGTCTGGGTTAAGTATCACAGGTATTTCATTAGCATGGGCTGTAAAACAGGGAGCTGCTTTGGTAGCAAAGTTGTGCAAAAGAAGAGCTCATGACATGCAGAGAGGAGCGGCAGTGGCGTTGCAGGGAGGAAAAGGACAGGAATGTTAGGCAAAAAAACCAAGCAGCCTGTGTTTTTCCTAAAACCAGCAGCATTGCCAAAGCCATGGGATTTTAGTAACATAGCTTGTTAAGGAGGCATGTGGGAGACTGAGAAATGAAGTGTGGTGTGAGGTGCTAATCCCAAAGCAGGGCAAACTGTGTGGCCAGGAAGGAGCACCCTTTGGCCTCATCAGCCTGAAGCTGTGTGGCTGTGAATGTAAAGGCAAGTGCAATCCAGGCTGCTGCTGTTCCCAAGCAGGGGGTGAGCTATGCCCCGATACCCCACCCTGACCTCTTTATCAGTCATCCATAAAATACAGGGGTGCGTTCTGGCTTCTGACATGTCATTTCTGACTGCCTTCTTGTACGGGCCTAGCTCTGAAATGACTTGCAGTGGTACCTTCAAAGATCGAGTCTCTCCCTTGCACTATCAAACTAAAGGAACAACACTGAACCTTCAGTGTTCTGAAATCATCTGAAAACACTTTGGATTTTGTCACTTAATTTCTGTCCATTACCAAAGTTCTTATTCTTTAACCCATTACTTACCTGAATACCTGGTTCTGCGGCTTTGCTTAAGCTGGGAACTCTGGGGACAGGGACTTCCTACTGGTAGAAAGGTACAGGACATTGTGGTTAAGACTTTAGAATCAAACTGTTGTGGTTCTGCTACTTGTCACCAGCAGTGGCAAGTCCTGCTAACTTCAGTGCTAAGCTTGGAATAGCAGCAGATAGAGGCTGAGGCTCCAGCAGTTGAATGAAGTGCGAACAGCTCATTCTTTAAGGTTTAGGGATTACTGTATTACTGTATTTGCTGTCCAAACCGGTATTGCAGTGCCATAACCCTCATTAATAGGTACCTGGCGAAACTTGACATGAGAGTTGAAAACGTGAGCAGTGACAACAGTAAAATAAGAAACAGCACTTGCTGGAAGCTGTACCGTCTCTCAGCTGCTGATAAGTTTTTAAGCAGTGGTATGGTACTTGTTCAAAAGACTGATATTTAAAAATCAGTGGCAAGATTTGATATATTTAATTGTGCTGCTAAATGAAGATAGGCTTCCACTACAGTAAATCTGCAGGAGCACAGCCTGATATTTTGACACATTGGAAAAGGTAAAAGGTGCTTTTATTAAGAAAAGCTTTTTCTCATTCTGGCATCCCAAGAAATGTAGCATTTTCAGTCTGGAGCTAAGACTCTCTTGGAATGTCTGTTACTCATAGATGCCTCAGTGTTCAGTTGTTCCAATCAGTGACAAGGAAGTGTGGCTTTCTGAAGCTGTTTGGACACCAAGATGCAGACTGCACATCACAGCCTTCTAGATGATGGACTGATGAGCTGGTTTTGCAGAGTGATGTCCCAGAGAGCTGGAATTGCCTGTGGTGCATAGCAGTGAGGTGATGGCCTAGGCCAGGCAGAAACAGGGTCTCTCCCTACCCTTCACCCCACTGTTCTTCTGGTAATAGACAAAACAGAAAATATTTAAAGGCTGCTTGATGGGAACCTTTAGCTCCGTGAGAACTGGTCAGTTTGTTATTTTTAATTTAGTCAAAGAGTCTGTACTGCTGCTGAGGCTATCAAAACCTGAAGCATAAGCGTTTTTCTAGTGTATAAACCCACTGTTTCCGACTCGGTTATTCCAAACTAATAGTTCAAACTACTGGTTTGGGGTGATTTTTTTTTTTCTTTTGTCAAAGCAGGAACTATATCATTCAGCAGCCACCGGTTCTGTCCCTTTTATTGGTAGCTTCAGCAAATCATTCTTCTAATTGGTTCACATGCTTTACCTAAATCTGTGTCTTGTCCAAGTGAAATCTGGGCAGATCTTACTCATTAAGAAGTGTGGCTGATTTTTAGCAGAAGCTTGGTAAATGGGATAGCTACTGAAAGAGGGGAATGCTTTGAGCAAAAAGCCCTAAAAAAATAAAAACCCAAACCACTGGCTCAGGTCATCTTGTCCTTTTTATGTATCTAAATGCAGAAGTATTTTTCTGAGGTTCTGCCCCAAAACCTGGAATGATTGGTGCTGTTCAGACTCATACGCGGAGCTTCAGTTTGTTTTGCATGAAAAATCTGCATTTCAGGCCATGTAGAAGGTTCATTTCAGTGGAGTGGGGACTGAAGTCTTGCATCTCTGCTTAGTCATCCTTCACGTAGACTCTTCTTGTGAAGCTGATAAGATTTGTGTTGTCTATTAAGCTCAGGAAGCTTGACAGAAGCTGTACTTGACCTGTTTATATGCCAGAAACCACCTTTGTTACAAGTTTAGATAACTTTGTGAATCTACATAATGTGCACGTGAACACCTTATGTCCTACATACGTTCTCCCTGATAGGTTACAATTGTACGATGTAACTCCATTAAAAATCCAGATGCCAGGGTGAAGAGCCGGGAAGTTCAGTCAGATAATCTGTTACCACTGGCTAACACACATTTCACTACGAAATCAGTAATTTAAGAGATGTGATGATTTTTAGAGTGGCTAGTCACTTAAAACCAATGGAGGTTAGACATCATCTGATACACAGTTTGTTCAGGTTTTGTGGTTAAAGGACGAGGAGGTTGTGCTGGGTAGAAAGTAAAGGTTGGCGTTTCTTGACGAAATCCTCTTCAGGTGTAACAGTCTGATGTGCAGGTGCATTGGCAAGGATGCTGAGCAAAGGGAGTTTCAGCCTTACCTGTTCATCAGTGTCACTGCTGTAATTCTACCTGCTGTGTTACAAGGTTCTCACCTCTTCCAGCGTGATCAGCTTTTGTACCTGGTTTCAGTCTTGCATAGGAGATTGGATCCTAGCTCCAAATATGTCTTCCAAGACTAGAATCCCAACTGGAGACACTTTTTTTAGGAAGAATCCCAATAGGCAGTCAAGTAGAGGATGTCTCTCTCTCTCTACCAGAAATAAGTGCTTTTTCAATGACTGCCATACTGTATGGCCAGAGAAGGCTGAAGTCTCTTTTGGCACTTAAAAAGATTTCTATAAAAAGTTCCTCTCTATAAACATTTGTGTGCACTGGTCACAGTAGAAGTTCTGGATGAGGTGGTAAATAAAATGATAATTTAAACTGCATATTTACTGTTCAGAATATTGCTACACAGATAATTCATAGTAGCCATTGATGTGTGTTTTAGCAGGGGGAGGGCAGGGACATAATTTTTAATTTTTTTTTTATTTGTCCTTCAAAGCTGTTGCGCTTCAGTACAGTGCCACTATCCGTTCATCCCACCCCCCCACGTCATTCAGTAGAACAGGTTGGGATTTGTACTGGCCTGACTTAGTGTAGCTGTAAAGATCAGACCTTGCAGCAACAGAAATGTTGACTAGATGTAAAAACTTTTTTTTTTCCATAATGGGGGAGAGTGAGGTATTGAAAAAGGACCCAGAGAGGGTTTGGGGGGATTGTCCAGCCTTGAGCACGCTTGGGTAGCGACTGGAGAAGAGCATGAAGAACCTGCTGCAGCTTCACAGTTGGTCTTGCTTTTTGGGGGGCGGGGGTGTGTGCACATGTGACAGGGACATTGTCCCACAGTCCTTTTCCCCAGCCTAGGGTCACTGTGTCAGCCCAGCATTCCTCCCCCCCCGCCTTACCACAAAGTTGGGAACCTCACAGAAGGGTTCATTTCTGTGCCAATGGATTTTTCTTCCTGACCAATTAAAAAAAAAAAAAAAGCCACAGATAAAGAAATGACAGTGCCGACATGTAAACACAGAGGTGACCATGGCAGCCTGCTACTGAGGGGGTGCTGGCTGCAACACTGAGCGTCTTCTGGCTTCGGCGGTGGAACCAAGTCCTGTGTAACGCTGTGCTGTCCCACGGGAGTGTTGCTCTGCTCAAGGTGAGAGCAGCAGCACCGCTGGGGCTTAAGCTTAAGCTTGAGTGTCAGACACCAAACGTGTGGGGTGTGTGTGTGTCTTCCCTGGAAGGGGTGTTTGGTTAGGGGTTGGGTGGGGGAAAGATGCATGTGTGTGTCTCTGGGGATGCATGTACACACAGTATATGGAGCGCTAAGTAATCTGGTATGGGTCTGGGAGGTGTTGATTTTAGTACTTTGGCAAGAAGTCAGTAGTGGCACCTGCTCTTGGCGGCTTCTTAGAGCGTCTGATATTTTTTTTTCTTAATTATTACTTTCCGCAGCCCCCCCCAAGTATTAGCACACTGTCCTTTCAAATCTAGAGAACAAATACTTGTATCTCAGTTCAGGCTGAGATACCTAGCTGCCAGAAGAGCCTCACACTGGCTGCTGAAGCTTAAGCTGACTTCTGCTCTGGGCCAAGAGTGGCACAGAGCCAGGGCCCGTGGAGGGGGAAGGGCGGCAGTGGATGGGTTGAAAGGACAGGAGGTGAGGGTGGGCAGTGCTGAGCCCTGTGAGGCTGATAATGCAGCTGTAATGTGCAGATGAGGCCTAAGGTTTGGGTTTTTTTTTTTTTGTTGTTGGTTGTTTTTTGTACTCTCCAGACTTTAATGGCCCACACCTGTTTATACAGCCTCTGAAGGGCATTCCTGCAATGTCCCATGGGGTTGTTTTCCCAACTATTGCATGCCGTTACAGAGGCATTTTTGACACAAGACCAACCCGACCTGTAACTGCGGTGCTTCAGGTCACTGTGAGGCAGACAGCAGCCTCTCAAGGCTCTGCTGCCATTTTGATAAGGCCCACAGTCTTCTGCTGCATGGGCTGACATGGGAGGGTAAAACCTTCCATGTGGTGATGTCTCTTGTGCTGCTGCTGCGTGAGAGGGAGGGTCTGGTCACCATTCTCTTAAGGACCATATGGAATGGCGATGTCACACCTGGTCCCATCTAGGAGAAGAGCACAGAGTTGTGTGTTTTCCCAGGAGGTAGGGCAGAGGAGCAGGCTGGGCAGGTCCCAGGAGGAGAAGCTGGGCTCTCGGTCAAGTATGTCTCTTACTTGGTGCTGACTGTTCCTCTTCCAGATTGTTCAAAGCAGGCTTGAGCAGCCCCTGCAGGGCTTCTGCTGTTTTCTAGACATGTTTTCCATTCACATAACTCAGGAATTTGGGAGCTGGTGGCTTGCTAATATTGCTCAGTGTTCTAAGTGCCCAGCACATCTCCAGTACAGTCTCTGCTTCACCAGTCTTCCATCCCAGGGATGGCTTTGTTGAAGGTAACCTTCTAGCATGGCCTCCACTGAACAGCGGTCACTTTTTAAGCTGCAAGAGCAGAATCTCTACAGTGAATTTGAAGAGAAACAAGTTCACACAGAGAGACATGTTGGAGACAAACACAGGCTGAAAGTCACTTTTACAAGTTTCTTTATGAAATTAAATGTTGCCCCTGCTCTGGGGGTGGGGAGATATAGTGCAAGAATGACTTTGTACATGCTACTGAATTCAGATATCCCTGGATGACCAGATTTTGGTCAGCTACAGCATCAGCAAACACTGGATTTCTGAGCTCTGCAGACAGTGCTCACTCACACTGGATTCATGTTGTAAGGAGCAGGTGTCTTCTTTCCAGTGTCACAGGATGTCTCCTAAGCTAGGGAATTCAGTCAGTATGGCTTCTAACTCTCACTATGTAAGGCAAATCTTTCCTTTTCCTATCCAAGGTTTAAATTAATTCTTTTTTGGCCACAGTCTTAAACTTGGGTACTCAAAGTGATGCTGTTAATACCAAAGTTAGGCCTTTTTAAAGTGGCCTTCTACTTTTTAAAGGTGTCAAAAACTTGTAGTAGTACCCCTCGGACTGAAGGTCTGTGGGAGTTTGCATAACAATCATGGGTTTAGTCTTTCATAGGTGAACTTTGACTCCTGGAAGCTAGCGTTGGAGATATTGACCTTTCTTTTCTTTTAAAAGAAAACCAAACCAACAAAAAACAAAAACCAACCAGACAAAACAGGCATCAAGTTAACAACATCTGACAACAACAATTACAGACTTACAAAATACACAGTTCTGATTTTTACCATAAATAAACACATTACAAACAATGAGCATTTTCATTGGCCAGGAAATATGGCAGAATGATGGAGAGACGAGAATCGAAGGAATTGAGTACGTTATTAATTAGGCACATTTTTCTCTAACTCAAGGGACTCAAATCCACTAGAGAGATTCTTGAACTTTACTCATGCGGCAGGTTGATTGGCACCGTTAACGTATGCTGGAGTTCATCAGTGGTGTTGAGCTAAAGGAAAGGAGAAGGTCACAGTGCAATACTCACTGCTGCCTGGTCTGAGAGCCCCCAGAGGCTGACCAACAACCGAGACCCTGTGGGAGCATCATGTCTCTGAGAGACTGGGGGAAGTGGGGGTGGGCAGGGAGCAGAAGTGTTTGTCCCTCCGTGGAAAACGTATCATGTCAGTGACTCTAAACTGTTGCTCTGAGCGTGTCAGTGGGCACGGAGCAGGCTCTAGTGTTGGCTGCCATCCCCTCTCTGACAGCTGCCAGACAGCAGTGATGTTCACCACGGCAAGGAACGAGTCCAAGTAGGGCTGACAAGTGACAGCTCTTCAGATGAAACGTGTCAGGCTCCCTCCTGTGAGCACTTCCTGGACGTTTGCCGCTTGGGTGCTGCGCAAGGCTGGCTTCATGGAACTGGCACAAATGCACACGTGTGTGCAAGCACACACACACGCACAGCTTCTCACCTCGGAGCTAGCGCGGTCAGTCAGTCTGCAACATAAATAGGGAGGGCAGGAGCACATGTGCCGTCCTCTGTAAACAAAGGATTGGGAGAACCTGGGCTCCACCTCCCAGGACTGACTTATAAAGTGCTTTCTCAGAAGGGGTTCAGGCACAAACACGGGGCTGCCCTTATTTCCGGAAGGGTGTCAGCCTGCTGATGTTCTGCCAGAAGTTCGAGGGCTTGCGCTTGGGCTCTGCCAGCATGAAGACTTGCTGCTGAGGGAGCGTGGTCGGCAAGGTGGGATGCTTCTGACGCATCAGAAAGTCATAGTATGGCCTGGTGACAGCTGATGTGGACAGGAGAAGCACATTAGTGGAGCACAGCTCCCTTCCCCCCACCCCCTGCCCAGT
Organism: Pedionomus torquatus; assembly: GCA_013398155.1. Classification (NCBI taxonomy): domain Eukaryota; kingdom Metazoa; phylum Chordata; class Aves; order Charadriiformes; family Pedionomidae; genus Pedionomus; species Pedionomus torquatus. The sequence goes on along the minus strand of VZRU01005381.1, from coordinate 335,525 downwards.
CCCTGTCCAAGCTGCAGGGGAAGGAACTGGGTTTGTCTTGATATCACTCTTAGTTCCAGCACTGCTCTTTAGGATTAGAGTTGATGCCGTGGAAGTCTCAGAAGTGTCGAGCATAACTGACAGGTGTTCTGTCAACAGGGCAGCCAGGTAAATAACTGTAGCTTGTTATTTGTGACAAACTTGAGTGGTGCCTTTTGTGGTTTTTTGGAGAAGCTGATGTGCATGTGGTGCTTCTGTTGCCTGTTACAATGTCCTGCATTGGATTTTTGAGTCATACTGGTCAGTGTCTAGCCTGCAGACAGGGCTGGCTTGTGGGGTCTCCTGTACAGCTTTACTGTGCTAGAGAGCTCTGGCCACCTTCCAGACTTCCGTTTGGAGCCAAATCTTCTGACTTAACTTTGAAATTTAGCCAAGCTTTCTTACGTGACACTGGGCTAGGATTTAACTGCAGGCTGGTACCACCAAGAACAAGTGGTTTCCTTGCTGTGGATCCAGAGGGAAGCAAGTGACATCTCTTCCTCTGCATACAGAGGAGTGGCGACATCACACAATAGGGTAGCAGGAATCTTTAGCTGCCAGTGTTGTAGGCACAGGAACCTTCCTTTCTGTTGCTTGAGTTCACCCTCCCCCTGGCTGCTGCTAAATATTTTTTGTCTCAGAGGTTCTGTCAATGAGCATGGTCCTTACCTGTAGTGTTCTGCCCAAATTGTAGGTTTCAAAGCATCTTCCACCAGCACAGCTGCCTGAGTGTGAAGTGGGAATGGTCCCTGATGCAGCGACCTCTGTCACCCTACTTGCATCACGGGGATTACTACAAACTTAATCTTGGAGGGAAGACCATAGTGCTTGGAGAGCCTGGTTCCTGGGCAAGGCTGGGAACCAGCCCTTGAACAGAAGCTGCCAGTTTGTAGGTAACTGGGGTTTCTGGCACGGTGCTCAGCAAGCTGGTGCAAGGAGCTCCCCTGCAGTTAGGAAGTTTCCTGAGTCCAGCTGTCTCAACCTACCAGGAGCTATACTGCAGATTGGCACATCAGAGCTCACCATCTGGCCCCCTCGAGAGCTTGTTAGTGCCACTTCAGTGAAACTATTCCCATGTAGTAAATATAGAACCACCCCCACCCTCAGTTCTAGCACGTATGTATGTTCAGGTGTGACTCACCCTTAGGTTTCCCAGTATGGTGCTGCTTGCTGGCATTCAGCATTGCCTGCTTTTTCTGAACCTCTGTGATTGAAAAACCTTGAAGATAAAATAGAGTTTGTCAGCAGGAGGTCGTCATTCCCATCCCATTCAAAGAGACTCTCATAGACAGGAAGGGAAGGGGGGTAGGAAGATTTGGTGAGAGGGCACAAGCTAAAAGTACTCTCAGAGCTGGAAGGGGCACATACTGCTCCCCCAGCCTGTGCTGCGCTGCACAACTCTCCCTAACTCTCATGCAAGGTTTACTGCCTGCCCTTCCCTACAACACTTGGCTGGGTGAAGAAGCCAGTCCAGGACCGGTTATGTTTCACATCTCATTAGATCAACTCAGCCTGAATTAAGCAGGATTTGGACAAAACAACAAAAACCCTCTCACGACGAGAACCCTTGACGGAACATGTTATGTATGGATATTGCCTAGTTGGGCACTCGCACTGTACTGTGAAATAATGGAAGCTGCATGTCATGTATTGACTATTTTGTCAGCCCTGCTTTAACTCATTAAAGACACCTCAGCCTCCCTGAGGACGTACTGCAGGGTCTGCTCATGGTGGTTTACATTTTTTTTCCTCTTCAGTTGGACAGATTGATTGAGACTGTGCAATTCAGCAGCCCAGAGCTGCTCTGGAGCACGGACTGGCTTCCCCACCCTTTTACTCCTATGCTTTAGCTGGTGGGTAAAAAAACAACAACAAAAGAAGCCACCACTGACCAAACCCAGTGTTTCACATCATTGCTCTTTCCATACCTGTCTCCTGGTCAAGCTGAACCTGTCTCCTTTCATTCTCAAATGCCTTCAGCCAGCGCTGTTTCTGCTCAGGCTTTTTTGCACAGAATAAGTGGACTTCCTCAGTGTCTCGGCAATGCAATTTAAATGCATTTTTCACACTGATATTGAAGTCCTTGTCCTTCCCATCTTCTACATCTAGAATTTCCATGTCATCCATGTTGATCCGACTCTTATAATACAAGATGTCCCGGCGCAGAAGGTCCTGTAGTAGAGATCACAGAGACTCTTACAGACATTACTGTTTCCTGCCCTATCCCTTCCTTAAACATTCCTTTTCTTGATATGATGTATTTAATCTTCTTGGCAGCCATTACAGTCCTCTAAGAAAAAAAGTACACTGGATTTGAGTCTCTGGAATTGCAGAGTGCTCAGCTCCTGCTGACGCTGTTGGCAGTGAGGGAAATCCCACGGTTTCTCCTAGTGTTGGGGTCGGGGTAGGATGGCATCTACCATGGTGGTATATCAGCTGCCCTGAAGAGCTCTGAACGAGAAGGAAGCTTTTGCGACTACCCATGATCCCAAATCCTCATTAAGCCTGTCAGAAAATAGTATTTGAATCCTGCAGGCCCAGTTAGAAAGCCAAGAAAATCCGAATTAACCTTTTGGGGTTTGTGTTGACAAAAGTAAATTTGACAGCAGTGATAAAGAAGTGAGGGTCTCACGCCCAAGTTACCTGGAACTACCCGTACGTTGTGGATTGTGCAAAAAAATTGCCATGTTCAGTTCTGAAATTCCAAAGGAAGTTATCTTTTATTTGCTCTATGAAGGAAGATTTATTTCATAGGTTATGAAAAACAGCATGAGCTGTATTTACAATGTTAATATGGTCTGATTGACTGTCAAGGCCCACAGCTCTTCATCGAAGCTTCAGGGACCTTCTGAATATGGTATTCATCTCAGATAGAAATGCAATTGAAAAAAATCCACAACATATATAAAATATAAACCCATACACTTGCCCCAGAAGCAGTGTAACGCTTTCCTCTCCCGCTGTAAGAATTAGCTGCTTATTGCTGTGGTCAGGTTCACAGAACACACCAGGACATGAAAGCAGAAACTGCAACAAGAGCAAGTAAACCTCTCTGTGCCAGAAGCACGTGTGATGCCAGTAAGTAACCAGGAAAGGGGCAGAGAGGGAGTTTGTGCCAGTTCTGTAGCACTGTGACAGGTAGTAGCTGTGCCTGGCCAGTGGGTTACCTTCTTGCAGCAGACAAGCTGGTGATCGAAGAGAAAGAACATCCGCTGTTGGCTCTTGGCTTGAGGGTGGGAGATTTTGGTTAATTCCCCAGAATAGATGAGTTCTGAGCTTCTGACTAGGACATCTTCACCCTGGGAACAGCACAAAGAACAGGTTGGTCTCAGCCATCTGAAAACGGGAGAAGAAATAAGCCCAAAGCCTCATAGGAGAAAGAGGCCTGTGTGAATTCCTGTTGAGAAAACTCTCCTCTGGGAATGAGAGGGAGGACAGTCCTTGTCACATCAGGGAGACACTGTGCACTGTGTTAAATGACAAAAAATATCTCGGGGAGTCTGCTCAGGGCAGGTGCTGCGTTCCTGACATCAAAGCAGGCACATAGGCAGGGAGCTGAGAATTTAGCCCGGCAGCCTTGGGGAAGGAGACAATCTGGTTTTATTGAACTTAGAATTTAGAAAATTAGTATTTTGGTTCTTTTATTTACTTTTTTTTTTTAATTAATGAGTCTACAGGGAACTTTGGCTTCCTTTGTCATTCTAGCAGAGCTTTTCCTTCTGCAAGAATAACGTGTCTTTTTAAGGGGAAGTTGTACTCATCTTGAGAGTTTGAAATCCCTCAAGAGAAGATGGGGGGGTAAGAGGAAAATAATAGGATTTCACTAACCTAAATGCTAGTTTTATTCTGCAAGGAAGACAGGGAAGCAGAAATTGCAGGGAACATACAAAAGCAGCTGGGTTAGGTGTTAGACCTTTTCAGTTGTACTAAAAAAAAATCACAGCTCTTTAAATAAAAAATTAAAAAAAAAAAACCACCCCCCAAAAAAAACCCAAACCACACACACAAAAAAAACAAAACCAAAACCAAACACCCCAAGAAAACAGAGACAGCAGAACCGAGGTAAGCCTAGATAGCCATCCCCATAAAGATCCTGCTGTAGGGCAGAAGCTGTTGGAGGGGGAGAAGAGGGGCAACACAGGACACAATTCACGGGGCAAGTCAGTCTCTTACCTCCCAGTCTTCTATTGAACTCTGCCACTGAGCAATTTTGTCAATGTTCTCCAGCCGCCGCTTTCTCTCATTAATGAGCCGAGCAACGTTCTTCATGGCATTTAAGGCAGCTTCAACATCTTTAAAATCCCTAGGACAGGATAGAGGTGTTAGGCACAAAAAAATCACAAGCGTTTATTGTACCTACACTCCAAAGGAGTGCAGATGAGCACGGCCTGGGGCTGGGGAGCAGAAAGTGCTTGTTGTTCACTTGTTCTATCCCAGCTGTTTTATACTGGAGTTGGAGGTAGCAGCTTTTCAGATGCATGCTGGTTTTGAGGCACAGATTAGTCTTGTAGCAAATCCAGGCCCAATGTGGGGAAGGCAAGGGGGCAAGCAAGCCAATTCAGCCACAGAGCTATAAAAACAAGTTGCTGGAAGAATCTTCAGGGCTTTCCAAGGCTCATTATTTTTTTTTCACCACAACAAAATGCAATATATTCATAATGACACTGTTCTCAGAGATACTGATTCTGTCATGCACAAGTAAGGCAGTTCAGCAGTAACTGGCTTCATTTCAAATAGGAGCTGATAGTTTATCTGGAGGGGTAGGACAGAAGCTGATCCACCCTCCCCCTGACACCATCTGCTGCCACCAGCTACTTCTGCTGAGTACCTGGGAAGGAACTGTTGTTCAAAACATCTGTGTACTGCATTGAGGAGCTTTCCACTAAGACATCAGCTTCAGAACAACATGCTTAAAGATTTAATAAGACACACTTAAAACCATTCCGAGAAATACCAGTATTGTAATTAGGAAAGTAAAATTAAGCCAGAATAGACCAGTATCCACACTTTCCTTTAATACAGATTTTTTCGTGTTGTATTTCTGTACCTCATTATTTCAGGTGCTCAAGTGACAGTTATTTGAGCTGAGGGCAGGGCCTTCACCCTGAAACCAAGATTAGGGGGCTTCTGAGCTAGTGCTGAAGAGGTACGTGGCTTGACTGCTGAAGGCCACAGCTTCCCACTGGGGAAGCACTGGGCAAAATATATGGCTGCCACTCAGCCCTGGCATGCTGTGGTGGAGTTACATGAACATTTTGGGGTATTTTCAACCGGTGCTGTTGAGGCAAAGTTTTCAACACCATCACCAAAAACATTTAGCCCCAAAGTGAGTATGTGCTGGTATCACAGATACATGGGCCGAATAAAATAGAAAAGTCCCATTATAAGGTGGACCTTGCAACTCCAGATGTGTAAGAGACAGGAAAGCCCAGTGCTATAGTAATGGAAAATTATGTATTTGATAGAAAAATAATTTCTTTTCCTCCTGCTTTCTACAAGGTAACTCAGAAGAATCATGGTATCGGCTGCCCTTGGCAAGCTGCCCTCAATACATGATTCTGCATTAGTCCATTTCCATGAGATGGGTCTCGTTCCTTCCCTTCCCCCAAGGCTGACCTACCTATGCTGGGGGTTGGTGTATTTGAGCAGCTCAGCCAGTTGCAATGGATATTTGCAGATTTTCTGCACAGGAGTCAGCAGAAACCCATCCAGAGAGATGTCGATCATCTTCTGCAGCAGGCGGCAGGCTTCGAAGAAGTAGACGTACTTGTTAACTTTAGTGAGGCGGGAGAGCTCCATGCAGGCATTGGGGTGGTTGTTGCAGTACTCGGAGTAGATCTGAAACTCTGTTTGCTGCAAGGGAAAGAAGGTATTTACTGCGGGCGTTCTTCAGGGTGATGGCCTGGCTCAAACTGCTGTGTGCCAGTTCCCTCTATAGATCCTACTTCTGTATTATAATGGGGTTTTTGGCAATATGTATCCTCCCTAGACTTTGAGGCCCAGAGCTCCAGAGCTGGCGATTGGCAGGGTGTATTACAAGTTACAGCACGTGCAGCTTATCTGAGAGACCGAGATGTTTCATAGAATCATGGTATCGTTAGAATTGGAAGGTACCTCAAAGGTCATCAAGTTCCAACCCTCCTGCATGGGCAAGGACACCTCCAACCAGACCAGGTTGCTCAAAGCCCCATCCAGCCTGGCCTTGAACACTTCCAGGAACAGGGCACCCACAACTTCCCTGGGCAACCTGTTCCAGTGCCTCACCACCCTCACAGGAAAGAATTTCTCCCTAATATCCAACTTAAATCTCCCCTCTTCCAGTTTAAAACTGTTACCCCTTGTCCTATCACTACACTTCCTGACAAAGAATCCCTCTCCTGCTCTCCTGTAGCTCCCCTTCAGATACTGGAAGGCTGCAGTAAGGTCTCCCCAGAACCTTCTCTTCTCCAGGCTGAACAGCCCCAGCTCTCTCAGCCTGTCCTCACAGGAGAGGTGCTCCATCCCTCTAATCATCTTCATGGCCCTCCGCTGGACCCGTTCCAACAGTTCTATGTCCTTTCTCTGTTGAGGACTCCAGAGCTGGACACAGGACTCCAGGTAGAGTGCTCAGCTAAATGTTTTTAATGACCAGATCAGCAGTTGCCAATCCTGCACTGACCTGAAAATACCACAGCTGTGAACTCAGGTCCAGCTTGAGATTTTGGAATCTTCCCATGTTTTTGCCTAAAGTATGATGGTCTGGCAGGGAGTGCAGTGCTCACAAGCTGAGGCACTTTGAAAACATTTCCACAGGCACACAAGCCAGAGGATCTTTGGTTGGGAGGTGGCTAATGGTGGGGGGTGGTCATGGTCGCATTTTAATTTAGTTGGATGGGGTTTTTTTAAACAGCGGTTCAGTTGTGTCAGATCAATTTCTAAATCCTCTGGCTTAATCCATGTTCAGCTACCCCTTTCCCATGAAGTCAAATTTACTTACATATTCCAAGAAGCATGAGCCAACCTCACTCAAATGTGGGTGGTCTTTGTTGAATTTCTTCTCTAGTGCTTTAACAAATTTCTTCTGGCACCTGTAGATGTCCTCAATATTCCCAAAGATTGTCTTCAGCTGCTCTTCTGTAAACATATCAGCTCTTTTGCGGCACTGCTTAATGTAACCCTAGGAGGAAACCAAATTGGAAAGCTTGGACATTTGCTCTGTGGCCTTTGGTTATCAGCCAAAAGCCCCACATACTGTAGGCAGTTGTACACCAGGTCCCTGTACCCTCTTCCTGCATAAGTGCATCCATGTTTTAGCTATTTTTTCCTCTAATACCATCCAAAACATGGTAGAAACAGAAATCAAGCCACAGTTACATCATTGCCTTAAACAATACTGTAACCCACACCTGAAGGAGTCCTGGAGGTGCTTTCTGTCCTTTTAAAGACATCTTTATCTCTCTGCAGGCTGGAGTGGGTTCTGACCCCAGCACTGATCCACTGATAGATTTAGGCAAATTAAATCCAGGATCTGTTTTGGAAGCTGGAGTTAGGAAATGCCTGGTTGATTCAAGAGAGAAGAAGTGCACAAAGGACATGGGGGGACACTGCAGGAGGAAAGGCTTGTTAAGTGTGTGCTGCTTTGCCCCAGCTGCCTCTCCTGACAGGCACTACATTTTGGTGTCATTTCACTGAAGAACTATGTTCCTGCAAAACTCTTACCAATTACCTCCATTTACCCCAGTAAATGTGACAGCGTGTCTCTTTTAGAAGAGGTGTTGCAATATTCAGCGTATTTGCAAGTGAAAGACCTAATTGGCTGAACATCCCCCAGTTGTTTTGATCTGAGCATGACTTGCCTGAAGGCTGGAGTTGCTGATTATATTACCTCAGAACACACATGAAAGAGGACAGCAATGCTAAACACTTACTTTTCTCTGGCTTGGGGAATTAAATTAATTCCATTTAATCAGAGCTCAAGTTGACGCTGCAAATACAGGGGCATTTGGGTTATTACTGTAATGAATTGTCTTCTGTTTTCTGAGGATGCAGTGCCATTTAGCAGAGCAGGCTCTGGTGGAAATACAGTCTCATTTTCAGAAAAGAAAAGATAACCTGCTTAGCACCACTCTGGGCAAGAATGGGACATCCTCTATTAGCCTTCAGACAAGTTATTACACTCACTTCCCCCTTTATTCTGTTACCTCACAAATGTCTTTCAGATGCTTAATGTAGTCTCTCTCTGTGCTTATGATCTCATTGATGACATTGGTCCTCATTTGGTCTTTGGTGGTCTGCCCCATCCCAAAGCGTCGGGTGCCACTGCTGGAGTCGTCCTCTTTGCCACCCTCTACCTTCAGGGGATAATCTTCCATGGGTTCATCCTGGTTTACTCGCAGCTGTGCCAGACACAAGATGTTCACCGTTTGTATTGTATATATATTTACACATATTTATGTATAGAAACACAACTCTTCCCAGGAAAAGAAGTTTGGGACAGTTGACTGAATGGCAGACAAAGACTTAGCTAGGATAAGCATAAGGAGTGAAACGGGGTGGTACGTATCTATTACTTGCAAATGCATTTTCCCCCTGAGAGAACTAAGGCCAGATAATCAGTTTTGTGAGGACACCTTCAAGCCAGAGGACAGCTGCTCCTGCTGTGTGACATGGGTGGGTTTAAGCAGGTATCTCTGGTGGACACAAGCCAGGGGACTACATACAAAACCAGGACAAGGAATGGTTTATGAAGTGAAATCTGCTTAGGTACTAGTGAGAGGGTGTTTAGGGAGCGAGGGGGAAAAACAGTAAATAGTTTCTTTTTTTATATAGCTTTATTGTTCACATACTAAAAATAACAGATGGCCTCTCAGTATCTGCTTCCCCAGCATTATTCAAAGGTAATTTAGTGTTAATATAAAAGCAGATACAGACACCAGCAGGCATATAATGTGGTAAGGAATGTCATTACATTACAGGGCTGTGTGTGAAACCCATGGTTCCTGCACAGCGCCCATCAGATGGCAGCACAGCACGAGTAGAGAAAAACACCAGCCTTCTGTAGGCACCTACAGTCTATATTGTCAACAACAACAAAGTACCTTAGTTAATAGCAGGCAATTATTGGTGCATTCCACTTAAGAGCTTTCTTTTATGTAGTAGTATTGTAGCTTTCAGAGTGCCCATGGGAATATTCTGTACACCACTCAAATCGTCAATCCCCCCACAGTGAAAAACACCTAAGGAGGAACATGTGCAACTACAGGCATTTTTAGTATAATGACACAACTACATTAAACTTTTAATGTAGTCTCTTCTAGGCAGGACTTCTTACCACTTAATAGAGATCTATCTACATACAAAAAGGGGTCCATACTCATCCCCTGTCAACCTATGCATAGATTACATTTACTCACTGTTTACAGCTGGTGAAGCCTTCAAGATGTGCAATCCTGGTTTTCCTTCACTGGGAGCAGAACCCCGTTGCCTAGTCTTAAATTCAGACACCGGCACGAAATTTGTGTGGAGTAAATAAGAGACCAGATTTATCCAAGCCCCCAGTTATAGTGGCCTTCCCAGCAGTAAGCTTGAGACCCAGTGATAATTAGCAGGAAATCTTCACTCAGATGCTTGAGTAAGTGTTGTAATTACTCTGCTAGAAGAACTTGTTACTGTGCATCCCTAATGGCTGGCACTAGTCTGCTTTCCCCTGAAATACTACCACAGGTTTTTGCCAGCCAGGACAACAATGAAACTTAATCAGTAACATGAAAGAAAAAAAAAAAAGGGGGCCTGTCTTTTGACTGCAAAAAAAGCAGTTCTGTCCCCAGCTGTGCTGAGCACTTGGTCCAAGCAATCTTACTTGCAAAAACATCTACTGTTTGCAATAGTTACCCAGCTGAGACTGTCTCCTGCAATCTGTAACAAAGCATTTCAAAACTTTTATAGTGCTGTCTGCCCCACTTCTCCAAGGACTTTTGCTAAACACACCAGATCACCTCATATCACCTCCTTTCATGCTTCACCTGGGTTTGGGTCACTTGTGATCTGAAGTGACCCGGATAAAGAGCTAAGGAGCTGAGATGAGAGTCTCTGCCCTTAGGCCCCTAATTGCCTTTGCAGCACTGAGGAGCCTGCCCTGAAGTGGTGAAAGCAGAGTCGGGCATTCACACCAAGTCACAGCCCAAAGAAAGGAAAAAAGCCTTTCTCCTCACAGCAGGAAAGGCACAGAGCAGGTAGCCAGACCCCTGTTTTACCCCCACTTGCACAGAGAATTCAGAGGTGTTTCAGAATGTTCTGCTGGAAATGAGCCCAACCTCTGCAGTGTACAGCTGGGGCTGTTCTGTACAGCTATTTCGATATGAGCTTTTTACTCTAGGCCCAAAGCATCAAGTGTTTGATATTCCCCATCCATTGGTTGTCCCACATGACTGCCAAGACATTTTTTGTTTTTCTCCTCCATTTTTTTAATGCCTGGAATACAGCGCTGTGTGATAGCCCAGCAGCCTGATGTTTGTAAGACCAGGGCTAAAAGTCAGGTGGTTGCATACTTTGGGATGTGGCATTGCAGTGGACCCAGCACCAGATGGAGAAAGCTAAATTTGGTGCCATGCTTAAACATACTGTCTGAAGTGGACACTACAGTGAAGATTTCTGCCAGCTGCACCTGGGATTCTACCCTCTCTCTCTATTTTCCTAGAGAATACTCTCTAGGACAGTATTCGCTGCTCACTCCTAAAGGGGATGCTGTGTGCTTGGGCACAAACTAGCCAATGTACATTTGAGTAAGCAGGAGCCCAGGCTGCAAACTATCACGTAGGGCTGCTCCCCAGCTGGTGCGGCTCAGCTTAGCTCCAGAGTCTGGAACTAAACTACCTTTGCCCAGATTTACTCACATGAAGAGGGACTTCTCCACACTGGTGGCAACTCAGCTGGGAGGGCCCGATGTACTACAGCACATTTAACAAGACATGTTGAACCAATGTTCTCCAGCAGTGAAAGTGTTGAGGAGTCACTACAGAACACTAAACCTGGGGAAGAAGAAACACCTGGTGCTAATGGAGAGATATAAAGAAACATCAAGCTCTTACCCGTACAAAGCTGGCTGGAAACCAGCCTTCGCTGTCCAGAATTCTGCCCCACCACCACTCCTTGTTGGTAGCATCCATTACTTCAATCACATCGCCGGCCTTGAATCCCAGTTCTTGGTCATCCATCGTGACATGGTCCCAGAGGGCTTCTGCGTACACCACACTGCCATCACTGATGAGCTGTGAACAGAGCAAGTCAAACTGTCAGCACCCCCCTCCATGAAAGCAGCGCAAGCAGCCAAAGTGGCTGCTTTGGTACCGCTGCTGCTGAGCCAAACAAGCGTCGGTAACTGGTTACTCCCTGTCCGCAATGTGATGAGGAGTTGGTCCAACTCTGGCAGTTGCTCTCAATGGCATTTATTCAGAATCACTAAGACACAGTATATTTACTAACATAAAAAAACATAAATTGGATGCTCTGGAATTTCTTACTGGTGACTTTGCCTCAGCCTGAAGTGGTATGTTGTCAGTGGAGGATGCTCTTGTGCTGCCAGCGCAGCCTGCTTTGGACAGCATTGGAATAAAACCTTGAGCATCAACGTTTCAAGCCATACTCAGAAAGTATTCTGGGGCCTCAGAGCTAGTCTAGGATGGGTAGAGCCTTTGAGGTGGTTAAACTTAGCACTTAAGCTGCTTAAAATAAGTCTCCTGGAGAGTTTAAGTAATTATGGTGAGGAACAATGGTTATTTACCACGTCCCATAGAGGGCCTACTCTAGGAAAAGGACCCCCAATAATTAAAATTACCGAACAACCAAAATTAAAAATACCAAACCAAAATAAAAAAAAAAAAACACAACCCGACCTACAGGGACAGAGGCTGTGAGGGGGCTCTTGAACAGAGTGATGACTGTGTCTGTATGTGCCTGATGCCACTCCCAACCACTCACACCTTAGCTATGGGGCAGTGGTTTTTTTCAGTAAGCTGGTCCTGCCATGGGCTCCAGCAGGATGTGCCCAATGCCCACAGATTTACCATGTCAGGGTCTTGTTGCTCACATGGACAGTTATCTATTGCCCTGAGGTACAGGCAGTGTGTGCTGGCAGCCCAGAAAGCCATCTGTATCCTGGGCTGCATCAAAAGAAGCGTGACCAGCAGGTCATGAGAGGTGATTCTCTCCCTCTACTCTGTGCTTGTGAGGCCCCACCTGGAGTCCTATGTCCAGCTCTGGAGTCCTCAACAGAGAAAGGACATAGAACTGTTGGAACAGGTCCAGCAGAGGGCCACGAAGATGATTAGAGGGATGGAGCACCTCTCCTATGAGCTGTTGGAGAAGGCTCCGGGGAGACCTTCTAGCAGCCTTCCAGTATCTGAAGGAAGCCTACAGGAGAGCAGGAAAGGGACTCTTTGTCAGGAAGCGTAGTGATAGGACAAGGGGTAATGGTTTTAAACTAGAAGAAGGGAGATTTAGATTGTATATTAGGAAGAAATTCTTTCCAGTGAGGGTGGTGAGGCACTGGAACAGGTTGCCCAGGGAAGCTGTGGATGCCCCATCCCTGGAGGTGTTTAAGGCCAGGCTGGATGGGGCTTTGAGCAACCTGTTCTAGTGGAAGGTGTCCCTGCCCATGGCAGGGGGATTGGAACTGGGTGATCTCTGAGGTCCTTTCCAACTCTAAACATTCTATGATTCTATTATTTTTGCCCCTCCCCAAAGAAGAAAGATGTGTGTTGTAAAAGAACATCAGGATAATGGTGCATACAGTAAATCTGGACAGAGTTAACAAGGCATTTGGAAGAAAATTCAAACACAGTCTGCCTTTGAATAGGAAATGGCCCTTCACTGAACCAATAACAGCTTAATGCAGTGTTTCCATTTTGACAAAAATAACAGGGTGATTGGGAAGGAGAGGATGAGAGGTTCCCACTTAACTCCATAGCCATTGTGTTGGTGCCCCCTCCACCCCCGGCTTTTCTCAGCTGTCCTCAGCTGTGCCACCACAGGGCTGGCTGGGTCCACACTGCAGGTCTCTGCCTGTGAGGCCCAGCCAGCAGGGAACGCAAGGGACACGCTGCTGTCACACAGACGGCCAGTGGCACCATGGGAAAATAATCCCAGAGTCTTAAACAATGTCTCACTAGTTTAAACTGCTAGAGCAAGGACAGGCTTTGATCACAAGGCAGGTAAAGAAGTAGGATCATTAGCCTCAGCCAGCCACATACCAAGAGAGTGATAGAAGCACTACACAGCAGAGGCAGCAAAGCCCAGTCAAATGGCAGGTATTTGTCCTAATGAGCTGTGCAGGGAAAGGACGTTTGGCTTGGCAATTAGTGCACACAGCTGACAGAGCTATGTGTGGTGCTTTTCACACATAGTTCACTTAACAGACATACTGCATAGAGTTTGACAAGCTTCAAGCATACTCAACATTATGAATAAACTAAAATAAATTATTTGTATTTTTTAAACACTTGTAGGTCTTGTCAGGCTTGCAGGAAGTTAGAAGTTTCAGCTTTCTAACATAAAGTAGTGCTGACTGGAGTAGGGAAGATAGTGGATATGAAAGTGTTTATTTTTCCCAAGCTTAGCTCTCAGGCTGCTGTTACAGACAAGTAGGGCTGTGGATGACAGCCGGTGTTGGCTGCTCTCAGGAAAGAGCAGCGCTTCTGCTTTGAGTAATCCACCTGTGCAGATCCCTTTGCTTTAGTGACTTCAGCGACAAGTGATGGTGTGGCCCACAAGCTGAGCCCAGCTCTTCCCTTCTGCAGGGCAAGCAGAGCAGTATCAGGGTGACAGGGTGGCTGAAGCTGAGGATCTGGCCACCCCTGTAGAGAGGAACCGATGAAATACGCTGATCTCGCTCACACAGAATGCTGGTAAGTCACCCACACTTAGGTAAACCCTAGCTCCGGGTCATGACAGAGCTGCTGCCATACCACGCCAAGTCACTTATCCATGTGGGTAAGGGCTGTTGCTCAGGAAACAGGCATATTTTAATTCATCTCTGAGAAGAGTGGCATTCAGCGGGATTTTCAACCTACAAATTGTGACCAGCACATGAAGAACATGGCTCATTCTGAGATAAAATGCCTTTGCTGTGTGGTTCTACCCCACTATGAATCAGTGCTGTGAGTATGATGCAGCACCTGGAGCACATGCCACGATCCTGACCAAAGAGAAACTAAATGGACTTCTTCTGTAGCATTTGGATGATTGCACAAGCAGAGCACTGATGGTTTGGTCATTAATACCTTACACTACCAAGCTGTCAGATCTCGGTATCTTAATGAGAAGTCAAGAGACCAAGGCTGACCTAGCATTATAGCACACAGGGTTGATACAACCAGCTCACAAGGGGACTGAGCCACATGGTTCTTCTCAGGGCCACTGAAAGCCATGGGGCTGATTAGTGAATCCTCAGCTGGTGTTTTAATCCATCCACTAACGTTAAAATCCTAATTTTTCTCTACATAACAACAGCCATACTGTGAATATCATTTGCCAAATACAGAAAGTCCCAACTGACCGATCACTAGCCTGGCCAAACAGACAGTCCTTGTGCAAAGGAGTGACTAAAGAAACACCTGAAATATGGGTCAGGATTTGATTAACTGACACCAAACACCCATGTTTGTAGGGAGGAATGATCAATATGGAATAAAGCAAGAAAAAAAGCATAAAAAAATACTTCATATACGGTTTGGAATGTCTCAATTTTGTACAGCAGCACTTGGAACACCTCCATGGCTGTGGGCTGACAGGCTCTGCCTGGTGTCTGCCCTGCTTCAGTCTGTACTGGTGTTTCTGGGGGTGGGCAGAAGGGCAGACACAAATGCTAGGAAGTGTGTAATGATCACCGTGCTCACTGCCCATCTTTCTATGAGCCCAGAGTCTGTACCTCGTACTATTTTTCTCAATGGTATCCAGTCCAATTCCTAGGCTAATACAGAAATACCAAATGCTTCCAGTCTAACAGTCCCTTTCCCAGAGCAAATATTAAAGGGTAACTGAGCCAGGAGTGGCATTTCCATGGCACCGGAGCAGCTATGGTGCTGTGTGTCACTGTAGCAGGCAGAGCATGCTGCAGCATCCTCTCCAAAAGCATACTGTTACTGGGGAAGAAAGAGTTAGGACTCTCACTCCCTGCCCCAGGGAAGCTAAAACACACCAGCAGATAAAGAGGTTTTCTGCAAATTGTGTTAAGAGCATGGCAGAATCAACCACCTAGTGAGCAGCTGTGAGAGCTGCTTGTCTTCCACAGAAGCAGATATTAAAGGGAATGCTCACCATTTCCAAGCATGGCAGCTCCTCAGCTCAAAAGGCTCATCTTACCACAGGTTTTGATCTTTGCAATTAAAGCAAGGTTTGAAAAACAGCCATTAATTTCCATATGAAATAACATTTCTATACTGGCTTTGTAATACCAAGGACAACTCAGTACATGTTTTCAAAGAGCCCCAAACCAGCCTCTAGAAGAGAAACAATAGAAGAGAGAGAATGCAAACCCAACCACCCTACAGCTGCTGTAGCTACTGGAGTTGGCTGCAGTGAAAACAAAAATTGGCTATTTTTCTTTCTTTGTAAAAATATTTAAGTTTGTAGTGTTTGCAGCCCAAAGGCAGTACTACTGATGCTTTGAAACTGAAAATTGACTGCAGCTCTAATGCTACACTGGGCATCTGCAGCTGCCTTCCCCTCTGCCCACTTGCTGCTCACCTTTGGACAGGACAGATGCTAAGAGAGGGTGCTGGTAAAGCCCTGCTTGCGCAGGTTTGTTCAGCTTTATCACAGAAAGGTGTAGTGGGGAGGACTGGGGTAGGATTTCTGTATTACTCTTCCAAGCCATGTCTGTGCACAGGCTGCCCGAGAGGAGACACAGCCAGGGCTGTCCCAAATTAAGCCCATTGCACATGGGCAAATAGACATGGCGTGCCAAGGCCCATGTCTATGGGCCTGTTCGTCTCGGGCTGGACACCTTGACATAATTACCTTGTATGTCCTGGTCTTGTTCTGACAGAAGCCCCAGGCAGTATTAGCAGAGATAAAAGATCTTGACAACTTACAGAAGGAGAGATGAAGATGCCTTTAGGAAATACTATCTTTGAGCTACGCAGTTCTCTTTGAATAAAATTTGAATAGCTTTCTCCTGATAATGTGATCATACAGATCACATAAACTAGATGATACAGAGCTAAAAAATTAACCCAGGAGCATCAGAAGATACTGGGAATGGGGCAATTCCAATTCAGAGAGAAGGTGTCAATAAAAGAGAATTTACTTTTCAGTTCTGTGGCCCTAAACCAAACACCGTCCATGAAGAGGACCTGAACCCAAGCCCTTCCTGGTGGTTGCTGTCAAACCCATGTTCGTTGTTGGCTCCCCCAGAACTTCTGTGTTACAGACTGAAGCTGAACTGAGTCACACATCAAACATTCAAACCCTATAGCAGCCCTGACCCCAGAAACAAAGCTCCCCCCAGCTCCAGTTCCTTCACCTCACACTTTACTTTCAGAGCTTCTCTTCTGCCTTCTCTCATGCAAAGTGCAGCAGAGGAGTTACAGAAAAACTCTACTTCCACTCTTGCCCCAAAGAGGCATTTCATTGACACAAATATTTATTTTTTCTGACCATGGGTAGCCTCTCCCTGGAACTGAACCCACAGGATAGTTTTTGAATCGTCCTAACAGCTTGCTCTTGCTTCCTCTCTGAACTTTTCACTTCACTGTTTAATGATGGACAACAGAGATGAAATTTATATCATAGAGCTTCTGTCATGTGAACAGCAGGAATTTAGTCTGAACAAGTTATCTTGATTGTCTTTACCGAGTATTGCCCCTTTGTGGAGAGGGAAGACAGGCTCCCCAGGGAAGGGTTCATCTTGGGCATCTATCTTAGCACGATGAATTAACCAAGGCCCCCGGGGGTCCTCTCTCCTTTCACTGCCAGGAAGGAATTTGGGCTAGCCTGGACTCGCTGCCCGGCTGCAGGGTGCCAGAGCCACTGACACAACTCCTCAGCCACAGCAAACACTTCATTGCTTCTTCCTGCTCCCCTGTCTGCATGTGTCAGGGTAACACAAGCCCTCCTTGCCAAAGTGTTACACCAAACCCATGTCCCGATGTGGGCACTGGGGTGCAGACCCACATGCCATCCTCCGTCAGGCCATGCCCTTGGCAGTCATTGCCCATTTCCCTACTCTGTCAACTGCATATTTTTTCCACACAGATTTTAGAGCACTGATTAGGATAGTGGAGGACTCTCAGGCATTTACGAAGCACTGCTGAACGGCATTCAAAATATTTCAATTTGACAGCAATTCTCCTTAACAAATCTGAGATGTCAGTCAACCAAGATCTTAATCCAGTTAAGTGTTCTACCCTGATATTCTATAGAGCTGCTTTTTTAATCAGTGCCTGTAGTCAAACTCCTCATGTGACATCTAGTACAGCTGCCTCCATTTACCAAACATTCAACATTTGTCATCAGATTTATTTGATAAGAACTATTTTCCACAAAACCTTCTGACTGGCATTAATTACATTATTCTCTTTTATTTATATCATCTGAGTCCTGATTCTCCCTCAGAAGTAGTTTAAACAGATGGGAAGAGGAGGAGTGTCCCCCTGCAGCAGGCAAGGAAAGCTTTAAAAACTCCCTTTATCAAGTGCTCAAGGAGGAGGGAAGCAATCCTTGTAGAAAGTGGAGGCGGCAGAGCTCTGCTCCACGTTACTGCAGCCTGCCTGTGAAGAGCAGAGCGTGAGAGAGCATGTCCACCCGAGTCCACTTAAATGTGATTTTTCAAACTGCAGAGTAATGCAAGAAGTTCTCAGTTCCTCACCTAAGATACGGGAGCTGATTATTATAAATCATAAATTAAACCTACTGAAACTGCCTTAGACTTTTGGCTGAAAAACGCCAGGAAAGTGCTTATGAAAAAATGGGGATAGTTACCTGCTGCTAAGGAGGACACCTACTCATCTAGATCCTGTCAGTGCCCTCAGAACCCACAACCTGCATATCAAGGAAGTCTGCTAATTTTGGGCACTAATATCTTTGGCATACGTAAAAAACAGGAGCAAAGCCCTTCTCAAATCTCTCAGTGATCTGGTTGTCTTTGTATTACATTTTGCAGTTAAATATTGCAGTTGCTGGTAGTGCTTACAATAAGTAAAGCTGTAAAATAGCTTCCATTTTAACCTTTCATATAAGTTTCCAGAGGATACTTTCAAGACTTATTTTCTGGTATAAATGTAGTACGTTTTCACTCTTTCTAAAGAAGCAGATACAATGCTGACTGACAAGGTGCCAAAATGGCAAATGAAATTCTATGCTGACAACTGTAACACAAGCAGTATCTAACACAATTGACTGACCAAATGAGCTGCTCCTCAGGAAGGCCTCTGCAGACAGTTTTAAGCAAACATCGGCCACTCCATCAGGGTCAGCAAGTCTGAATGTGAAGAATGACTCAGAAAGAGAGAGGGAAGAATAGAACTAGACAAGGCACCAAGAGCAGCACAAATCTAACGTGGGAAGGGTTTCTAGGCCAGTACACGCTAAACGGGCCTTGGAGCTGCAATAGTGATAGCTGGATGGAGGGTGGCTACAAGATGCAGGCTTACCAACTGGTTATTCACGACCTAAGGCCGATGGAGGCCTGGTGAAATCACCAGGCAAGAAGTTCAGTACAATGCCAGTACTTTTTTCCTTTGTGGTACACAATTACGCTGTGCCACAGGATGCCACAGAGCCAAACATGTAGATGTTTAAAAAGAGATTAAGGAAATTTATGTCCTTCGAAGCCATTTAAGTCTGAATGCATTCCATCAAGGATCTTAAACACACCTGGGAAAGCACACAGGGAAAAAGCCAGGCCATCCTTGCATCCATTCCTCAGCAGTTACACCAAGTCACAGATAAAAAGTGCTACTGGCTGTCCCCACAGAGCTGGTCTTAGGATATTAGGGTAATAAACACAAAAGCAAGGAAATGTTGAGTATACATATTATCCACAATTACTTCTTGAAAATGGTGATCCCAGAAAATGTTAACTTGACAGGGACAGATATGTTCCCTGAGGTACAGCAACGCTCCCGTTCAGGTGGAAAATTAGCAATTGCTAACACAGTAATTACAAGGATGTTAAGATGTTCTCTGGGGTAGGGCTGTCATCCTCCTGGCTGGGACTCCTCTGGCAGAGGGAAGTGCAGCACTTCCACATAGCTTTGACATATAACGGATCCCACACACTTTCTCCTGCTCATGCAACACTCACCAGGCACATGGAAGAAGGTCAGGCCTCATACCTGCAGTAGACATCTGTCCCTACCACATGGATGTCCAACTCCTGGCCTTTTTTTTTCTTTTGACAAAATAGGGGATGTTCTCAGAGACACTTGGCTGTTCAGATATTGTCTGGGAGATTTACAGGGAGAAAGAGTCCTGAGCACAGGTTCCAGGAGTGGATATGAGCCACATCCTCACTCAAAATGTTCAGAAAGGCCTTTACAATTAAGAGCACAAAGGACCTCAAAACCTCCTTAAGCACTCAAAGAGAACTTAAGTCATTTCAAAGCTTTAAATCAGCTTAAACAGCTTAAACTCATCTAAGGCCTTAAAGTGTTTTAAGCATTTTAAACCCATCTAAAGCCTTAAAGTGGCTTAAGAAGCTTGAAATACTCTGAGGCTTAAAAGTGGTTTAAGTATCTTTAACTTTGGGTAACCTACTACTCATACCTCTCTAAACTGCATGGCACCCATCGCTCCAGGTTAAGGTAGGATCCAAGAGAACCAGTCCCGTATTACCCCAAACAGCCAAGATCTCTAAGACCTGCTCTTTTGACCCCCTTTTCCAGCTATTCTGGGGTGCTTTGGGGAGCACTGAGTCCCTCTGTCCCAGCTCAGCACAGACCCCGTGTCCTGCAGCTGACAGCTCTGACTGCAGCAGCTGGAAGTGAGTGCACATATCTCCTGTGGGACTGGTGACAGAGTTCACTGGGCTGGTGCCGTAACAGCACCTGGAAATCACCACACACTCTGATTTCATTTTCTTTGGTTTCTAAGACAGGAAATGAGTGAGGCCTGGGTTTGAACTCTCAGGTTTGAACGAGACTTTGACCTAGGGCTCACGCATCTACAAAGTTTCTAGTGCCTGGTTCCAGCTTGGCTGTAGATGAAACCTGTCAGACTGATTGACTCTCCTCTTCACCTCATCAATGGTTCTGAAGTCTATGTTTACTGCGGAATACAAAGCATACTTGGCTAATGCAATTTTTACATTTTCTGATGCCCTGATTTTAGCTGTACAACCTGGGAATGGAAATAGCCCAGGATGTTTCTGTTCAGTTATTCTCATGTTTAAGAGTGATTGCTGTGGTGTCTTTTTTACACTACTGTTTCTCAGGCACCCAAACAGAAACTATTTTCTTGGGAAAATTTTACTTCATGTCACATTAACACATTTTTATGTCACTGATGCTCCAAACTTGTCCTGTTCTCCTCCTGTTGCTGCCTGCAGCATACTCTGTGCACTCCCACCAGCACATCCCCTTGGGACATTTCCCATCCCTTTCACTCACAACAGGACAGCTCCTGATGCCACTGTCCCTCCCATGACAGTTTTGAGAGTTTTCCTTTTTACCTCCCTTTTTGCTTCCTCTTTCTCCATTATTTCTTTGGCCAAGTGAGAAACATACTACACAGATCCCCCCAGGAAACATACCCAAACCAGTTCAGCTGCAGCTCATCCGACAGATTTATTAAGGATAAATGTTGCATCCTGGCTCTTTGCAGAAGAGAAGGGAACCATGCAGTTCCCAGAGATCTTCCACCCACTGAGGACTGTTGCTATTCCCTTCCCCCAAAAGATGCAGCAAGTTACAGAATCAGTTATAGTTTGAAAGCAAATTAATCTAAATTTGGTTAACAAATAAGGTTAAAGAAAACATTTTAAAGCAGACACAAACTGTGTTGCTAGCAAACTGCTCTGAATCATCAAAAGGTCAGCATCTCTTTGGGCTCACAGTGGGCAGTAAGCCAGAAACACAGTGCACGGCTTTCCTTTTCATGTGTGTGCATGATTTAATTTTAATGGAACACACTGCAAAGAACATGCTGAAATGGTTTTTATTGCTTCTATCTTCTGTGAAAACATCTCCCCTGAATTAACAGCACTGTGCCAAAGTCTGTACAACATTGTTAGGTGCTGGCAGATATGCTGGGCTAACAGAGATTGTTTAGTAATTTCCATGACATGGCTCTCAAAGATGGTCTCCCTGCCTCAAAAGAACCATGCTCAGTTTAGTATCTGTTTCCTTTCCTCACCTTCTCCTCAGGGAGAAAACCCTGCAGGGTTTCAGTGACCAAAAACTTAAGATTTCTCCCCCCACCCCCCATTTTTCTGTCCCAATGTGCACACGCTGGTTTAGAGCCTTTCTTCACTGAACTAGGAATTGCTATCTGTCCTTTTCTTTGAAAATGGGTCAGAGGAAAATCTGAGTATCAGACTGAGAGAAGGAAAAGAACAAAAATCCTTGATAATGTCTCACTGTCAGGCAAAGGAGGCTGCCTACCCTTTGCTTTTGGTTAGTATCTGTAAATATAATAATGAATCATTTCTTCTGTAGTCCCTACAGAAGGTGCTTTAAGCTAAGTACACTCAGCAAACCCCTCCAAAACACTAATCTTTTTATACTGCGCAGTGTCCTGTGCTAGGTAAAGAAAATTGATTCAAGCAGTAGCAGGTTCCTGGGATCTTCTGAGACTCTGTACTATTATACTTTTCAATATATCCATTTTATTCATTTGTCTCAAGTCCACACCATCTGGATGACAAGATCTAATTGCCCAAACAAAGCCAAAGTCTCCAACCAGAACCCCATTCTTGCCTCCAATATCACATTGCAAATGAGCCCTCTAATTATGAGAGACCAAAGCACCTGCTGTTCCTCCTGCAGAATGTGGCTTCTTTAGTCCAAATAGGAGAAGGTCAACATATTTCCTGTTCCTCAAAGGTTCTCCTTTTAGTCACCTCAACTCCGTACCCAACTCTCCTATAGTGGCTTCAGGCTACCACACAGTACCACACAGCAGTTTTGCAAAAGCCGCTCAGTGCAGAGCACATTCTGGTAAATCAGGCAGCAATGGGATACTGCAGTCCCTGGCTCTCCTCTCTCACTGTCTAGTGGCAATCTTCTCACTACATAATTATATAGAGCTTAGTACAACCAGTCCTGACTCCTGGGTGTTACAGGTACGAATTGGGATACTAAAAATACTAAGTCATGACTCCTTAGCCACCCGTCTTTTCTTAATCTCCTGCTAGAATCACTTCATCTGGTGAGGCAAGGAAAGCCGTGTTAGGCTGCTGCTGAGAGATCCTGGTGTAGCTCTTCAGATTCACATGTGATGCCTATATACACTGTTTGTATTTCCATACAAGGTTTGCCACAGCCTTGCAGACAATCAACAGGCCAAGACCGGACAAGATAATGACTCAAAACAATCACAAGCAGTCAAACCCAGCTCTATTATGCTGTTCTGAGCCACATTACCACAAAGGATATAGACACTGGCCCTATAAATAACATTCACATACTGCCCCAGCACAGTGGCCGCTACCAACCAGCACAGCTTAGCAGAAGACAACATACTAATTATCTTCTTGTGTTGATAGCCTAAATGGATGCAAGGCTGAACAAGCACAAGATTTTTAAGCGTGGATGCTATGGTGGTTTGCTTCCATGTCCCGTATCACTTTGGCTTTGCCCAGCAGCCTGCTCTGGGTAGGAGCTGCTGCAGGAAGGAAAGTGGGGAGTGAAGGCAGCTCCTGCTCCCCGGCTGGTGGAGGCTCTACTTGCTCTGCTACCAAGGGACAGTAGAGATTCAGGTGCCCACTGTGAAAATGGTGCTCTTTGGGGGTGCAGGCTGGAAGGAAAAGAAGGCTGGAAGGGACTGTGCTAGGATCTCCTTCCATAGAGGGAGAAAGGGCATGTATGGGACCACAACCGTCCTCCAGAGGGGCCAGATCAGCTGCAAGGGAGAGCAAACTCGCAAATTTCGCTCTCCATGGCCCTTCACACCTGACGGACTCCTCTGCTGAAAGGTTCAACAACATTCTTTTGGTACTCGAGGTGGCATTTTTCTTTTAGCATTACCAGCATAGCTGAGCTGTCTGTCACCCCTGCCACTTGCAAACACAGAAGGCTTGTGCATGTTCAGCAGGATACAGAACACCATTGTAGGCCTTCAGCAGGTCCACGCTACCGCTTCCACCACTGCTGAACACGGACACAGTGAGTGCACTATACATGACAACCATGGTCATACCTGGGGTAATGCCAGCCAAAGAACAGATACAAAGAGTCAAATAAGATGTAATTTTATTCCAGAGTTTCTAGCACATTCTGTAGTTAACAAGCCCAGTGACATGGCATAAATAACAAGTACTCCCTCCCTCTTAAAATCTTTCTTTAACCTGCATAATGGGAATTCTTTTGTTGTTTTTTTTTTTTTTCTTTCTTTCTTTAAATCAAAACACTAGAAGCATTAATTAAAAGTAATTGTTGATGGTATCAATCCTAAATGCTTACTGTGTTTCTTATCTGGCCAGCTCATGCCTTAGATTCCAAGAATAAATCACAAAGACAGCAGATACCACATATCACCACAGAAATGAGTTTAGCCTGGGAGAACAAATTAAGAAAAGATACAATCTTAAGCCCAGATCTCCCGTTGGCAATGACGCCTTGGTCTCAATCTTGTTCACAGACACTCTTTTCACTTGCAAGGCTCAAGGTAAAGCAGTCACAGGGCAAAGCTCCTGCCTGTTAAATGTTCTGGTGAACTTGCCTCACGCAGGGGCAACGCAAACTACCTGTGGAGGGCTCAGGGGAGCAGTACTCACCTGCCCCGTCCCTGCACTCCTGCAGCAGCACAGGGAAAGAGTGGAGGCACAATTCATACTCAGCGCCCCAGGGAGAGAAGGAGGAGTCCAGCAGCCACAAAAGAGCTCTGCTGACATGACCTGGTCCGCAGCAGGAGCAGAGAACACAGCGGGCTCCAGGCACCCCAAGAGCTTTGCAGAGGGGCAGTGACTGCCTGGCTCCCCTTTCTTAGATGTGCTACTACCTCCCTGAGGCTATGGCCCAAATGCCAGAGCAAAGCCTGACATTCAGATAACTGCAGGGAAGGCAATCACAGCCTTCCTGAAGAGCACCCATCTCTCATGTCAAATAAGTGCGCTGAGAGCAAAGGAAAAAAGCGAACTTACTTGACTGAAATGCCAAAGGCCTCATTCCCCACCTACAGCCCCTGCACATGATTCAGGGATCCTTCACCAGCTTTATTTTTCCTGGGCTTTATTGGTCATCATAGCTTTTTCAGTCAAGATCTGAGGCAGGCTTGAATGAGTCACAACTATTATTAGAGTGATTAATGCTTATATGTCAACCACAGCTTCCAGCTGAATGTATACAGCTGCAGGTAAAGTTGAGGAAGGAAAATAAGCTCTGGCTTCCCCACATCAAAACTTGACACATATACTTCAGGATTAGTCAGGTACCAAACACCTAGAGAAGCAGTGGAAAGAGAAAATTAAAATTCACCTGTCATTAAATATTAAGAGCTCCCAGGCTCTTAGCAATCAGCATTAACACCTGTGGCAGACTGTGCTATAACACATATCTCCAATGAGTACACTGTAATCTTGCAATTTGTCTCACCAGAATTTTAAAATGCAAGAAAAATTCTACGCTTTTTCGCTCCCAGCTATTCTGGTATCAATAATCTGGTCAAATTGCCCTATGCAGGGGTAATGCATATTGTCCCATGCAGGGAAGGCAGAGGCAATTTCACCAGGGCTGGGATTAGCTTTTTCTATAACGTACTTTTCTTCCAGGTTGTCCCTCTCTGTCATGAACTTCCCGCAGCCCTTTAAGAAAACAGCTCTTTGCTTTATTTCTCTAGCAGCAGGCAGATCTTCTCCTGCTGGAAAAGACTTGGGTCCTTAGTGTCAACAACTGCAATGTCTCCGAAGAGGATAACTGCCCTACAGCAAGCAATGTGGCAGCTCCGTACCTCACAGGCATTAACTGCCCCATCTCATGTTATTCCTGAGACTCACATTTTTCTCTCTAGTATCAGCAAGTGAGCATTTTGGGGTGCTGTATCAGCTGTCAGCAAAACACTCCTCCACCTCCCATTGCATGCCCTGGCTGCTTCTGCACGAACTTTGATGTGTCAAAGAAGCAAAGGCAAATGGCTCTGGCTCCCACAGCCACTGAAGCTGGGCAGAGCAAAGGGAACTTTCTGGAAATAAGGACGTAGTACCAGGTATGGTGTAGATATGGTAAAAGTGGGACACAGAGATGGGAATGAGGAGGTTGCAGCAGTAGGGGAGCACATGCCTGCTCACAGCCCACCATGGACAGGTTTGGTATCTGATGCCTTCCAAACCCAGCAAGGTCTTTTAAGTGAGCAGTAGGAATAGGGTGTCCCCAAACCAAGCAAGCAGCAGGTAGCACAGGGATAATTACTTCATCACCACAAGACCAGGTCCAGCTATGTAATCAATTTTCTGGGAATCTAAATAAACAGGAGTTCCTGGAAAACTTCCCTGAAGCACCTTCCCAGGCAGAATGGATCAGGAAGCTACAGTCTCCACTTCAGTGACACAACACTGAGCTAAACAAGAGCATGAGTCCCTTTGTGAATCTTGGCTGGCAGATGTTTTTTGCTTGGCTTACTAGTCACCCCACATAGCTTCCACATGTTGAGCCAAAAGTTAGGATTACAAATAAAAGTCAACCTATTGATACTCTCCAGAGCTATGTGTGTATGTGCAGGCGCTATGAATAACTGCAGTTATCGTCTAATATCGGGTGTGTTTTGCACTATTTCAAGATACAGAGTGGGCAAGACAGCAATAACTAGCAGTTCAAACATGTTGCAGGGACTGCCATGATGCCAAGGCCTGTTGCTGCTCCCACTGCTGTCGAGATCAGAACATTCACCCACTAGGTGATGGGTGAGAGCTTCTGAGCACTCGAGAAGTTTCAGAGCCTGCTCCAACCTCGTGCATGAGCTGCCCTCACAAGCAGCTGCCAAGAGATTTCTATCACTGACACCTATGACCGCAAAGCCATACTTTGGTCCCTCATCTGTCATTCGAAGATGGAGCTATGCTTTCACATCTTTCACTTGTCCTTTCCCAAAACTGATCTTTTTTCCACATTACATCAGGAAGTTATGATTCCAGCTGTAACTAAGACCGCAGGTAAAGTTCAGAGGGGAGAAAAAACTGATTTGTTTGAAAGCCAGTGTTGTGTGCTGAGGTTTGGGTCTTTTGGAAATGGTAACTTCAGAAAAACATGTACCGGGTAGTTCCAGCAGATGTTTGTTACAATTTCTATCTAATACAGTAAATGGCCTAGTCTGAGATTTTTAATAAACCAAAACCATTCACGTACATGAGAGATTCTCAGAAAAGTGCATCAAGCCGGGGCCTGCTGCTGCCTCACGGAGCTCAGCAAGTACAAATATAATTTCTTTGTGTGCTAAAGTGATGTGGTTTTGCACAACACTGATGTATTACACACAATGACATAAATAACTGGCACAGAATACATCACTCGTGATGACAAAGACAACATCCCTATCCAACTTTTCTCAACATCAGATCAGACTCCAGGAGCCATAAACAATCAGGCCTGAAAGGATTGCTGTAACTTCAACCATAAATGCCAGCAAATGCACTGCCCTCGTGAAAGCTGCGCTTAAATTGCAGATTATGTAACACACAAAATTAAGGATCCTGATGAATTTTAAGGGCCTGGATGTTTTGCACAGTCTCCAGCACAAACACAAGCAGAGTTGTTAAGAACAGTACAGTATAGCTTCCTTTCCAGTCAAGTCTTCCTCCAGGAATTGGTCTCTTTCAGTGCCATCAAGTAGAGGATTGTTCCATTGAGGTGTCAATGCCCAAGTCTGGAAGTGCTGCAATGTACAGGGCTGCCGATAAAATGTCATCAAGATGAACAGGTCTGGAGTGAGTGCGCTGCTTTGCTGCCCTTCCCTCCTAACAGGTCTACAAGAGTGCTTCTTGAGTTGCTTCCCTGCTGTGTGTGGCTACTACTGGCCAGAGAGAAACATGTGGCCTGCAAGCCATGCCATGGTGCTGCCAGACATTTTAATACACGTAGCAGATAAGCACTGAGATTTAATATAAGAAACCAGACTAAAGCCAACAAAACACTCCTTCCGCGTTGCTGCGGCATTTATTCAGCCTGAATTTCTGATGTATTCTCCTGATCAATCACTTTGGCTAATTGGGCATTATTCACGCCACCACACAGCACAGTGTTCATAATGGCAGAGCCATGGAGGCATCACGGGGTTCAGCTTCTTACAGCAGGTGTTTACATGTAGCAGGTCCTTGTGTAAGAGCTTGTTACAGGATGACTGTCCCTCTGCAAACAAAGCAGCAGCACTTTGGGCTTCTCCAGGGCTGAGCAGTGCTATGTATAGGCACAGTATCATCATCAGTAGGAATCGAGGCTGATTAGTGCCACAGAGTGCAGTTACGATTGAGCAGGTTGGCTCTGTTACCTCTTTCCCTTTCTCTGGTTTAATGGTGATCCAAACCGCAAGGCACAGGTGATGACAGGAGGAGAGTGAGGGGAGGAGCAGGGTGGGGAAGGAGGTGATGATTAAAAAACAAAGGAGGAATACTCTGAGACACACAGTTACCGTAACGGCAGACAAGCAGACCAGAGGCAGACAACGACATGCTGACCTGCTGATTTGTCGCCCAGTCCTGGAAACCCCCATGCACCACACCACTAACGGCAGTCCTCCTTCAGTGAAATGCCAAAAGAAACATCAGCACCACGTTGACGATGATGAGGAAGAGCAGGATGACAAAGACCACTACCCGCTGGGTCTCCGGGTTCATGTTGCAGCGGAGGAAAGTGTGCAGCGCACTCCATTTGTGCCTGCTTCTGTCGGGGACCTTTGCCATGGCTTCAGCCCCCAGGAAACAAAAGGAGGGAAAAAAAAAAAAAAGCAGCCGTCTTGTTAAGTGACCGTTGTAGAGCCCGCAGCAGGAGCACAGATGGGGGCAGAGGGCTGTGAACAAAAGCCGTGTTGCAGCTCTCAAAAGCAGAAGTCTAAATCATTTGACACAGCCATTACTGGTCCCGCACAGCACGTGTGCCAAAACGCCCCCTTCCCACCCCCTTCATCTCAGGGGGATGCTTATCAGCGCATCCGTGGGTTTCCACACCTTCTTTGCTGAAGGAACCGTCGTCATCGCTTTAGCAGAAGGAAGACATTGAATTCCTTCTTGCAGAAAGCCTGAGCGTGCCGGAGCACTGCAATCCGGGTTGCGATATTGGCTTTCCAGAGAGCGGCTCAGCTATTTGCTGGGCGCCGTCTCCAGGATACATGCAGGCCTTAGCAACGCGCCAAGCCCAGCCCGACGTGGCGGTGTGCTGGGGAGGCTTTTAAGGAGGGTCAGGAGTGGATTAGGTGGCTGCTTTTTTAAATCCTTCCACCCGCACTGAGAGTGTGCCAGCAATAGAGACAAGTCCTGCCAGGAGGCAAATCCCACTGCTCCGGGTAGGGCTGGGGAAAGTCAGGGCACGGCCAGGGCACACATGGCTTCCCACACACCTGAGTGGGCAACAAGCTGCTGGGTGTTTGCCAGGAGGAGGGGGAAGATGCCACCCTCTAACTAGGGGTCCAGAAGTGGCTCCCATCGGACACTGCTGTCTGCTTCCTGGCAGGATCCTGAAGCCAGAATGTCTAAAGGACATGGCTACCTCTGCCAACACCTCTGTGGGACTGAGGCACTTAATATCCAAATTTCTGCAACCAGACAACCTGTAGTCACCCCTGCAGAGCCCCAAACCTGCCTTTATGAACTCATCATTTTGCTGTACAACTGTGAAGCAAACTGGGCATCAAGCTGCCTCAGCCTAAGCACAGCTCCTACTGCTGTCTCATCTGCATCAGGATGAAAAGACACTCCTCCTTGGAAAGGTCAGATGCTTCCTGCAGAGGACCCATCACAGGCAGGCTCTTTGACTACAGTTGCTGCCCTTTTCTTTCCTCTAGCCAGCAAAGCAGAGCCCACCACTCAACAGCCAGCAGTCATAGCACTCCCCAGGAAAGGAAGAGAAGGACCTAGTATTCAGGACCTTCGTTGACAGAAGGTAATTCCACATCTTCCAGTTCTCACGGGCTCACCCCACACACCTTGGGGTGTGTGAAATTGAGAAATATTAACCCAGCAATCCAGTCCCTGGAGCTAGGGCTAGATGGTACAGTAGCTAGTGCATGGATGAGACGCAAAGAAGATGACTCTGCACTTTACCCAATAGCTTCAA
The DNA here is from genome assembly GCA_013398155.1 of Pedionomus torquatus. Taxonomy (NCBI): domain Eukaryota; kingdom Metazoa; phylum Chordata; class Aves; order Charadriiformes; family Pedionomidae; genus Pedionomus; species Pedionomus torquatus. The sequence continues at coordinate 306,117 of VZRU01005381.1, read as the reverse complement.
ACGTGAAAAACAAAAAAAAATCCAAAACCCCAACATGTGTGTGTATATATATATGTATATACACACAGAGATACACTCCTAGGAGCAGGAACCAGAAGTCATGGCTCCCCTTTTAACATACTGACTGCTGAATCCCTGTGGTAGGATTCATTTCTGGGAAGGACAATGAGGGAGCAGCCACATGATTAATGGAACGCACTTAGCTGCTCTCAGTTGAGAGAACGCCTATAAGAAAACCTGTCTTTCTTCAGGTGTTAGGACATCAATGCCCATAATGTTTCTTGAAGATCTGTATGTATTATTGAAGCTCCTGTCTATATCTTGAAACACAGCAGGTGAGAGACTTAAAAGGAAAAATGTTTAAGAGTTATGGTCTGGCTGGGTACTTTTCTTCCATTTTATTTTTTCCCCAAATTGTACTAACCTCAGCAGGGGTTATACAGGAAGTGCCAAGCAGTCAAACAACTTCTACTGTGTCCTGATGCTTCTGCAACCTTTAAGATGTCTGTCTTTTTTAGCTATTATAAAATCAAGTCTAGAATTATTTCAGTTTGCTGGTTTCTGAACTTAAAGATCCTGCAAATCTCATAGTCTCTAGTTTAAATATAGAACAAGGCGAATAATGCATAGGAAGAGGCCTTGTGCTTTCAGTGAAGCTTCAAGACCTGATAAACAGAACTTCATATATGGAGCAAACTACAGGGATCCACAGGCTGCCTGAGCTCCCACGTGTTTTTGAGGTTTTGGCCTGTGTTTGCTAAATGGTTTTGAAAAACAAATTCTCCCTGCCATATGCACCACAGCATAATACTTAGACCCCTAAGTTTGCAGACTGCAATTTAGCGAAAGTACTTCAAGTCCACAGTTGACTCTCATTATCGCACCTTGCAACTCCTGGGCATTCTGCAAATCTTGTCTGGTTTTGAAAGTTTTTCATGAAGTGACTGAATTTGGGCTTCAGCCACCAAACAGAATTTGGGAGGAATGTAGATCTTCAGGAGAAGCTAATCATGGTGAATGGGGAACATGTCCCACATACCTCTTTGAGACTTGCCCAGCAACTACCAGTGTCTATAGCCACTTAGTTACACAGAAAAGAAATCAATACCAACGCCAGTGACCCATCAATACACACACTTCTGAGTCAGGCTGGCAGAGGTTACACTGTTGATGCCACTGGATACCAGGCAATTTCTAAAATCCATGGTGTTGTAATTCTCCAGTAACCTCCTGAAATCTTTGCCACTCATGAACACGCTCAAGCATTTGAAGGTGAAAGCACAGAAAGTTTGACTGAATATCTATACAGATATCTTAAAGGAGAAAGTAGTTTATTTCTTGATCACTGCTTAGAGACCACCTGGAAGGAGATGTTGGGAGAAAACTGATACTAAGATGAAAATGCAGGAAAAGAAAGAGAAAAAAGACACAAAATTGTAATAGAGGGCTTATTTTCACCTAATTTTGTTGGAGCTGTCCCTAAGAAACATCCTAAGCCACAGCTACATTCCTTTGCTTTTCTGATGTACAGACCTAAGTGCCCTCCCACACTACGTTGCCTGGGGACACCGAACATGTTTACCTTGTACATCTTGGAGCATTACACAATTAACATTAAGTTGCAGTCACCCTTCTGACCCCACAGTGAACAAGCAGGCATGAGTAAAACTGGTCTTGACAAGGACACAAACTGCAGGGTGACTCTAGCTGTGACCCGGCTTTTGTCTTCACCCCCCTGAAGTGAACCTGCACGGTGGGAGTTACTTCCATGGTAACTCTGAGTGTTTGTGGTGGGGGGGACCCTCCAACTCCTGCTGCACACTGCTAAACACCATGTGGCATTCTTTTATGACAGAAATAAAGCCTCATCCTTATTCCTGACTGATCAGACATGCTTCTGTGGTGGGTGGCATCAGCCAGAGATGAAATAACTGAAGGTTTCACCTTGTGGCTTGTAGTAGAGTGGGATTTAGTTTGTATAACTATCACCGAGGGAGTATATTTCATGTAAGTGTTGCACAATCTTCATTGGAATCTAATTCGCAATTGTAATAACTTATTTCCAAGCCTTAGTCTAACAGCCATCCTCAGCCAGGACTGCACCAAGGGAATCCCGCTGCCACTCAAACGGTGCAAGCGCTGAGCACAGAGCAGCCTCAAGGGCCTGCTTGCACACAAATCCATGCTGCAGTCACAGAAGTTGGTCAGTGAACAAGCTTTCAGAAAGTAAATTAGTCAAGAACCCCTAGTCTAATAATAGATAAAGCAGAAACAGAAAGATAGCCATTTGCTTTTCATCAAAATGATATTAATTATTGGCCAGCCCTTAGGCGTCCCCTTGCTTGTATGCACAGCAAGTGGGGCCTAAGCTTTTGAAGACTATTTTAGGAGTCAGTTTTAGGAGGCCAGGAGTTGTAGAGACAAACCCACTTGTCTCCCAAATGGAAAGAGCATTACAATATTCTAGCTGCTGAACCGAGAACTGAAAGGCACATGTACATAAATGTGAAAAATTAATAACTGTAATTAGCAGCACAGGTACTTCAGTAGGACAAGCAAATAAATAAGTGAGTAGATGAGCAGTGAAACAACATTCAGTACCCTGGGAAAGCAGAGTATGTGCCCCAGAGGAAGCACCCAAAGGCAGCCGTGCAGAGGAAGCAGCCCCGCTGCCAGCCCCTTTCCCCTCTCACAGGAGAGCAGACTGGGAGAGCACGGCTCTGAGTAGTAAGCCAGATACCACAATGAAGCACATTTCCAAGAGTTCCCATATGTGACTTTGCACAAACAGGCATGTGCCTGTTACAAGTATAAGGTGCACAATGCAATTCAACTCCTCTTAAAGCCAAGTACACATTAGTATTGTAGGTACAAATAAACTGTGCTCTAAAAGTCACTAGAGGAAAAATAGAAAGCTCTTACTGGGTCATTAATCAACACCTCTCTCCAATGAGGTGAAAAATGTGTCAAAATCTAATGAGTAACACAGGAAAAGTAGGGCTAGATCTGAGCTTTGGATTAGGCCCATCTGATACAAACACATAGTTCTTGCCCCAGCTGCTGTGCCTTATTCTCTGCCTCGGGCACAGAGCATGGGCAAACCAGCCAGTCAGCTCCATCACGTGTTTGCCTGCTCTATTCAGACCATGCAAACACTAACTTCTTTACAGGTTTTCCTGAGACGTTCCTAAATAAGGTGTCTTCTGAGATAGCATTACTCTCTTTTTACACCAAGGAAGCCACAGTCACAAATATGAACTTCCCTGTCCCAATAGTTGGCTGTTTGGATGCTGTGTACACAGAACTAAAGAGGAAGAGACCAGGTTCATCACAGACAGAAACCTTCAAGACTTCAATGGCACAAGTAACAAGTGTCACCTGGATCCAAATTACTGTTTTTTCCCCTCCTTTAACCCTTCTTTGACTTAAGTCACCACATTATTTCTGCCCTTTTCATAACACAGAGCTGTTGAAGATCTCAATAGCTGGAGAGCAGCCCTGAAGAGAAGGACTTGGGAGTGCTCATGGATGAGAAGCTCCACATGAGCCGGCAGTGTGCACTGGCAGCCCAGAAAGCCAACCGTATCTTGGGCTGCATCAAAAGAAGCGTGACCAGCAGGTCATAGGAGGTGATTCTGGCCCTCTACTCTGTGCTTGTGAGGCCCCACCTGGAGTCCTATGTCCAGNAGGATGGGGCTTTGAGCAATCTGGTCTAGTGGAAGGTGTCCCTGCCCATGGAAGGGCAGTTGGAACTGGATCATCTTTAAGGTCCCTTCCAACTGTAACCATTCTATGAACCATATGAACCATTCTATGATCTTCTTTTTTTTTTTTTTTTTTTTTTTTTTTTTTTGATTGGGTGATGAAAATATTTCCACTGAATAACATTGAGGTGGATGTTTGATGGATAAGTTGCTATTCATTATTCAGTTTAGCAACTGAAAACAAGGACTGAGAATGAAATTGTGAGAGAGGCAAGCATTGCCATCTGCAAATCAATCCATGAAAACCAATTTTCCTTATCTCCCAGAATGTCCACTGTCACACTTTGCCCAGCATCCAAACTAAGCAACTATAAATCCTGTTATGCATTGAATTAACCCTCAGTAACAACTGCAGCTAGCACCTCCCAAAAGGGTATCATTCACTTCTGAGCCACAGCCAGAAAACATCAGAACGAGTATACCTTAAACCACATACGATCGTGTATTTCTAAAACGGAAAACAGTCTGTTCAAAGGCCTACAATTTGCTCTGAATTTTACAGTGTGTAACAGCATGTTACTAGAGCACAGTTACTCCCACGGCATGTTTCTCTAGCTAGTACTGCACGGCTGAAGCCCACACAACTTTTACACCCAGTACTTCCCTGAGCAGTTTACTTAGGCAATACTAATACTGCCAAAAGATTACAAATTCTTCTCTTGCTTGAGTATTGAGATTCATGAGAGAATTATCAATGCAAAGAAAATTGGTTTGGCAGTTTCCTTGTGTAGTGCATAGATTAAGGTATGGCTGCATTGGTACATTGCAAGAAAAAAAAGCCCTTTAGAGGTCATGCCTGACAACAATTTAAAAACAAAATCAAAACCCAAAAAACTGCTTAGCAACCAGGCTTCTGCTTTCAGACTCTACTAAAGATAGCAAATCTTCCAAGCTCTCCTAAATCAAGTTTTATTTTTGAGAACAGTAACAGTCACTAAGATGATGGAAGCCTCTGGGAATTATCTGAGCTCCAGTGTCAGAGGAGCCACGTGGCTGCTGCGAGCCACATACCAACACAACACATCCCATGTGCTTGTGTGAACTGAGGCAAGGGAGCTTCCAGCATTACATACAGAAGATGGCCCATTTCCAGAGTGGGCTGGGTAAGTGCTGGGCACACATTTGGGTTTGACTGAAGGTGGAAAATTCTCTCTCAGTACTGACTGACAGATGATAGGCAAGGGATAACAATGTGAATGGCCTGGGAAACAAAACAAAGCACCTTACGGTAGATGTGGTGGAGCAAGGAACAAGCATAGAAAAGCAAGGACAGGTTGGCACATGCAATAGTCTAGGAAAAGGTAACTTTCCAACACAAGATTGGACACAAGCCAGCACACGAGGATGTTGTATTAATGCTGCACTGAAATAACAACAGGTTGAATGGGATATACAGTAGGATGGTTGGATAGGAAAGGAAATGCTGCATCTTAGGAACCTGGCAAGATTAACAGCTTGAGTGCAATAGCTAGAAAGGGGTCAGAATAGAAGATGACACTCTCGTTACAGAGGTGAGAATGGGAACAGACATAGTGGCAACAACATCCTTATTGACCTAGTGAGAAGGTGTTCAGGAGGTCCTAGAAATTATTTTTAATGCCTTTTTTTGCTATCCTGTCTTTGGCCTGCAAATTTGACAGCCAAGCATAGCACAGAAAGACAATGAATGATCTTCATTTGGGCACTATATATGCTGGAACAGAAAAATAAGGGAGAAGCAGAGGCACAGAGATATTCTGAGGAAAGTCAGGGAAAGGAGTAAGGGAGCAGACATGGGTGGAGTTGTGGGACCAGAAGCAGGTGAAATCAGAGGAAGCTGCAATGAAGTCGGTGACAATGGACAAAGTGGGTGAGAAGAAGGGGATGAATAACAGTGTAAGGTAAGTGACAAGATGAGTGTGTTGACTAACATGGAGTAGAGGAATATGCATTATGTACAGAGCTGAAAAAACACTAAAAGATAATCCCCATAAGAGTTTTTTAGAGAGGTGGCTGTAGAGCAGAAGGAACAGAGGCAAGTTTTTGTTTTGTTAGTTTCTAGATCATAAGAATACTTTCTTTCTCACTACACAAGAGTTTTCAAGAAAACCATGTAGTTTTGGCCTGTCTGGCATATTCTGTTGAGACCATATGAGTACAGGGTTCCTTTAGCTGTCATCTTTAAAAATGTGTTTGGTTGCAGAGAAGTGTTATGACACTTTTCAGACTGCTCAGCCTCCTCACCTCTTACAGAAAACAGGAAAGCTGCTTACAAGTAACAGCTCTGTAAAGGTCTTCCAAGCTGGCATGTAATACTGTTAATTTCAGTATCCTCCTCCATTGCCTTCTGATACAATTAAAGGAGCCATAGGAGGGCCAGGAAGGAGAACAAGCTCCATGGAGTATGAGAATTATAAAAGCAATGAGAGAGTAAGAGACAAACATAAGCTGAGTATAAGAAACAGGCTAGACGTTTTTATTTCCTATACAACAGAAAAGCAGGATAGAAGTTTCACAAGGCCAAGTGGCCTTCTGAGGCCATCTTTTACTGATACATCTGTTTCAGCCAGCAGGCCAGAAAAAATGCAGCAGAACAGTGTCTCCAAAGAATGAGTGCTGATGGCCTGCTCTCCAAGAGCCTGCCTCATCAACCAAGAAATTAGTAATAATCTAAGATGCAGCCCAGAAGCAAACTTGGCAAGTGGCTTTCAAGATGAACAGCAAGGCAAAGATGGGAAACTGATAGCTCCAACGTTAATTGAACAAGATGCCCCTCCACTTTACTAGCAAAGCATCCATTAAGGGACAGAGCAATGAGAAAAACCAGGACATTCAGTCTAGATTGGAGAGCTTTGTTTTCATAAAACCCATCGACATGAAGACTTGCCAGTGGAATAGCCAGAAGCAGGAACCTCTTTAAAATTTATAGGTAAAACTAGAAATAGGACTGAACCCCTCCCACCCACCCNGGAAAGCAACCCAAAACAAAAAAACAACAAACCCCAGCAACACCTTTTTAGGTGACTGTTTTCTACAACTGCACCTGCCCTGCATCTCAACACTTCAAGAAAGAAGCTGCACTTGAGGTTCAGCTGCTGCAGAGCAGCACAGCACTCCTGTCCTCCAAGGCCCTGATGACACTCCACAACTCCATTCAAATCTGCCTGACAAGTATGTGCCCCATGGAGTTATGCCACTCAGTCCCCTACGGCTGGGGACAAAGACAGTTCTGTTTGCATGCCCATAGAGTGTGTGTCTGTTAAAGAGTGGGAGTTGTGGGGTTAATGCAAGTAACATTTCCTCCTCCTGCTTCGAGGAGCAGGCGTATGGCTCTCCCAGGGCAAGCTGAGGGCACCCAGTGAGGGCTGGCCCCGAGCACCAGAGAGGGAAGGAGAGCCTTTCCATGAGCCTGAGGAAAAACGTGGTTGGCTTCGGCAGTTTGGTTGTTCTCACCGATCTTTCCTCCTACAGTTTCGCTGCTTTTATCAGAGTGGTAATCTAAAGCTGCAAGGAATATGCCAATGCCTTTGTTGCATTAAAGCATGGCTGAGCTTGCTGCTAACTCTGCCCCCAGTTTACTGAGTGCAGGATAAGGGGCCTTTGTCACAGGAGAGGGCTGAAGCCAACAGGAAAGATATTTGGAGGGATTAACAGTGCTTTCTGAAGGGCCAGAAGAGTCAGGAGGGATTTTATTTTTCCACCAAGGTTGAAATGTCTTCTGGGGATTAGGAAAAAAAAGAAAACTTTGCAGAAACTAGCTGGTCTAAATCAGGATTTGGAGAGAGGAGAATGAATCCAAGAAATGTTCTGATATCAAAAACATGCTGAGAGGAACCTAAGGCACAAGTATGGTATATATTTACTCTTTAGTCTCTATGCAAACATTTAAACCTGGAATTAACCTCTACACTAACCTTTACCTGGTATTCCTACTCTGTTACATTCCTTTTTTATCCACTTCAATCAGCTAATCTTTGTATTCCCATATGCACTTTGTTATCGTGCTGTTATCTGTAACAGGTGCTTCTTCAGCTTGCAAACTGAGGAACGGACATCCCAAAACCTAATTTTGAAATAAAGACATTGACAGAGTGAATTGTACCAGCAAGATTCTGCAAAACAGACTTGTCTTTGCACCTGATCAGGCTACCATTTCAAGCAAGAATAACTGCAGTTTGATTTATGTTTCACTTCTGAAGTCAAATCTTGGAAAGGGTGCAAATATTGTAGTGCTTCTAATGGTCTTCCTCCCACAGGACAGCAGTGGAAAGTTATGTACCAATCGAAGGATCCCCTAAAGCCAAACAAGGAGCTCCCAAGGATAGCTGGTGAGAAACATCAAAGACGGATGGCAAGTTCCTTCTCTGTACCAGAGGGCAGGTTTGAAAACAAGGCTCCCACTTTACACATGAACAGTGAAATCACTTATCTTCACCCGCTCACACGTTACCCTTGGCTGTTGCACAGGGCCTGATCGAGCATGTGCACAAACCCAACCATGTCTTGCAGGCAACACTGGTTGAAGGACATTATATTAAAGCCTGTGATTAGGTGCATGTGAGAGCTCTCAGCAGGTAGGGACCAGCAGGACCTCAGAGGGTTAGTACTTGCTTGCCACACTAAAGTACAGCAGAGCAAGGATTTGAAGATCTCAGTGGCGCCATAGTAATGGCCCTTATGCTAGAAGTGGCAGGCAGGGAGCCAAGACCTTCTGCAAATGTAACCCTTAGTCCTATAGGATTTGCTACTGGTACAGATTTAAAGAGGTCTTTTAATGGGATGCCAAAAGACTGCAAGTTGGTTGCAGCCTTCACCATAAACAGACAACCACCTCCTGTGATTAGCACCAACAGACATGCCATGTTTTCTCTAAGTGGTGGAGAGCATCAGACAGAGTTCTAGGAACCGTCGGATACACTGGATAAAATACAGGCAGACTTTGAGATGATTTGGCACAAGTACCTTCAGGAGTTAAAACATTGTTTGGTCATTTTTTCCTCCAAGGGGAAAACTGCAGAGCCAAGCCTCTCTACACCCCAGTAACTGGGAACACATTTAATGCCGGCAAACAACAGCCCTTATTAAGAGTCCCCTAATACCATGAGCTATCATTAACAAGCGTTAACAGAAGCTGTTAGAGTCTTTAATATCTAACAGCTGGCAGGGCTGATGTAAGAACTCCAAAGTCAGCATGCTGTCTCCAGTTATTTCCTCTGAGTGATGTATTTAGATCTATTGTACAGCCACAGATTAAAGTTTGGGCAGTACCTTCCTCACTTTAAACGGTTGGTATGTGTGTGGGGACACACCCGTGCCCACAAAGAGGTGAAAAATAGAGGCTACCTGTCCTGTTCTGCTTCTTCATTTTGGCTCCTGGAAGGAAGACTTAGGACCATTCAGAGACCAACCCCATAATGAATCATTCCCTAATGGATGTGCAGAGCCCCTTCCACTTTAACAACTCAGCAGTTTTCTTTAGGAGTTAGAACTGTCACAGATCCCCCATATGCTATTCTTGCCCCAAGAACTAAGCTAAGTTTCATGGATTTTTTGTTTGTTCCTAATGAGTACTGGATCAATAGGGCTATTGGAAAGCATGGGTCCATCAAAAAATTATACATTTTACAGAAATGCTTCTGTGTGGATTGAACTCCTGCTGCCAGTCTATGTGTATGCTACAGACCAATGCATACATGGTATGGGAATTACCTACTTATACCTTACATGTGTGGGAACAGGCATTTGGATTGCTAAGGGCTCACTGCATGACTGCAAATGGGAAAGCTTATCCCATTTCTCACACTTTTCAAAAAAAAACCAAACACAAACTTGCAAGACGCAAGTCTGTCCTCACACAAGGACGATCCACAGTCCTGAGTGAGCTGGCTTCCATCACCCTCTCTTCAACTTCAGCCTGATGGGGAAGGATCCCTTGCACAGGGGACAACCAAGTCCTAACACTGACAAGGGTAGGAGAAAGTGGCTCAGAGCAGCCACAGCTGCCCACAGTAGAAAGTTGAAATATGGCTCTGGCAACCCCTGGGACTCCTTATCCTGATGTTTGATGGGACATAATTGCTAGAGAGTATTTCAATGTACTGATTTGCTTTAAATCCATTGCAAAAAGCCCTCTTGTACGACCTTAGAAGTTTGCAGACCTGAGAACTGTAAAAACTAAATCCAAGCCATCAAGCAGTAAAAGAAATTACAATTCTGACTCCATACTCTGAACACTCACATATGAGCCCTATACAAAGTTACGCAAGCACTTGGGACCAAAAACTCAGATCCAGTAAAGATTTATGTCCATTGGGGAACTTTATTTCTTGTCCTTGACAGCCCTGAGTTTTATACAGCACTCTGCAAACAAATCATAATTGCTGCTTCTGGACCACAGCTGTCAATCTTGGTTACAGAAATGCACACGACACAAAAACAGGAATTAAGCCCTTGAGGAAAAAAAAAAAAACAAACCAAAACAAAAAACCAACAAAACAACAACCACCAAAAAAAAGGAGGTGTATTTGTTAACTGGTTTCTATTTGCTTTAGTATCAGTTGGGAGAGCAATATACTCACATTAAGATATAAAAGTGGTAATAAATCTTCTCTCCCAGATTACACATGAATGTTACACATTGCTTCCATATGATCAATAATTCTAATTCTGTTTTCAGTCTGGAAATCTGTTGTAAGCGCTGCTTTTTCAACCTATTCCATACTCCTTTCAAAAAAGGGGATGATAACATTTTGCAGCACTATTTTAAATTCTTCTGTCTTTTGAAATTGGTCCTCATAGAGTACACAAGAGATTTCGATTAATTAGGATGCAGATAGATAATGTGAAAAATGCTATGAAGGACATTGTTCACATTTAACAAAATTAAAATATCTTGTTCTGATTTCACCTGCATTAACATTTAATGAGGTTTGGGTTCATTTGTTTTATTTGTTTGTTTTCAAAAATAAACAACAGTTTACATGTCTGTCTTGTTTAAAATTGACTATGCTTGGAGGAACACTGGGGAAGCCTAGAACAACTTCCCAGTGAGTGATCAAAGAGTTTAGCACAAGAATAATGCTTTAGAGACCCAGCTGTACACCGTACAATTCAAAGAGAGGACTGCTACAGTATCTGCCACCTTTGGTATGTGGCAGATGTATTGTTTGCACCACTTCCTGAACATTTTTCTGTATGAATTACTTTGCTAAATCAGGAACATAGATGTTGGAACCAATTAGCTTAATTGCATCTTGTCAACAAGCACTGATTAGCACAAACATCCATAACATACTGTAGTTTTGTCACTTTAAAGCATAAGGCAGTGGTGTTGTTACTTGTCTTCGATAAAATCCTGGCCTACTGAAGCCAACGAGTCGTGCATTTCCTCAGAAACAAGACTTCACATACCAAATTCCAAACTTATCAAACATAGAGCCGTACAAGATAAGGAAACCACAGGGAGTCTTGCTGTTATTTTCCAAATATTTAGTGCTTTGCTTTTACAAGATGGGGATGGTACTGCTCATCTAGAGCTGCAAGGGGCTAAATACTCCACATGCTGAACTGCATGTTTTCCAAAGCACAGAGCCATACAGACTCTTGAACAGCTGGACAGAACGAACCCTTTGTATGCATCAGATATTTCACAACAAAGAGCCTAAGCCTACTCACCCAGGCCAATCACTTGATAAGCAGTATAGCTTTCCTCATTACCACCGCTATGGCTTGAGAGCTGGGTAGACAGGCTTTTTATAAGCTTAATCTCTCACGTTCTCAACTGCAGTCTGCATATAACACACTTCATAAAGCCTGAAGCTCCATCTGCCCTGTACGTAATATTTCTGCACTGGAAGGAAAGAACTGCAATGTATTTGCAGTACAGATTTTTCTCTTCCCACATTTTACCTTATTATACTGTGGAAGCAAAAAGATATAAGGATGGGATCTTTAGCTGGAACCAAAAAAAGTAAACTCCACCAAGTACAATCTAAACACAAAAATTTATTTTCACCAGCATTAAGAATGCATTTGAAAGAATGTCAAACAGATGCCCCAAGAAAATTACTTCCCCTACCTCTTTTCTCATCCCAAACCCTTATTATTACTTTTTGATTGATTTTTCTTGGCTCTTACACACTCTCATGCTGATCTTCTTAGGTGGGCTACATACAACCTTCCCAGCTTTCTTTTATCCCCCTAGACTTCTTGCCAATACGCTATTCTAGTTTTAGGAAAGCTTTCCTTTTTATTTCATAACCATTTTCTCTGGATCCAAAATGAGCTAAAACTCAGTGACTGGGTATTTTGTTTTTTGATGCAACACTTGGTCTGCCAAATGCCTCAAAAGTGTATTTCAACCTTCTCTGTTTATTTGAATGCTACTTCTTCCAAGAAGGCTAAGAATAATGTGGTTACCATAGTTTCCTTATCCATGACCAATAAAATGCAATTTGGAATACAATAAAACAAAGACAAGGCTACTCACAAAACGTGACTAAATGATTAAGCATTGATATCTTCACCCTACATCTCTCCTTGAACTGCTACAAAAATACTCAAGACTAATCAATATCCAGCCAGTTTTTGGTCCAGCAGGGAAGCTGAAGCCTGTCCAATTGCCAGCTATTTGAGATATTTCAATTCCAACACCGAAGGCGTCTGGTTCATGTAAAACCCCTGCCCCATAGATTTAGTTTTTCAGAGATTTTGTATTTTACTGTACTCTTTTGTTCCAGGAAGTGATTCCACAAGAAAGCACTTTGCTAAGGCTCAGTGAAGCTAAGTGAGGGATTAATTACCTGTAGGAACCAGTTGACAAAACAAATAATGTACTGCCTGTTCTAACAATTATGTTGGCCCATGAACAGGCCAGCTCCTAGAGAACAAGCCAAAAATAATCTTTTTTCTGCCAGTCAACTGGCCAACAAAATCCCACATGCACTTCAAAGACTACACCTGCTTTGGACAAATCCATTTGCTTTCCTGATTGGAAGTTAAATGATGGAATCATACTCTAATAAAATGAACTTTTAAGAAAAGAAAGAAAACCAATTGTTCTCAAGAATAATAATGAGCAGTATCTGAAAGAGAAAACCACAACACACATGATGGATATACAGACCACTGCCAAGTTATTTTTTTTCCTCATTTTATTAAAGAGTTGTAAAGATTTCCTTTAAAGAAGCAAAATATTTTGTCTTCTCCTTTAAAAAAGGGGGAAAAAATCCAGAAGACATTTTGTTTGATGAAACACACTAAGAAGACTTACCACCGCAAGTACTTGAATGGGAAAGAAGCAGAATCTTCCTCCCACACTTTCAGTGCATACTATGGGACTGACTCCTGTGGTGCCTGTGACTTTCATAAACGTGGGAAAATGCAACTCAAGATTTTCTGGTGTTCTACTAATGCTTCCTTGGCAGTAGCAACAGTCCAAAACAGCTGAGGTTAAATCAAAAAGATTGGGCCATGGTTGGATAATACCTGGATGTAAGCAATAGCGGAAGAAAATATAGCAAAATCTGTTCCTTACCCCAGGCACCCAGGGCTGCAGTCAGGGATTCTGAGCACTAGAAGCAGGAAAACTGCTACAAGAGCTTTTGCTGCTCTTGTTTTTGAAGAAAAGCTGTTATCCTCATTGTGCAGCTTTCTGGAGCTTTTGCAGACCCCAGAAGCACCATCACCGTATATATCAAACAGAGGCACAGAGCCTCAGTCAATATAGTTTCAGTTATAGCTTAGCCACAAGAAAATATATTACATCTTTTATCCTTGCCTTCTCATCTTGTGAAGGTCACGTAAAGGTAACAAGCATAGGGAAGAGAGAAAGGAGGTGTAAGAATGCAAGAGATTGTTCATGTGGTGAGCATGCTCCACTATTCCAGTGAAAAATCTTATTAGTTCATGCCACCAAAAACGCATTCTGTGTGTAACAGTATGCCCGTTCTAATGCATTAAGCAAAGCCATTGCATTTTTGCAGAAAAAAACCATCTTAAATCCTGTTAATACGTTGCTCATCGCATCAGTTTGAGCAGTACATTTTTCAACTGCTGATGTCAAGTTAATCAGTGTCAGCATTATAAAAGAAAATAGCTAAAAGCACCAACTCAAAAGGGCTGTCTTTTACATCCCTAGAGTGAATTTCCTGGGGAACAGGAAGCAGCAGTGAAGACCAAGCATACATTAAACTTTGCACCCTTCTCATCTACCAATAAAGATGGTAGATTAAACTTTGCACCCTTCTCATCTACCAATAAAGAAGTATGGGCTTTTTTTCAAAGTTTCCTTTATGCCTTCAGTACACCACTCAAGTCTCACACCAGCCCTGATCAGGCTGCTCCTTAATGGTTTTAAACTTCCCATCTAAAACCATTAAAGAGGAGAGTTACCTGCTCAGGACCTGCAGCTCTGCACTACCTTACACTGTTGTCCTCTACTGTCAGAGACAGCACCCTGATGGAAGGCCCAGACCCTGTTATTACCCAGTTGTAAGTGGTACCCACAGTAAATGTCATTTGAAGCCACATCCACTTTACCATTATTACTTTGGTTGTTGACCTCTCTTAAGGTTCGCAGCAAGAACCAGCATCCATCCTTATCCTGCCTGTCAGAAACCAACTAGTGCAATACCTCATTGATGGCAAGCTGCTCTCCACCTCCCCCAGCGTGGCCGTAGCGGTGGTTGGAGCTCCGGAAGTCCTCATACAGGTCCTCCTCACTTCCCACATCATCTGTTAGAGCTGTCTTATCCAGTGCCCCATCGGTGATTACTGCAAGAACAAAAAGAACAGTACTGCATCAATTGTATGAACTCAGCTGGGGTGAGGGGCACTATAGCAAAGCATACACAAAAAAAGGACAAGGAAACTACATAGGCAATTCCAGGCCACAATTCCAGCCTGGTACACACCCATTTTTCAGAGAATTTTTCTCCATGTTTTATTACCGTAAATGATTGTGTCTTTTTCTAGACTTTTTTTGAAAAGTATGATTTAAAAAATTCAACTACCACATGTTGCAAAGCAAAGATCAAGTAAGTATAAGAAAACAGGCTCTAAAGAAGGTGCAGAGCAGAGATGACACAAGCAATTCATTAGGACATTCCTGTGTTGACAGGAAACTTGACTAGGTAACTAGCTCATGTCTGCTTATTCATACATTGATGAGAACTATTTACCAAATCCTGTCAGACCAAGGAAACTCTCAGCCTTTGGGAAAAACATTCACCTTCCTCTGTCCACCTATTTATTTCATTTGAGAACCCAGTCTGCTGCCTAAAAGAGTGTTTGCTATAAAAGTATCCATTATTACCACAGGAGGGCCATTCTGCTCAGCACAGTTCTGAATAAGCTACAAGAAGGAACGGAAGGTTAAAGGTCTATAGCTAAAACAAGCATTCAGGTCTTCAGACACAAGCATATGCCTGAGAGAAATAAAAATACAGCATATATGCTTCTTGCACAGAATAAAATGACATTTCATCTGGCTTACAGGCAGGAACCTTTTCCTAAGGTCTCTTCAAGATATGAGCAAACACCCTTCAGTGGCATGTTGACCAATCATTCATTTATCCCATACCTGCCGCTGAGCATAAACTTTCTGTTCTCAAGATACGTGAAAAATGTCAATGGTTAAGAAAACATTTGCTGACATATTCATCTGGATTAGCAACTGCTAGGATAACAGTTCCCATGACAAAAAAGTGGGTCTTCTATGCATGAAGTAAGTAGCTAACACAAACACAATACAGTGATCAACAGCCTATATAAACTAAAGTTACTAGTTAATGGACTTGATACGGTTACAGCAGTATAATTGAATTAAGTGAAAACACAGATGCACAGTATAATATGGGGTTGGAAAGGACCTCTGGGGATCATCCAGTCCAACCCCTCTACCAGAGCAGGTCCACCTGCAGCAGGTTACACACGAACGTGTCCAGGTGGGTTTTGATTGTCTCCAGAGACAGAGACTCCACCACCTCTCTAGGCAGCCTCTTCCAGGGCTCTGCCACCCTCAAAGTAAAGAAGTTCCTCCTCATGTTTACATGGAACTTCTCATGTTCAATATCAACAGACATTGCTATCAGCACTCCTGGTGACAGCCTTGTCTGTCCAAGTTACAAATGATGTCACACACAAAGTTTCTGCAGAACAGGTCAAAAAAAACCCAACACTTTGAGTTTGATCTTGTACAGGCAAAGCCCCAGAGTCTGTTCTTGAGCTCTCATGTCACTCCATGATGTAAGTGCACCTTATGAACCTAATCATGTTAATAGACCAAGAAGTAGTGTGTAGCATCATAGAATGGTTTGAGTTGAAAGGGACCTTAGAGATCATCAAGTTCCAATTCCCCTGCCATGGGCAGAAACACCTCCCACTAGACAAGACTGGTCAAAGCCCTATCCACTCCTGGCCTTGAGTGAGCCTAAGGGTTCATTAGCATATTAGAAGCTAAACTCAAAGCTTCCCAGTAATACAAAATAAAGTGCTGTCAAAGGTTACAGCAAGACTTGCAAAGCTCATCCTTGACAATGCTTTTACATGTGATATTTAGTAAAGGCCACATCACTTCATTACTTCTAATAATATGGTGAGGTGAAAACTCAGTGTAGCAGCTATCGCTTCAGTGCAGTGACCTGACATCAAAATGACTGGAGTATGAGCTATTTTTTGAACTAAATACTTGATTGTTTATGCTTGAAATTCAATAAATACACCCAACATAGCAAGACATATTCACTGTCTAAACCTGGAGCTTTACTCAATACTGATGGCAGCTCAGGACATGGCGGTGAGTATGAGCTTATGATTAAAGCAGAATTTTCTGTGGAAGTGTATAACTACCTAACCATGCAATTTTAAGTGACATTTCACAAAAAAAAATAAAATCAAACATTCCCATAGCTGTGCTCTGACACATCATATCGTTACACAGAAGTTCTCTACCGAATACATGCCAGTAGAATAGACTGCATACAAAGCAGTTCTGGGGCTAAGAGTTAGACCATTAATATAAAACTCAAAACAAGCTAGAATGGCACCAATATCATCATTTTATGCAGAATTACCATGGTTTGTACTTAGTTATTATTTTTTAAAGAGCCTTGAAGTACTACCCTTTGTTCATACACTGAAAAACATTTGTCTGATAGTAATGAACTACTTTCAGTGTATCAGCACAGCAATAAAAACAAATTAGAATTTTTTTCAAGAATAAAAATAAGTTATTTATATGAAAGGAGTTAGCAGACACTTAATTCAAAACTTTGTTTGCATCCCTCTGATCTAATTCTTTTCCCTTATTTTATTCACAGCTTCATTGCTTTTGCCTTATGCATCTTGTGCTATTTTGACTAGTAAGACTAATTTTCAGCTTGAAAAATGTTCATTGACATCTTTAAAGCTTTTGTTCCCGCCCCCCCACATTTTCCTATTTGTTCTCTGGTCTGTGCTTAGATGAAAAAGCAAAAGCTCCAGGGAGATATTTATCTGTATTACTTAAAATGCTCTATACCTCTGCTAAGTGCCTTGAAAGCTGTGTTTGCTTTTACCAGAGATCTGTTTTTCTTCTCTGATCTTACCAAGCTCATCAATTTTCTGCAGTCTGAAAATCCGCTACTGCATTTTGGATTAGTTTTCCTGGCAGAAAAGCCCTCATGGACACATTTCACCAAAAACTGTAGTTCATAGTCATAATCATATTTAAGTTCTCAGTCCTTGAGGAAGAATGGCCCAAGACAGCCATTACACATTTTCCCAAAGTAATGTTCCAAGGAAGAATAAAACTAATGAAGACTAAGAATTTGCTCTGAAGCAGCTTACATGGGAGACATTATTACAAATAAATAAATAAATAAAACAGTAGTCTGGAATGGTGACCCAATGCACTAGAAACCCATCAAAGAAGTCAGAGAATGAAGGCTTTTAATGTAGGTAGTGACTCAACATGCACAGCACAAACTAGGTCAAGTAGAAAAGAAGCAAACACTATATAAAATCTTTAAAGACAAATTAGCAGAGATTGCTGAAACAGTCATCTTCCTCCCCAGCACAGTACTGGTCTGACAGGCCTCAGATGCCTTGTTCCCTCCCTCCAAAATGCTCATCTCCATTTAACACCGAAACCCACCGGGTATGGCCATAGCTGGACTCTCCATGCCCTTCTGAAACCACTGACCTATCCCTGGCAATCAAGCAACACCAATGAACAACATTCTGTCAAAAAATTACACCAAGCATGCAATTAGCTCAAGCAGATTTCTCCATATTTTATATGACTGTCCTGATAAATTTCACTAAACATGGCAACAAATTCCATCCAGAGGAACGCGGGGAAGGGTTGTCACCAACATTTAGTACTACAAGCTTCTGTGTAAGTATTATATTTTGTTATAAATCCCTAGCTTGGGCTTGGACCATCCTTAAAGTACAAAGGCAGATGGATAATTCTAGCAATAGTAGCTCACAAAAGAATGCTGCACAAACTCTTTTTTATGCATCTGAATAGCAAATAAGGTGTAAAGAGTCTTGACACCATGAAGAAATATTTTGAGGATATGAAGCAGCAAAAGTCATACAAAAAATGGCACTGAAAACAGCAGCTGGCACAAGTGGTCTGAGTTCAAGTTCACTGAGACAGGCTACATTCAAGGACAAAACCAAAAGGAAATAATTCTATAAAAAATCAAATAAAGCTTGATCAAAATGGTTCAGAGGAAGAATGTATGTGGATTTACCCTTATACCCTCCTACAGGCTCTGGGACGCAGGTGTAAGTGGGAAGGGTCCTCCTGGCTGGGCTCTGCTTGTGCCCCTACCTTGCTGAAGGGGGGCATATAAAAGGTTTTTGCCAAGCAGCCCTGAGAGGTACTTCTCTTACACAGTTACAGAGCCTTCCATCTTACCAGAAAGCTGTCCGATCTGTTATCAGCTCTCTGGTTTTACGCAGAAGAGGACTCAGTGTCCATAGTGAGAGTGAAGCCATGCAATGGCCACGATATAACTCATGGCCACCCCAGCTTGTGGCCCGCCAACTGCATCCTGCACAGAGGTAAGTTTGGATAAATTGAAATGCATACTGAAATGCAGCTGCCTTTATGGTAGGATGCTTCCTCTTGGGAGCCAGGATCAAGTCTATCTGAGAAAAAAACAGCTGGGCTACACTGGGACAGCCTTTATCTTAATCGCCAACAGAAGGTGGCTGGGAGGGAAAAATGAGAGAAACCTTGTGTTGTTCATCTAACTGGTGGCAAACCAAAAGACGTCTGGATTAGATGATCTACTGAAGATCACAGACTGAAAACAAATATTAACCATAGTACAGATTTCAGTTAAGGCTAGTGCCACCTCATAGAGGTGACAGCCATATTTGAGCTGCTCTGTCAAAGTATGGAAAGGATGGACCTGCTTCACACATCCCAAGTGCCAGGAGTTAGTGAACAGAAGTTGTTGTTCGCCAAAAAAAACCCAACNAAAAAAAAAGAAAGAAAAAAAGAAAATAAAAATACCACTGGAAAAACACAGAATAAGTTTCTAGAAGAGTTTCCTCAGAGTAGCTGGGGACTGCAACCCCAAATCTAGTACAGACTTTTAACAGAGATCTCCCGAACTCACATAGATTTATGTCTCTGCTGGAATAAACCCCAGTAGCTCCCCTTTGGCAAGGAGCTCCAGCCAGGTCCCTGGATCAGAAGCCTAAATGATGACCCAGGACTGAAGGAAAATGGGCTACAGGCAGTTTCCTCAAAATGTGGTTATCTGCTTTCACTTGACTTACAGCCTTATCCCTTACACCCTTTAGGAATAAGGCTGGAACAAGAATCTGTTATGACTACAGACAGCTTTGAAAGCCATGAGCATCCATAGTTTATTAAAAGAATATTATATTAATGACAAAGGCAACAACTGTTTTGTATTTGAAGAATCTTTCTTTCAAGCGTGTTTTTTCAGTAGCACATCCAGACATTTAATTTGTCACTGCAGCATTTACATTTAAAATAATTCACCAAAATAACAGTAGGAGCCTGATTTACACTCATAGAGAAAATTAATTCAGAGCTAACAACATCATTCCCTCTGCCTCAGTGAGCAGAGATTGCTGTGGT
This sequence comes from Pedionomus torquatus, assembly GCA_013398155.1. NCBI lineage: Eukaryota > Metazoa > Chordata > Aves > Charadriiformes > Pedionomidae > Pedionomus > Pedionomus torquatus. The sequence continues at coordinate 286,266 of VZRU01005381.1, read as the reverse complement.
TGCATGCAGTGCCCACAGGAAAGTGCACTGCAGCTGAGGAAGGGAGTAGTTCAAGAGATTTATGATAAACAAACCAAAGGGGTGCATGGGGTGGGGAAACCAAGCCCAAATTACATTGCCCAGGTGAAAAGAGCCCTTCCACCTTCCTCTTCACCCATTTTGAGTTGCTAACCCCTCATTCTCCCTTAGAAATAGCTGCCACAGTAGTACTGCAGCCTCCATCAGTCCTGTTCTGAATTTTATGCTTCATTTATCAGCTACTTGATATACGGAGGTCCCTATGCAGCTGCTAAAGTAAAATCCATCAGAGTGATGTCATCCCACTTCTGCCCCAGCAGTGCAATTCTCCAGCTCTTTACTGTGCTGATGGACCCTCTCACATCATTCTGCTTATGGTTGTGGGCCAGTTTAACAGGAAGAGGGAAGTCTGGCAAGGAATGAGCAACAAGGGAACAATGACCAGTTCCTATGAGCTTCATGAGGGGGAAAAAAACCCCTCAACTTCCCCCCAAAAAAACAATCAAAGATATGGGCCTGCAAAGCCAAATCTTAGAGAGCTGAAGTCCTCATGATGACATTACTGAGCAGGCAACAAAACTGTGTTCAGTGAATTTTTGAGGAAAAATGCCACCACAGAAAAGGAAGGAGAGGCAGAAAATATTTAAGTGAAGAAAGGAAGTTTCATTGTCTCCACTTTAAAGAAAGATTAAGGAGGGAAAGGAGTCAACATAAAAAATTAAATTAATATTTTGGTATAATACCACAAATGGAATTGCTGTTATGAATGAAACCAGCTAATAATTAGCTGAGGCAAAGAGCAAATCCACACTTGAAAACAAGGACAGTGTTCTTCAATGGAAAGCTGAGCACGGGTCCTCTGTGGGTCTGCTGGGCACATCACCCAGGGTAACATTCATCAGCAATAATGCACTGAGCCACCCACTCAGGTTTCAAGAGTTTTTAAATCCCAATTAGAATCTAAATGACTTGCAGGGAGGCTTAAGGGAGTTCTCAGCTCTCTCTCGGGTAGCGGAGATAATTATGGGGAAGAGGGATGCAGATTATGAATGGCTCTGTAGCTCCGACTCCCACGTTCCCACTTGCTACGCACTTGCAGCTTGGTCTGCTTTGCTTTGGAGACTCGCAGCAGAGAGCTGCTCCCAGTCCCTTCCTTCCTTGCTGAGTGGTGTTATGAGTGGGAGAGAAGAGGGGGAGCAGCTTAACTAGATTTGAAGAAGAGAGAAACAATGGGAAAATCAGGTAGGAAGTCACATTAACATGCTTTCTTGATCCAAAGCCTGATCCTTTGTTGAAAAGCCCCTCTATTGCACTGCATACAAACTATTAATTCACTGGATGCGTTCCCATCACAGCTACTGACTTGGAAAAAGCAAGCATGTCCTAACACTCTATTTGTTGTTTATTTGCTCAGGTCTGATTACTCATATGCACCAACCTGTTTGCCCTCCTTTCTCAGACCAGTGTCTTTGAAAATATTATTTACTTTATGTCTGGACAATGTTGAACATGATGGGGCCAATTCTAGTTTAGTCCTTTAAGCCCTATCACAATTTAAATAAACATTAAATCAATCATAGCAATTAAAACTAGCAGACAAATCCCTTGTAGCATCCAGGCACATTCTTTACCGTTTCTTCAGTAGGATGCACTGGTCAGAATATATGACATGTCATTTACTGCCTCAACAATAGCAGCTGCTATTTAATGAAGTTTGGCAGGGGGTGGGGCGGGGCAGACGAAACTATCCATCCTTATTCTTCAGAAGTTGCTGTACGGAAGACTAAAACGGTTGCACTTCTTGTTTCTAACAAGTAACAAACCCTGACGTTCCAAACTCATGCTGAATTTCTCCCTGTCCATTTAACTCTGCTGCTTAGTGCTGTGCATGCTATGCCTTGAAGTAAAAATCAAGCCCAGGCCAAACACCCCTCCCTTCAAGTGAAATACAACAACAAAACTGACCCTTCATCAGATATCTGCCTCCCAAAATTCTGACAGGCTTCTGGTTAGGAAACAACATATCTGACACTGTCCAGTAAGAGCCCCATCAGAATCCATTCCCATCAGCAGTAAACTGGGATGAGCTTCCAGCTCACCTGCAAAGATGAAAATACCATGTTCATGTCTCCATGTCCACCCATTACCCAAAAGTGTAACAACAACTGAAGAAAATCAAGCAAATGAGCCAGGAAATGAGAACAATAGTTGTTTACAATGGACAACACCTACTTCAGCAAACACAGGAGGTAAAAGCAACATCAAAGAGTGTTAGTGCAGCTGACAAGTCTGAAAAACCTGAATTGGAAAGGCCTTCGTCAATAAAATTAAAATTTATTTTTAGGAGCTGCTCCAGCTTTTCAACACCTTGTAGGTGCGTCCCATGAGTTGGAAGATCAGCAATCTGGCAAAAAAAGTCACATCGTTTTCTTAAGATTATTCCCACAGGTTCCCCTATATGATCTCAACACCCACCACTACTTCACTGCACAGTTATATGTGGCATCACTCCTAAACATCCCTTGGGCTTCTCTCCTCTTTCACTTGCACAAGTACATGAAACTTGCCTGTGGGAACATGCAAACAAAGGAGCCACACTGTCTTACCGCTCTCCTGAGCCTTACTGCTCTGCCATTACTGAACCCAAGTTCATCTGAACCAAAACCCTCACTACTCAAACATCCTGAAACTCTGTTTTGATCTTTCTTTTTTTTCTCTCCTCTAGAAAGCAAACAAAAAAGCCTCAAACAATTCTGATATAACCAATGCTTCTAGTCATCACCAGTCCTCAAACAAAGACCTCAAATATAAAACGTTCCCCCATATTCTCTCAGAAATTATTATTCTTCCTACCTCTGTAGCTACTTTTCAAGGACTTAACTGGAGGGTTTGTTTAATGCAAGTGCTGTTATCTCCCAGATCTCACGTTACCCTTGTCTGTTTTAATTATATTGATTTCGCTGCAATGTTTGCTTCACCTCTAGAACAACTTCCTAAAAGCACTCACAGGAGAGAGAGGCCACAATAGGCTCTCTTCTTTCTTGTACCTGTTACTTTATTGAACAAAGGAAAGAATGTAAACATGCTGTAGGAAATGCTGGTTTATTTATATGTCCAAAGATTCCGTGATTTTTATTATGCCTTTACATCCAAGTACTCCCTCAGAAGACCAAGAGCTTGGAAGCTAAGTCTTTAAGTCTTTTGGAAACTAAGTCTACAGTAAAACTTTAACTACTGGCCTGGAGAAGACCATGCTGTAACGACTGGTTAAGGGCACTTTTATGAAGAATTGTCACTAGGAAGTAAAACAATTCATACCATGGAAGTCTTTAAAATGCTGTACCCAGTCATGGCAACTTTGTGTGGAAATACCAACTCCCTTACACTATTTTCATGACAATCAAACCGAGAGCAGGAAAAATAAAAAAGACATGTATCTTTCTTATAATGGAGTAATCCACATTACAACTTGAATGCTCAAGAATTAAGAGTTGTCTTAATAATAATTTAAAACAATTTGACAACACAAGCGCCTCTGGTTAAGACAAAACTATTTAACATCAGACCCTGAAACAAGGCCTGTACCCTATAGCTCGCTGACCCATATGATGAATAACACGGATGCACTGGGCCGACTCTGCTTCCAGCAAAGTCAGCACAAAGAACCACTGCTTGGCACTTCTGAAAAGCAGACTGTTTATAAAAGTGTCTGAAGACAGATTTAAGAGGCCAACTTTGAAGACTTAAATTTGAAAAATGTGACCTTTGTTTTTTCCCAGAATTCCGCATAATGCTATAAATCTAGCCTTTATCTTTGTGAAGCTATCCAGGCTGACAAGTGGCTTATATCTATGACCTTGTACCACAGAAGTAATTAAAAATGAATGCCATGAGAAGACTTTCAATTGCTCTTGTGCATTATAAAGTATAAGTCTCAAGGGGCAGCAAGATTGTTTTGTTGACATTAATTTGAATGACCAGTCTTCATGTAACACAACAAATCTGGTTTCACACTCAGGCTACAATCTTTTCATTAAAAACACTGGTAAAACTGCTTTACCTTTAGGAAATCAGGAAATCCCTCTGTCCCCATTTATATTTTAATCTGAGATCTAAGAAAATCCCCAAGATCAAGCTATCAAATATTTCTGAAAGGAAAACAGGAAATCAAGAATTAATAATATTTAACTACAACTGCCATGACAGCTAAGGGATTGGGCTCTTTGTAGCATACATGCTTGAATCACACAACACTACACCAATAGAGGAGTTAAAGTCAGGCTCTGGGTTAAGGTAATTCTTTCTTGGTGTTACTCAGAACAGATTTGGGTGGTCAGGTCTGAGCAAGCTACAGGAGAGATGCTGAACATGGCCAGGTGTAATCTAGTTTTTATATTCTGAGTAGACAAAGACACAAGAGCACCTCTACTGGAAGATGGGTGCAGAATAGGAGGGTGCCACATTAGCTCAGTTTAGAGACTTCTCATGGACAGAGACAAGGTGGAAATTTCAAACTTGCTCCAACGTTACATACAATTCTGCAAGCGTAAACTTTGCTGCCAGAGCTGAGGACTGATTGGTTTTAATATCCAGTACTGGTACGTGACTTGCATTGAAGACCAGCTCTACAAACCAATGGAAGAAGGCTGGAGCACAGAGGTGACCTGGATGAGATGGAACGGTGCAGTCTCTTGCCCTCATTGCATGGCTTGGAATGTGCTTCACACCAGCTCCACCAGCAGTCCCCACACCCCCACCCACCCACCTCTCCTCCCCAGGGTCTCCAGACTTCCCTGCCAGTGCTATGTATGAAAGTGAACAACTGCTCCAAAATAATTTCAAACTGTACATGGACAGCAATTTTCTTATGAAATATATTTTAAGAAATATATTATAATATACAATATAATACTGCAAAATAGAGTCAAAAGAATTAAGCTTGAGATACTGAATCTGTAGATAGATGCCTCTCAATTAATTTTCAAGTATCACAGGAAAAAATAAAGAGACTTCAGTTTCCTAGGAAACTTAAATTTTTTGAATGTGGTGTGAGAAGGTACCTTATTTCAGAGTGTTTTCACAACACTCAGCTTCAGGTCCAAATTTTAGCTGAATGTGTCAGATGCAATTTCACCCTACAGCAAGAAAACTCTCCCAAGAAAAACATTATTCCTCTTGGAATACATCAAGTATCCAATTCAAAGCCATTATTAATCACCCCTTTAAAAGGGGAAAGCATTCTGGCAAGGTCACACTGGTCAGGGTGCCTTTAATAGTTAAATTCATTACTTAGGCTGTTTACTGTGGGCTTCAACATGGAAATAAGAACAGCAGAATTTTTAAGATTAGCATTTTCAGCAAATCATGAGCCTGAGATGCTAAGCATGCATTTTGAACTATGAATTCAACATGACACATTACCACTTACAGATCATTGGATACAACACACAATATTTTGGAAGCTTTGGAGACTGATTTAAAAGTTGATCCCATCCCCAGATGGAGATGTGAAAATTAAATGGCAAAAGCATATTAACACAGGCAGCAATGGGATTCCAACACTAACGAATAGAAAAGCACTGCTGAAACCATGACAATTCGCAACTGAACAAGGTCTCTTAAAAAAAGTACAAGATGAAGGCTCTTCAGAATCCACATTACCTGAAGCAAGCCTATCCTCCTTTTGACCAGTGCACACAGCGTACAGTCAAATGCAGCTCTACCTAAGGCATGTGTCAGAAAATGGACATTCTTCTAGAGAGACAGTTGAAGCAGTCAAAATAATCTTTGCAAATTGATGTAAGTGGTGTAACTTGCAAATTCAAGTTACAGAAAAAGTAAAGTGTCTTCCAGAGCAACTCTGCTTGTGTGTTCTAGTGCACAGCACTGGACAGCAAACCCGCAATTCTTTATCAATTGTTTGAACTTATAAAACAAACAATATGCTTTCACTTAAAGGTAGATATATCAAATTTAACCTTTCCTGTGATTAGCCAAAATTTAAAATTTACATCCACAGTGCCACTGTTGTTTTCTTTTATTAATCAATTTTTACTCAGATCCCATATGCCACCAGTAAGAGTAGGAAAATGCTTCGATTTCTGAACAGAAACTGTACATTTACTATTTCCCAATCCTTAGCTTTTCTATAGCAGCTAAAAAAAATACAAATAACTTGCTCCAGACTGTGTTACAGACGCCAGACTCAAAATTCCAGAAACACATTCTAGTTTTCCAAACATGTCTCCAGCTACACTGTATCCAGCTGAGGGGCAGGAGAAAAGCAAGAAAGGCCAAGGCCGTGCCACCCACCTTTCTAAAGTGTTCAATGTGTAAAACTACCTTAAGCCTCAACTACACCAAAGGATGTGGTGTGGTTTACTAGTTATGCAATTATTTGGCCCCTCAGTGCCTAAAAATCACTGCGACTCAAAACTAAAGCAAATGGAAAATGGATTCTTCCAGTAATTCCATAGCAATTTATAAGTTAAATTTAAATTAACCTCGTTTTCCAAAGGCTTATACCTGATGCATGTTCCCTTAAGATGATGAATCTAAGCATCCATTTTCCCCGTTCCCTGAAAATTTAACCAAATTGATTCCTCTATTTTTGTAAACCCCATCCCACTTTTTCTTTTGCCTAGAAGCTTTGCTCTCATGTATCAAAATTTGATTTTTTGAACAAAGCAATACAAATTCTCCAGGCTCAAATCCTATGGGCTGATAGTTCTAATACCATTATTCCATTTTCAGATGAAGTTCTAAGGATAAAAAAACCAAACCAACGACCCCCCCATATTTACAGATTGATTGTTTTCCCCAAAGAGAAACTGCCACAAAGCAGGATGTGGTTGAGGTGTATACACACACACACACATATTAAAAAATGCAATGAAAGAGCTACTTGTAAATATCTTTGATTTTAAGTTGGCTGATGACATTGCCTGGATGAAGTGTGAACACAAAATCTGTCATCTTAGATTATATTTCTGTGAAACCAAGATGCTGGCTTATTTTCATAGTCATCATAAACGGTTCCGTGCAATAGCATCTTCCTTTACGTTAATGTATAGCTGTCGTCTCTCTCTTGGAGATTTAAATAATTATTTTTTGTTTTCAGCTTTAGTGGTATTGCCCTGCGCCAGGAGCTCAACTTCATAATTTCTGAGTGACAGACTATATAATACAGGATTATTACATCAAAGGACAATGCTGAAGTATCAATAAAGGAAAGACACCCCCCCCACAGGAGGCTAATGTCAAAAGATACAAATTTCTTCCTCCAATTAAAAAAAAATAATAAAATAAAATAACCCCTGTAAAACAAATTCCCAGAAGATGTCTATCCAGTCTGGAAAGCCATCTATCTTCGCTTTGACAGGGACCAGTGCTCCTGGCACTAAAACCATTTGTTTTAATTCACAAATACACAGAGTATTAAGAGTGACCTAGAGAGACCAACAGGAGGAAAACAGCGGCATGGAAATGCATACTGCACATGTACTGCCTTGCACACCATGGCAGCTCCAAAGTTGCCCTCCTTAACATTCACTTAACTTGTCCAGATTTTTTCCCCAAAAGCAATCATGGGAGATACTGGCCTACTGCTTCTCAGTTTCTGTAAAATCCAGAGTTCAGGGACAGAAAAAAATAGTGAGAGTACTGCTGAGATACTCTAAAGAAGCTTTAAAAGAGGATTATTCTAGTGATTAAAATCAGTGTTTGAGGCACACAGCATATATTGGGGGTCATGGAAGTTTAGTGCGCTGTAAAATTCATAAAAAAAATTAGGATGCATTTTAAGTCCACAAGGCCATGTGGGTGCAGCAATGATGGATGTTCCACGCATGTACATTCGGTATTTGGCAAACTGCATTCTGAGCGTATGGCTAAACTGCAGCACATACTATCAGCCTGACTTAGGGGGCAATGCCGCAATGCAGCGCCTTTGTGATAGCCTAGAAAAGCAGAATGATTAACAGACCTTATCCCTTGCTCTTGCTGGATATAGCCAGCACTGCTGGCAACTGCAGTCCTCCACAGGACAACAGCAGATGAATGCAAAGAGGAAATTCTTTAGCCATTCAGATATGCTCCTTCTACTCACAAATTAGACCAAAGCAAACTCACAAATCTTTAAAAATTACCTTTTTGTTTATATCAACAAGCTGTGTTGAGCCTCTGTTCCCCCCTTCTTTCTCGCAATTCTGCAATGATCAGAACAAAACCAGAGGATGAGGGCAATAGGGACCCACATCACTCTGTAGCAACCTCCTCACTTTCACCTGCCTCAGACTTGTACAGCTTTAAATCCCACCATGTTAGATTGCAGCCCTTTTGGAGAGGCTGCCGTGCAGCTGACAGAGCCATTATACATGCAGATGATGTATATAAATCTCTTTAGAATCCCGTTTCCTCACACCTTGATTAATAACATTTCTGTCTGCCTCTTTTCCTTTCAGACACAAGTGCAAAGGACACGCTATGAAAAATGGAATATTTTTTTCCCCTCTTGAATCCCTTTCTGAACTCAGCAGGTGCAATTCTACTGAAAGCAGGAAACTACCATTTCAAGACTATGTTCCTGGCATCTGCTTATCTTTCCTGCTGAAAACGTAGCTGATGTCATCAAAGTGTATCAGAACTTAAACAATCCCCTTGACCCCAGTATCCTTTCACTGTAAATACAGTCTGAGCTTGTTTGAACTGGAAATTGTTGTTCTTGAGAATAATTGCTGTGTACACACCACTGTCTCCAATCGATTACAGGATGTATTTTCCAAGCTCTATGTGTTTTCATTATTCACCTCGCAGTAACCTTAAAGGTTTGAGCTCCTTCTCTTCACCAAACTGCACAGATCCCTGGTTGCATAATTTCAGAAATGTCAACAACAAAACAATCAAAACAGGCACAACTGCGCTTGCCTTGTTTCAATCAAGCATGGCATCACCAGTCTGATAAAGGTTAGAAAGCTCTCTCAGAGGTGAAAGAAAAAAAACCTCTCCATGTGCACATATTTCTTTTAATGGTGAACAGAAACTAGATGGGAGGGACAAAAAGAAAATATCAATTCACAACTAAACAAGGTATTAGAAGTGAAATTACAAAAAGTATTATAATCAGGACTACTAGTCCAAAGCAACAAAGTAGTGTCTCTTGATGTTAGCTCTCCCAGATTTTTGCTGAGGTGAAAGCAATATTGTAGGTACGATACCTGATTTTCTTTACTTGTACCCATCATTTCTCATGACATTCTGCAGGGATAGGATCACCAAAAGGCATGAATTGTCACATAGGAATGGATTTGGGTACTAACAACCAAAATCTAGGAAGATCTGGCACTCAGATCCATGACTACGGTCATGGATCATCACAGTTCCAATGACTCCACCACTAATCTACAACTTCACTTTTTAGCCAACTCCAGATTAGTCCAGCTTTTTAGGAGGCAGAGAAGCTTGTTATTAGGATGTTACTCTATGAGCAATAGAGAGGCAGGTTTGATCTGTGTGAGGCCAGCTTCCTGATGATTACTTTCATCTCCTGTTTGGAGAATGGAAATAGTGTGAAACCCATCTCACCACAATCAATTCTACCTTCTCAAATGAGCACCCACCTTGTTCCTTAGAATAGTCATTGAAATACAATTTGCAGGAAGAGGAGAAATTTCTGAGGTTTTTTGATTTTTTTTGGGAGGAAGGGATGTTGGGAGTTTTGGGAGATGTTTATTTAGTTTGGATTTTTGGGTTTATTGTTGTTATACTTGCATCTAATTCAGCATCCTGTGAATAAAAAAACCAAAAAGCAACATCTTCAGCGTGTTCACAGGGTTAATTACCTGGAAATTACATGTACTAGACAGAAAAAATTCTCACATTATAATTCCAAATACAGTGAAGAAGACAGCAAAACCCCAAATTACCTAATGTGCAAAGAGAGTCCAGTGCAGACACTAGCCCTAAGCCACCGTAGAGGCAAGATCACACCAGGAGTTAGGAGCAAGAGAAGTAAGCATTGCAGGACTGCTCAGTGGACTCAACAGCTGACCACCTTGTCTTCCATTATAAAGCCAACAGCAGCAGCAAACAAAGAGGAAGAAAGGTGCAGGCTGCATCATGTTGTGAACACATCTACCTTGTCCAAAAAGGACCCATGATGCAAAGCAACTTCCTACCCCGGCATTAATTTATACTTCCAACATCACAGAGTGAGGCTATTATTACCCATGCTCAAGTAAATTCTCACTTTCCTCTGTGTGATGTGGAAAAAGCAGAGCAAGCCCAAGCATGCTGCTGAACAGGAGGACAAGCAAACAGAATGCCCTGAGCATCACAGTACTTATTTACTTCAAATCACTACAATTGCATCATTTTTCTTTCCCATGCTAAGGCACTTCTACAAACAGAAAATTCTCTTCTGCTTTTAAGGAAAGAACTTTAGAATTTGTACTGAGCCAATAACCTTCTCCACCCAGGATCCTCTCTCCATAATACCCCCATTATTCAAAAGTTCTTTTTCCTCCGATGAGGAAGGATTCATCTCCCAACATACTAGCAGGACATTCTGAATACATCAATAATGTAGTACGACTACAGTATAAACCTCTGAAAGCATGCCACTCCTCATTTTTCTACTGCATTTATTCAATGTACTAAGAAAAAAACAACCCCTAAAAGCACAAATAATGTACGTGAACTCAGGATGATCTAAAATTCCTTCTAATCCACCGGCTTTCCTTCTCAGAATCACTGAGTAAACTCTACAGGGAAGAAACGATTTTTGGCTAAATCAGCATACTCTTTACTCTTGTATCATCTGTAGGCTTTTACAAGATGACACCTGTAAGATACTCTGCTTGTTTTCTTGTTTTCCTACCCTCACCCCAGGAAGGGGAGTATGTCCCTTTCCCCATAGCCACAATTAGTATGCTGAAGAAAGGCCAGATTCCCTCTTGCTGTAGTGAAAAGGAAGGATTTAGGCCTGCTTCAATTTTCTCTTGGTCCAGCTGCTGATTAACATCTTGCTCAATCCTTCCCCAATTATTTCCCTGCTGTAAGCTGACCAAGTGTGCAGCTGAATGCAACTACTTAGTGATAATACTCAACAACAGAGAGATGGCCCCAACGGCATCACAGCAGAATCTGGAACCCTTGCTCCCAATGGGCATATAATACCATCTTTAGTAGCTGCTGACCCGTGTTACAGAAAGAATGGGGTCAGGAAGGCAAGAAAATGGAGACGTAGCATAGCATTGCTGGAAGATAGTCAGTGAGCAAGACAACACAACAAAAATTGTGTGTACCATTAACTACTGAGCAGCATTTTGCTGTTGAAAACATTCCCTGATAACATTTGGCATCTGGATTCTGTCTTTCACACACCAGGAACTGATGATGTCAGTAAAGGGTTTAAATGCTATCGTATCTAAATTAGTCACAAGTGATGGGTTTTGTTAGTTTTTGGAACAGAATGGAGGCTCACTACAGATAAGTTCTCCAAAATGGGGTATTAAGCTGCCTAGAACCCCAACCTTTATCTGCTACTTCCTCCCTATGCATTGAATTCCTTCCTCCCAGCTTGAATTATCAAAGACACCATCCAGATACCTTCTGACTTGTGCAGTAGTCATTAATTCAAACATCTACACAACATCTCACTGAAAGGGGGGCCCTTTAAAGTCATCAACCTTTACAAATACATAAAATGCTTCCTAAATAGCAGGAAATACCTTAGCTGCACTTCTAACTGTGCAGAAATGATTTAATCCAACTTTTTCCACAGTAAAGAATACTGGAATTGAACTAAAGTTATTTACTGTGCAGTAATAAAACAAAAAGATCAATGAAGCCAATTACTTGAATTGCACCTCAAAGCATAGGTGGCGGCCCAGTGTTCATTATGACCTTGTCTACAAAAGGCAACACTGGAAGGGAACCTCTCAGTCTTGCCAAGCCATCTGCTCCAATTCTGAATTAATAGCCATAGTAGCTTTTGAGAAAGGTTTCCCCAGCTTCCTTCTCAAGATCTTCACTGATCAAGACTTTACAGTCTCTCTAGATAATCTTTTCCCAGGGTTTCTCCTAGCATCCAATCTGAGCCTTCCCCGTCCCCTCTGCCCCCCAATTCTCCTCACCCCATGAATAAGAAAAACTATTCCCTTCACAACAGCTTTTTCAGGTATTTCAGGATTCATTTATTCTCCCATTCTCTTCTACTGCAGACCCCCAAAATAATCTAAACTTCTCCCGTAGATCATGTTGCCCAGATTACTCATTACTTTCTTCTGGATCCTCTCCAACTCATCCCACAGCATTCTTACTGTGGTGCCCAAAAATGTGCACTATATATCCTTTAAACAACACATACACTTAACAAGTCAGCCTACACACTGTTTCATACTTAAAGCTAAGCATATTCAAATTATAGTGTTACGAGTTCAAGTCAGCTTTATTTTAAATTATAGAGAAGATTAATGTAGTGCATTTTAGAACAGACTGGTCAACCAGTATGTATTTGCCACAAACTCACTCAAATTCAGTTAAATGAAGGGGCACTATGTTTGGGGGCACCAGTAGGCATTGCTCTCTTCATGGAAGTTCAGTACTATTCCTTGGAAAATGTGCCAGACAGTCATACACCTGCCCTACAAACCCAGTGTAACATGTTCTAGTACAATCATGCTCTATAATTTGGGAGTCCTCTTATTCACTGTTCCTCTCTCAATCTGCACTGAGTACACAAAGCACAGCCCTTGGTATCCACTTTGGCCTTAACTTTCCACATGCGCCTTCCGAGAGCTCTGCTGAACCTCAATGCTCTCATTTGCTCTCAGTTACTGCAGCTCAGTCAGACCCTGGAGAGAGACCTGTCGGTTCTTGTTGCATGCAGCCCAGTGACCTTCAGGAGACACTACTGCCGCTAAGCATTTTGTTTAGCAAAGACCTGAGGAAAAAAGCACAGAGCCAGCTCTCTGTCTTGCGACGAGTCACACTGCTTGATGAGCTGCTCTCCCTAACGCAAAAGGGCAGACAGAGTATTCCCTTCCCTTTTTTCCACCCAGTTCTAGCTTGACTATAAATGTGATTGCACTGATAAACATCCACAGCAAGAGATCATTTGCCCAACTAATTAACTGCTGCCACCAAATTGCCATGTAATATTTTCATGAGAAAAGTGCAGCCCACATTGCTGTGTGAGATTTAGCTTTCAATTGCACTTGGTCACCAGCAAAAAAAAAAAAATTCCAATATTATTATTTCATAGAATTATTAGAGTTAGAAGAGACCTCAAAGGTTATCAAGTTCCAACCCCCATGGCAGGATACCTCCCACTAGAGCAGGTTGCTCAAAGCCCCATCCAGCCTGGCCTTAAACACTTCCAGGGAAGGGGCAGCCACAACTGCTCTGGGCAACCTGTTCCAGTCCCTCACCACCCTCCCAGGAAAGAATTTCTTCCTAATATCCAATGTAAATATCCCCTCTTCCAATTTAAAACTGTTACCCCTTGTCCTATCACTACTCTTCCTGGCAAAAAGTCCCTCTCCAGCTCTCCTGTAGGCTCCCTTCAGATACTGGAAAGCTGCAACAAGGTCTCCCTGGAGCTCTCTCTCCTCCAGGCTAACCAGCCCCAGCTCTCTCAGCCTGTCCTCATAGGAGAGGTGCTCCAGCCCTCTAATCATCTCTGTGGCCCTCCACTGGACCCTTTCCAAAACTTCCATGCCCTTTCTATGTTGAGGACTCCAGAACTGGACACAGTATTCCAGTTTGTGTTGGTTAAAGTTCCCACTCTACATAAAACCTAGGCCCTGTCAAATGCCACCATAGCAGCACTAGTGCACTGGGTTAAGATGCTGCTACTTGACTCCTGCTGCAGCAGAGGCTGAGGTCAAGCATTCCACAGGCCTCAATGGGGCTGCACTCCCACCAAGCGCTTGGTACACATGGCTTCCCCAGCCCCCAAAGGGAAGAGAACATGGAAGCAGGGAATTAGGACAATCTGATGCAGCACAGCAGGTCAAGCCATCACTGGGGCACAGCAGGGAGGGAGGAATGCTTAGAGCAGGAATTCATGCTGAGCAGAATACTCCCACTCAGCCAAAGGGAACAGGGAGCAGCTCAGTTAAAGGGAACAGAACAACTCCCTCAGCCTACAGCTCTCACTGGATTTTGAAAGATTTTGACCAGCAAGGTTTGCTCTGAGTAACACTCACCTGTGCAAAGAACACCAGTTTGACACTGGCTAACGCTGACTTACTCCAATTAGCTCATGGCTGCTCACTAGCCAACTGTCCCAAGAAGAGCATTTTGCAGTTAGGGCATGACTTCTAGCCTCACTTCAAGCACTATTAAGAAATTTCTCTGTCCAAGTTGCAGTTTGTGTTTTATTCTCCCAATAAATCTGCCTGATTTTGCTCTGACACAGGGCCACGCCTGTGCTGTGGAGACCAGAGAATCCAAGGGCCTGAAGCCACTCTACGATACGAGTCACTTAACTACTGCTGATAGGACCAGCTAAGAGTTCAGGTTGGCTCGCATCAAAATTTTACTGTCTCTCCTCAATCCTAGGATGGGCAATGCACCAGGGCAGCAAGCACAGTAGCTTTTGGGGTTATGTCACATCTAAGCAGCTTGTGGCCACCAGAACAGCAAGGCTGTGCTGGGGGCAGGAATGAAACTACTAATTAAAGGGACTGTCTTGGCTTACACTCACAGTCTGTGCACCAGGAAGCACAAGGTGATTTTAAAGTTTTAATTAAGTCTGGAAGGATCAATTCCCAAGTCAGCCCATGATGACCTAGCTCCAGAAGGAGGACAGATACATCAATTCACTGCTTTGGCCAGGTTGATTAGCCATGCTGTTAGTCACGGTCCCTGTCACAACCTGGCTACCAAGATCTAACCCACACAGACGTATCTGCTGAGGCATAACTACCTTGGAAGTCTTTAACAGTGCTCTGTTTTGACAGGTGGAAGCAAACTTTCAAGCTTTCTATCAGCAGATCTTTTCAGGAAAGAAATACCAAATTCCACTTGAAGATCTGCTAAAACAGGGCCCACTACAAAACAAAACTGAATGCCACAGGCTACGCTGTGAATTCTTTGCTCACCATACCTTATAAATCCTCTCTGTGCTTGTGCCTTGTAAAGTACTGACATGTCACAAGTGAGCAAGAGCTCAGCAGTTGTAATAGGTGTATCCCAATTCAGAGCAGAATCCAGCCTGTCTCCCAGCCTCAGGTCCTGGAAACATGACCTCAGCCACCCTCTTATTTCCCCTATAACTTGAACTTTACTCCTGCTTTTGGTATAGCCCTGTAATCAAGCACAGCAAGTGGGGAATAAATCTCAGAAGATGCTATAGTTTACAGTTTTCTGATTAAAAAAGCAGTGTTTTGAAAGAACTGGGAGATACGTGCCAGAAAAGGGTCCTCAAGCTGCAGACTAATTTAAAAAATAATTGCAGAAGATGTTCCTCTATTTTTTCACATGATTTCAGCCATAACTGTATCCTTGCTTTCTTCCATGCAGTCTTTAGTGAGGAGAAAGACAAGCGATCAGCAGTACAAGAACACCGACACTTCCTGAAATTGTTGNAGCCTGGCCTTAAACACTTCCAGGGAAGGGGCAGCCACAACTGCTCTGGGCAACCTGTTCCAGTCCCTCACCACCCTCCCAGGAAAGAATTTCTTCCTAATATCCAATGTAAATATCCCCTCTTCCAATTTAAAACTGTTACCCCTTGTCCTATCACTACTCTTCCTGGCAAAAAGTCCCTCTCCAGCTCTCCTGTAGGCTCCCTTCAGATACTGGAAAGCTGCAACAAGGTCTCCCTGGAGCTCTCTCTCCTCCAGGCTAACCAGCCCCAGCTCTCTCAGCCTGTCCTCATAGGAGAGGTGCTCCAGCCCTCTAATCATCTCTGTGGCCCTCCACTGGACCCTTTCCAAAACTTCCATGCCCTTTCTATGTTGAGGACTCCAGAACTGGACACAGTATTCCAGTTTGTGTTGGTTAAAGTTCCCACTCTACATAAAACCTAGGCCCTGTCAAATGCCACCATAGCAGCACTAGTGCACTGGGTTAAGATGCTGCTACTTGACTCCTGCTGCAGCAGAGGCTGAGGTCAAGCATTCCACAGGCCTCAATGGGGCTGCACTCCCACCAAGCGCTTGGTACACATGGCTTCCCCAGCCCCCAAAGGGAAGAGAACATGGAAGCAGGGAATTAGGACAATCTGATGCAGCACAGCAGGTCAAGCCATCACTGGGGCACAGCAGGGAGGGAGGAATGCTTAGAGCAGGAATTCATGCTGAGCAGAATACTCCCACTCAGCCAAAGGGAACAGGGAGCAGCTCAGTTAAAGGGAACAGAACAACTCCCTCAGCCTACAGCTCTCACTGGATTTTGAAAGATTTTGACCAGCAAGGTTTGCTCTGAGTAACACTCACCTGTGCAAAGAACACCAGTTTGACACTGGCTAACGCTGACTTACTCCAATTAGCTCATGGCTGCTCACTAGCCAACTGTCCCAAGAAGAGCATTTTGCAGTTAGGGCATGACTTCTAGCCTCACTTCAAGCACTATTAAGAAATTTCTCTGTCCAAGTTGCAGTTTGTGTTTTATTCTCCCAATAAATCTGCCTGATTTTGCTCTGACACAGGGCCACGCCTGTGCTGTGGAGACCAGAGAATCCAAGGGCCTGAAGCCACTCTACAGTACGAGTCACTTAACTACTGCTGATAGGACCAGCTAAGAGTTCAGGTTGGCTCGCATCAAAATTTTACTGTCTCTCCTCAATCCTAGGATGGGCAATGCACCAGGGCAGCAAGCACAGTAGCTTTTGGGGTTATGTCACATCTAAGCAGCTTGTGGCCACCAGAACAGCAAGGCTGTGCTGGGGGCAGGAATGAAACTACTAATTAAAGGGACTGTCTTGGCTTACACTCACAGTCTGTGCACCAGGAAGCACAAGGTGATTTTAAAGTTTTAATTAAGTCTGGAAGGATCAATTCCCAAGTCAGCCCATGATGACCTAGCTCCAGAAGGAGGACAGATACATCAATTCACTGCTTTGGCCAGGTTGATTAGCCATGCTGTTAGTCACGGTCCCTGTCACAACCTGGCTACCAAGATCTAACCCACACAGACGTATCTGCTGAGGCATAACTACCTTGGAAGTCTTTAACAGTGCTCTGTTTTGACAGGTGGAAGCAAACTTTCAAGCTTTCTATCAGCAGATCTTTTCAGGAAAGAAATACCAAATTCCACTTGAAGATCTGCTAAAACAGGGCCCACTACAAAACAAAACTGAATGCCACAGGCTACGCTGTGAATTCTTTGCTCACCATACCTTATAAATCCTCTCTGCGCTTGTGCCTTGTAAAGTACTGACATGTCACAAGTGAGCAAGAGCTCAGCAGTTGTAATAGGTGTATCCCAATTCAGAGCAGAATCCAGCCTGTCTCCCAGCCTCAGGTCCTGGAAACATGACCTCAGCCACCCTCTTATTTCCCCTATAACTTGAACTTTACTCCTGCTTTTGGTATAGCCCTGTAATCAAGCACAGCAAGTGGGGAATAAATCTCAGAAGATGCTATAGTTTACAGTTTTCTGATTAAAAAAGCAGTGTTTTGAAAGAACTGGGAGATACGTGCCAGAAAAGGGTCCTCAAGCTGCAGACTAATTTAAAAAATAATTGCAGAAGATGTTCCTCTATTTTTTCACATGATTTCAGCCATAACTGTATCCTTGCTTTCTTCCATGCAGTCTTTAGTGAGGAGAAAGACAAGCGATCAGCAGTACAAGAACACCGACACTTCCTGAAATTGTTGTGGTTTAATGCAAATGCATAAAATCCAGGCATTGCAGAGCTTTTCCAATATAATCCCAAAGCTGCTTACAGGCCAACTCAAAATAAAATCGTTGTTGTCCCTGCCTGGTTACAGTGAACATACCTCTCAGATGCCGGTGCCAAAGCATATGAATTTACCTCAGTGTGAAGTGTTTTATATACAGCAATATGCTGTCATTAAAATAGAGTTCTGCAGAAGTCACATTTTAGTCACGGTTTATAATCTCCCCTTAGAAACCATTTTGCTGCCTATTTACTCTGAGAATATAATTACTTTTTGCTGCACAAGATGCTCGGTATAAGCATGTTCCAAAATAGTAACAGGAATGTGTGAATGTGTTTAAAAAAAAAAAAAAACACAAAAAACCACAAAAACGTTTTGATAGCTCCTGTGTTATTAGCACACAAAGAGACTTCATAGTGGATCACTCCACAACTCTGTCAGGCCATTTAAGGACACAGACCCTCTGCTAGGTGGGAGTACAAAAGGGGACAGCCTGAGACAAGGTCAACAGTAACAAGCTGAGATGGGAAAAGCAACTTGCTGGTAACAGCACTGAAAGTGAAGCAAGATCTCCTCATTCTTAATTTTGTAGGTTTTCCTGCACCACTAACTCACGTGCGCCACTACCTGCAAGCACTCAGACAAAACTAAATATTAATTTCTTTCAAAGTCTGCTACATTCCTCAGTAAAACAGCTAGCTCCTGGAGCTCTTACTGTTGGAAGACAGACTCAGAAAACGCTACAACAGGCTTCCTAGAGAAGCAGTTGATGGCCCAAGCCCATCAGTGTTTAAGAGGCATTTGGACAATGCCATTAGCAACATGCTTTAACTTGGCCAGCCCTGAACTGGTCAGGCAGTTGGACTAGATGATGATTGTAGGTCCCTTCCAACCGAAATAGTCTGTTCTATTCTATATCATGTCTTTTGTAAATAGGCCTGAAAGCACACTTGTTTTTGTAATCATTTTATACAACTGCTATCAGCCATGACAGCATCCTTTCAGATTATAATGTCCTGAGACACGCAGATAGGAAAGACTAGCCTGAGGCTACTGTTCCACCACTTGTAAAAAATATTAATAAAAATGCCTAAGCAAGGGCTTGACTTTATTGCTATAGATTAAATGAAAAGGCAACTTTGCAAGAAGTCTGGCCAGAAGGATTACATTTTTATTGATCTGTTTGTTGTCTGATCAGGTCACCAGCAAGCTCACAGTCATGCCATACAGAAGATTTGCCCTCGTAATGCAGAGTCACCTCCAGTCTGCTTGTACTGCATGGACTGGAAGGAGGCCGTGGACTGGCAGGACTCCACTGCTACTGCAATACGATATTTGCAATGGCCTAAAACTTTCTATTTTTGGCTGCACTTTTTCAAGCTGCAGAAGGAAGCCCAGATGGGGGAATGGCCACATATGTGGCTTGCCTGAAGGAAAAAATGCAGCAAATCCCTGAACTTACACTTTGAATAAAGGAAGCAAAAGCTGGGGTTTGCAGCATTTGGTGGCCCTTTCACTGCTGTGCATACCTCAACTTTGCTTTCTCATTAGGCAGTGGCAGACACCCAGAATGCCTGTCTACCCTGCTATACGCAGAGAAAATAGGAATGACACCAAAGCCAGGAAGCTGGGTCACATACCCAGCAGTAATTACAATGGAGAAAAAATAGCAGGGAAAAAGACAATACCCAGAATCTAGTGGTGGGATGCCAGAACCACACACTTTTGTGCTTCAAAATACCCATGGAATCAGCCCTCTGTAATTCAGCCTGCACATTATCCCCTCAATCCATACTCATACCAGGATACTCCTTTGATTTTGCTTGAGAACAGTCACATTCGGGATGTGCATCACAAGCTTCCTAATGCACACAAGCCTGCTGTGTCGCTAGCAGCAGGCCAGGATGTTATTGTTCTCATGGACTCATGCTAACAATAAGTCCTCCTCCACCCAAACCCACAAAAAAACCCCACTCTCCAAGTTAGAATCTCGTATTTCCCAGTTTTCAAATCCTTCCATCCTAGACACATCACAGATGCTTAACAAGCATCAGACTTACACAGACCGCAACATGGCACTCTGTGGCCTGGTGGCCTGGTGCTTAGCTATGTCTTGCTTGGCTTGGACCTGAAAGGAACTCAAAATGCTTTCAGTGCCCCTGAGTTTATCTTGTCCTCATTCCCTACTATTTAGGCAACCAGGAAAACAAACTATAGAAAGAGGAAAAAATAGTCCTGAAGAACCCTTTTATAGGTTTATACTAAATGCATCAAGAGACTGTGAAAACGTTCAAGTTGGGAATAACAGAAAAGTGTGGAGGCTTTACTTTAAAAGACTTCATAATCCTCATCCAGAAGAAATAGTTTAAAACAGATTGCAAGTCTCACCAATGGCTTTTTGAAAGAAACCCATAATTTATCTTAGAATGCCTGATCTTATAGCAGCCTTGCTCTAGACGTGCAAAGGTTTGGGCTCACAACTGAAGTTTTCAAGACAATTTAAGACACATATTTCCTGTAGTAATCCTTGCTGTATATACAACATAAACCCTACACCTGTGTGGATATATATCTTTATTGCACAAGTTAGGAGGCAAAACCTTGTCTTTGCTACTGAAAGGATGACCCTCTCTTACAAACCAAGGGTCCAGGAAAGAGCCTTAAAAAGAGAAACAAAACAGTGAGAGCAAGCAGTGACAGACAGCAAAAGATGACTATTAGCCTGTGTTTTCTGTTTTTCTAACATTCCATCAGACTTTCAGTATCCCAGCTATAAAAACGTTCATCTTCGGAGCAGCATGGGAGTGAGAACAGAAGAGAGGTCTCCCTCAATAGCATACACACAATAAGGAAATCCAAAGCAAATGAGCTCAAACCTTCTTACATGATAGAGCCCCATTTATGCCACAGCTATGCCATAGTCAGTGTCATGTTATCTTGGCAGATGCAAAAGACTTGCTTTAAATTTCAGCTGAACATGAAATAGAGTTAGAAACTCAAGTTGATTAGCAAACTGCAAGTCACAGTTTGTGTCCCAAGCAGAGAGGAATCCATCCACTGAATCTGTGACCCTGTAACCTGGCTGGTATAGGATATGAACACAAACATATCAGCCAACATTTAGTCCAATCTCCCATTCTTGCTAATGGGGATTTCTTGCTTAAACTGTGATATGCAAATTAATTATATTCTTTTTTGAAAATCAAAGCAAAAATTGTATCCAATAAAGAAATCACCCAAACATGGTGGCTGACAGAACAGGGACTATAATCCTGAATGCTGAGTACAATTCACTCTTTTTTAATTGACTCCCTAGACAAGGTTAGTCCTGTGCTGATCTCAGCACAAGTAACCAAAGACATGCCAGAAGGGCTGTAATTCAGTTCTCTCTCTGCACAGCTTAAGCTAACATGCAGTCTCTTCCATCATTAAGTCTGTTTAGCCTCCATAGATGTAAACAAATCTCAGGGAATGTAAAGAATTAGATAGGGCTATTAATATAGGGCTCCAAATCTTCGATTTGACATCAGCTATAACTGTCAGAAAAGCATGCAAGATAAAGGCTGCCAGATGCTTTAACCCAAACATCATATTTGTTCACAGTGTTTCTGTAAGGAAATTGCCCTTATGGTGCAAACACAATGGTAAGAGTCTCTTTGGTACAAAAGGATCATTAAAAAATGGTAGCTTTAATTATTGTTTGACTTTGACATCTCCAAATCCCTGGCACTCAATCCTTTTCTTTTCCCCCTCAGAAACATCTGGCTTGGGGTTACCTGAGGATTCTCTTTGCTACATGATTACAAAAGCTAACAGGAGCCTGAAAATTCCCACATGGGAGATTTTTATTTAAGAAGGATGCATGCTGTGAGAACTCTCACAGGTCAGAGGAAGGTGAGGTTCCTTTCAACTGCTGGCATAAAAATCACAAAGCACAAACTATCCTTCTTTGAGGAAATAACCTTTAATGCCAAAGCCCAGACCCCCTGGCATTGAAAAGGCCCTCTGTGACAAACAGAGTAATAGGGTAATAGGGAATTCTCAGAAGAGAAATGCATACATAACTTGAGGGTGGGGAGGGAGAAGCTATTCAGCTGGAAGGACAATCCTGGCACAAGGACAAATGTGTACAAACTTGCTGCAAGGAAATTTAAGACTGGAAGACATTTTAGTTGCAGAAGGCTTGTAATTCTCTGAGCAATAGGGTCATGGAGCAGCCTCCTATACTGCAGTGATGAGGGCAGGACAATCTAGTTGATTTAGAGATGCTGCTAGAAAATAAGTTATAGATGTATCCCAAAACAGAGTTGGCTGCAAGAGAAAAGGGACTATTCTTATTTGAGACTGCAGAACAAAAAACACCTCAGAAATAAAGCACGCAAGTAAGACACCTGTGCTGAACACTGCTGCTTGTAAGGAGATTGGCTCTGCTCTGCTGCATGTTACAAACCATTCCATGTACCTGTCAGGATCCTAACTCCACAGACACAGAAAGAAGGGAGTCAAGTGCACAGACAGGGGAGCCCAAGAGTGCTCTGTCAAGCACTCTGTGCTCAGCTGTACCCTGAGCTACCTTTCTGACTGCTATTTAGCCATTCAAATCCCTGTCTTGGGACCCTCAAACAATGGCCACATAAACCCCTTTATCAATCGAGTGTTATTGACAACGTATAGGAAAAATTCATGAAACTGTAAGGGAATCTGTATACTTCAATATGCCAGGGTATGGATGCAGCTTCTTTAAAACTAGTATCTTTAACTACCTTGCACAGAATGCTAAATCAATAAAATGTTACAATCAGGTAAGACCTGTAAGGAAATGTATCCTAGAATTTAATAAAAAAATTAAAGAAATAAAATCCTCTTGTTGTTTTATTTCTCTAGTCTAACTTAAATTGAACAAATTTCATTTCTGCAGACCTCTCCACCCATCCAAGCAGAAGTT
>VZRU01005381.1:239546-263418 GCA_013398155.1 Pedionomus torquatus | reverse complement strand
GCTATAACTCTTGCTTGTACAGCTCTATCCTTTAACATGCCTCAGGGTGCAATATTTCTGGCTGACTAGGAGATATAAGACTGGAATTTTTTTCAGCTTTTCATGCAGGTCTGTTGGGCACTGCCTGCACTTCAAAATTCTTCATTTGAGGTGGTTTTTTTTNTTTTTTTTGGTAGAAAAGATTACTATCTCAGAGATAACGCATCAGCTCTTTAGGTAAAGAGGATTGCAAAGGCAGATTTTGATCAATATCTGAACAGCATAGCCAGCAAAAAATATAATGGTGTTGCAGTTTCTGTTCAACAGGGCTTTGGAATTCAACACTCAGAAGGTGGGAAGGAAAGTTAACTCATTGTTTACTATGGCATTGCATTTGTCTACTCACTTCTTCAAAACAGCCTTCCACTGGTGCTCAGAAGGGTATAGCAGCCCCATACCACATGAGAAAAGCCTTACTCTCTTTGAGAAAAAAAATGTCTATCTCTAGTTCAAACATTCTCTTTCATACAGAGAATAAATTGAAAGAGCAGTGGTATACAAATATCAAGAAGGTGATACAATAGAGTAAACAATCGCTTCTCCCCAGTGAAGCAAGTGAAATCCAGTTGGGTCTGGAGAGAGCAACACACCTGTAGCTTAACTAAGTTTCAGAGTTCAGCAGATTTATAGAACTGGGACGGCACTTATGATTATAGAGATGATACTAGTAGTAACTTCTTGTCCTTGCCTTCAGTTTCCCCACTACGGCCAACACCGCCTTTAGGACAGAATCGAATCACATAGTTGACTGATTAAGAGCCCTCAAACCAAGTCAAAAACGCACTGTTGGTCTGAACTCTCGCCTTGAAAAAAGGATGAGATAAACAATTCTAAAATTAAAATAAAAGAAGAGAAAGATTCATTGTAACAGACAGGTAGTCAAATGAAATGTGACACATCATCCCTACAGGAAAAGAAACTGCCTGCCTGGCTGGCTTGTCCTTGTGACAACCCCAGGATATATGACTATCTCGGCAGAGGCTAGAAAAAGGTACTATGCTTGTCCATATCACCACAGCCCAATTTAATTAGCAGTTGGCTAAAGAGCTAAGTTTCATAATTAATAGTGATGCAAGGAGGCCAACACCACAACAGAAAGCATTTTCAGTGTTCTTCCAGAACTAGCTGACTAATCCACTTTGGGGATCATTTTAATGAACGTTTCCAATGAAAATTTTTGGCTTCCAAACAGTTTCCAAAAATACAGGAGACAGCAAGGAAAATATGTGCTATCCATTTCTGCCTGATGACCAACCTACTCTTCCAGTTTGTTTGCCAACCTGCTATCAAATTAGGCTTCTTATTTGCACAAAATATTCATGACAATTACAGATGAACTACTAAATTATTCCCTCTGGACACCTTGGGTACCACCATCTAGGGGAAGAGGAAATAACGTTTCACAGTGATAAGCATTTATCTCCGCACTAGCTGTTGCACTGATTTGCTCTGTGGGTACAACCCTATTCTTGTTGAAACCAACAGATTTTAGGTTGTATCCATAATTCAGGAAGCAAAGGTGCGTCAGTATCAAAACAATAAACCTTGGTCTGACTCGCTCATATAGTATAAAGACCCTCGATGACTTGAGAAGAAATGTAATTCAGCTGCCCAGTGCCAACTTGTGTCCAGCTTTGATTTTCAGAGAACAAATTCCAGAGTGAGGTACCTATGAATTGTTAAAAGAACAAAGCCTGAATTTAGCTGTCTGGCATAGGACTGGTCTTCACATTATCATTTGTGTCACAA
Source organism: Pedionomus torquatus (assembly GCA_013398155.1). Classification (NCBI taxonomy): domain Eukaryota; kingdom Metazoa; phylum Chordata; class Aves; order Charadriiformes; family Pedionomidae; genus Pedionomus; species Pedionomus torquatus. The sequence continues at coordinate 261,630 of VZRU01005381.1, read as the reverse complement.
CTACTAACTCTTAATAAAGTTACCTCTTTTTAAAAAACAAATAAATAAAATTTAAAAATTCCAATAGACACAAACAATAAAGCTCTTCAGAGACCCGATCTTCATAGCTGTTCTCATGAGGCAAGACTTCACTTTTTTTTTGTAGTTTGACATTGTCTCTTGTTTTAATGCCACCTTTTTTTTTTTCCTTTTATCTTTTTTAAGATAACAGGTGCTCAAATTTTACTGAAAGGCCATTGACACATTTTCAGATTTATGTCAGGAGACCTGTTAGTTCCCTATATTAAACCAATCAGCACAGAGGTATTCTGAAACAGAAGAGGGACACCTCTCTCCTCCACCCCACTGACTGTTGTATAGTCTTTCAAAGAGGTTCTGGATTGTACATGCCTGGCGTGACACAAAGAAATGTCACAAAGCCAGCATGAGCAATGATGCAGAACTTCTAATTGCCAATTATTCACACACATGCATCACCTGACAAAAAGGATCAGCCCAAAATAGCATTTCACTCTCAAAGTGAAAAATTTTGCCTGTTACTGAAGAGGCCTGTTGCTGTGATGCAGGCAAAGGTGTGGGAGAGCAGCCACAAGAATACTTACTCAAAAAGTTTAAATTAACTTTAAACCTCAAAGGCAGCCCAAAACTGAATTTTGATACTAAGGTCAGCACAGCAAACTGCAGAATCAGGGCCAATGGAGGGAAATAAGCTAGTGAAGTTGATATCTTCTCTAGTGGAAAGCAAGAGTCAGTCTTGACATCAGACCTTTCCCATATTTTACCCTGTGCAGACAATGGAACATTTCCCATTCCCACTTTCAGACTTATTAACATTGGATTGGACACCACTTTCAAAACTGTGGAGTTGTTTGAAGTAGAGCAGAGGCATTGCTAACAGTGTCACAGCAGCCATTTGCACAAGCATGACTTCTCTTTATTAACACTACTACAAAATGGAAAAGCTGTTCTTTGCCAGGGAAACAAAACGAAAAGCCAGCCTAGTTCAAAAGTCTCATTCTGAGCAGCTCCCCTCAGACTTCTCTGCAGTAGTAATTAGCATGCTCAGCCTGAAAGTCTGTCCCAAAGGAAGCTCATACTCCACAAATTCCCTGTAGCGTCTGACTGGCAAAGAAGGTTTGTGCAGTCAGCTTCTGGAACTACATTGTTAGCGATGTGTGCAGGACAACACTTGACATACTGACTTAAGCTGATCCTGTGGGGAATGGAGTGAAGGATACGTATCTACACATACACACATACTTTACCAAAAGCAGCACTAGTCTGCCGATTCAGAATCCAGTCTCCAACTGGAATTGCTCATGGTGTTCATGACAACTGTGAGCAGAAATGCTTACACCACTAGAAGGATGACCTTGCTGAAAGATGGATACCAGACCCAGGCTTCATTTTGCAGAATAGGCTCTCTGGAAAACTGTATGTGCTCCTTCAGTATTCACTAAGACATCCAGTACTCAAAGTTCACAAATATCTGGACAGATCTGGAAGTTATTCTCCAGCAACCTGTCTTCCAAGACAAACCAGAGTGGCTTTAGCCCCAACATTTCTAAGAACTCTCAGCTGACAGTCAGCACTGGTTTCAGCAGCCTGCAACAGCCACCTGAAATCTCACTCTATGAGACCCTTCTCACTGTTTTATATACTACTAACAACCCACGGTATGCATCGGGCTTGGTTTCTTTCTAGTAAGAGAGAATTTGCAAGGAAGGACATTGTCCTTGCTTTACTAGGGGCTACAATATTATTGGATAATTGGCCAAGGCTTGGTGATGAAGTAATATGTCTGTGAAACTGGTTTAAATTACTGCAACTCAAAATAATTCGCTGATTAACAGCCTAATCAATTTGACTAGATCGGTGGTTGGATGCCCACGTTACTTCTGACTAAAAGCAGTAAGAGTGCTCATAGGTAAGGGATGGGAGCTATAAAACTCATGCATCATATTAATAGGCTTTTGATAAATTAAAGTCAACAAGGCCATTTAGCAAAAAGTCTCAGTCACCAAGAAACCACAAACCACCAGACAAACTATAGAAACACTCCAAAATCCTTTTTTCTCTCTCTCTCATTTTTTTTTAGGCAAAATACAATTTTATATTTAAGACAATAAAAGCTATCAGCCACCTTTACTACAGGATTTCCTAGTTTCTGTTGTCTTTTTGCTCAAAAGGAAAACACCACCATCATGTAAAAGGTGTCTGTGCATCTTCCTAGACTGTGCTCTGTGGAACAGAGCTGTCATCTCTGCATTTTATAACACTTGGCAGCAAACCCACATTCCTTGTGCATCACAGACTTCCCCTAAGGCCACTGAGTGTGTTGGATATGGACAGCACAGGGTTAGGGCTTCCAATTATAAATCCAGATCTACTCACACTTTCTGTAGATGAGAGATGCAGATCTCACAATAACCATGTATACTAAATGCGGATAGGATATATCAGTTCTGCATACCTACAATGTCAGGGGACCCTCACTGTTTCAGTAGGATTTTTGATGTATTTTTCCCCGTAAATTCATGACCTACATTCTGTGTGTAATTTCCAGAGTATTAAAAATACCTCAAAATCTCAATATAAATCTGAGATCTAATTCCGTACCTTGCAGAGTCACTTCATTTGGTAAATCCAAAGGAAAACATGTGAAGTAGGAATTTAAATTTGCACTATACTTGCTGACCAGCTTGGAACAGAGGGCACAGAAGGTGCCTGGGTTTAGACACGCAGTTTTGAACTTGGGTTCAAATACACTTCTCTCAAGAAACTCTCTAGAAGAGCTTCCAGTCACCCAAAACAGGATGAAAACATTCTGGCTGCAGACAAACACTGCAGATGGAAACTCTCCAAGAGAAGAACCCAAGTCATACATTCTAAAAAAATAAAATAATAAATGACTCAAGAAGTCAATTATAATCTCATGGAAAATACTATAGGAAAAGACTGCTCCCCAGATTTAATGGCACCATTAAATAACATGCATACTAAGCAAAGACTCATCAGACAATGTATTTTTCTTCAGTGCATCTTAAATGTGCTAATGAGTTGGTCTTGGCAAATGGGCTCAAACATGATCAACTAAACAGCTTTCTGTAGGAAAAAAGCCAGTTGTTCTGATGTCCCGAAGCAACATAATTCAGCATTTACAGAATGCACAGAAAATAAGATATGGCTGAAAATACCATATTCTCCCTGTTCTTTGCTTCACCAATAAACAAAGCCAGGGAAGGGAGGAACAGTACTAGAGAACGGATCACAACATAGCTCTCTCACCACCTTCTCCCTCTTTTAAAGACATTGAGTATGATTCCTGAAGGCTGCAGGAATCAGAATCCAGCTTACAAAGGCTGGTTGTTCTTTTCTGAAACACATTCTAGTGCTCCTACAGATATTAAATAAAAATTCTAATTCTACCCCAGAACTGCCATAAATTGGAGAACATCTTGGTTATACTGTATCACCAATACTGTTTCCATTTTCTGCATGTTATCCAGGATACAGGAACAGATTTTGGCAGTTTCAGACCATACACAGGTACATCCCATCATCCAGCTCCAGTGATCCTGAGATTAATTTGAAATGCTCCCTCTTACTCTCAAGTCCCCCAGATAACTTTTTCCCATCACTAATCCAGAAATAGCAAGTGGTTTCTAGGTAGCCTGAGAATGAACAGGGCAAAGAACTGTGGGAATTTGAGATAGAGCTTGTCTCTGGCTATTAGACAGTGAAAGAAGCTGAAAAGCCAAAAAGAGGTCAGCTAAAAAAAGAGGTATTCCTCACTCCATTATGCAAACTGAATTTATTCGTGTAGAAAAGTCTCTGAAAAAAAACCAACCCTTTCCTAGCAGGGTTGCTGTTGCCTATTGCTACAGCCAATTTCTCTGGGTCTGAACTCTGATCACCAGGAATTTCATTCTGCTTCACAATAAACCAATGAATAGTCTGTGCCACTAAAAACTCTAGTTCTCCAGCAACACTAACGCTACACAGTACTTCACTTTTTTCTTCTCGCCTTTTTTAGAAGAATGGTCATTCCCACCCTCTTTCTTCAGAAGTTCCTTTTCTTCTCTTTCAGAAATCAAAACCTAAATAGTTGAACATGAAAGAGGGCAAATCTGGATGAAAAGGATGAAGACAAGATAGGAAACAGAGCCAACAAGGTGCTGCTGAGCTGTGGACACAGGGAAGTCATACTGAACAGTACAAAGTTAAAGGAATTCATTCATGTCCCTGCTGCGACCACTTCATTTTAAGGTTAGGAATGGCATGTCCTCAAATAGCACCTTCAGCTCTGATAGGAAATAAGCAATTGAGAAACATTAGTAGGCTGCCAAACCCTGTAAAGTGTCCATCATCTGTTTGGAGAGCATGTGGAGACAAGGCACAGGCTGAGCTGTCTACAAGAGCTCAAAGTTCCTTAGTCCTCTTTAGGAAGGAAACTCTTGGAATAAATTGACAACCCTACTTCAGAGCCTGACAATAAGAAACCCCCATTTCTGCTTATCACGATGCAGGCACTTGCTCCTGAGGATAGGGCTGAGACAGTGAACATGCTCTGCATAACATGGCTAAATAAAGTTCTCTTATCTACCTGAAAAGCTGACCCAACTGAGCTCTTCCATAAATGGTACCAGACCTAACTCTGTGACCCTACAGTAGTCACAGACAATAAAACCCCCTGCTCTTGCTCTTCCTGTAAGAGTTGCATCCTCGTAGCTCAATTATTTAAAGCCTTGAGTAATTATCTTAAAGTAGGACTCTTATTCAAAGGTCCGGTAAACACATTTGATCAGACCTATCTATTTTAATTAAAAGATAATAATCTCCCTTCCTGTTAATTTTACAGACCTAATACAACAATGGGAAGGTGATATCTTGCTGATTAACACTTATTACACAATGAGAAATCTACAAGTACCTTCAACCGATAGTCCTATTATAAATCTTTATTGCCAACTCAAACGTTGGAGATATCTGTTTTTTAAATCATTATTTCAAACTTTGGTATAAAACCACAATCATAAGCACTGACTTCTCCCAATCTTAATTCATGTCAGGTTTCTGTTAATTTCAGTTCAGTGATAATGTTATACTGTTCTGACGTATCAGAAGTTTTACTGTTATGCTCTGTGACTGTAAAATGTTACCAACTAAGACAGTACATTCACCTAAAACCAAGTGTAGCGCTTTCTTCCAGTTAGATGTCATTGTCAAGACTCAAAGCTAAGTGGTGACCCAGGACAAGCAAGATGCTGTCTTCTATCCTGAAACACGGCACTAAAAGGTGTTTGAGGCATAAAGATCAACTCCTAGGTAACATACAAACAGGAGAATTTTGTCTTTTCATTGGAAGACATTTGAGTTTGGAACCAACCTTCAATTTGCTGTGGAGATGTGTTCTGTACAAGTGGAATCTAACTGCACATTTCACTGCTCCCAGTGAAGCCAACCAGAGCCAAGAACAGATGGGAGCAGGACAGAGCTTTGTGCAATTCAAGCAAACCTATCAAATAACAAAAAACCAAAAATGCAGAAGAAGTTTACACAGCTTGTCCAATTTCTAAATTTAAAGCAACTCCCTCTGCAGTATACAAGCCGGGTCCTGAACTTCTCATGTTCTTGTGCCCTTACTCTTCACAGGTCACAGTACAATATATAACAAAAAACTTAGTGCTTTCATTTTGAACAGTTTCTTCAGAGTGGGGAAAGCTGAAGTAGTTTTTATCACCTTGGACTACATGAGGTTTGTATGTAGTAATAAAATTTCCTCAAAGTAAGAGTCAATGGATTTATAATGCACCTCCTAAAATTTTTGAACAATGCATTTGGTCTGCAGTATTTTCTCAAAAGTATTCTTTTAGTTCAAGCTTTGCGCTAGCTGATTAATTTATGCACTGTTATTTCTCCCCAAATATAGTTTGCATAAAGATTCCCAGGCTCCTCATTTTTCAGAGCCAGGCAATAAATTAGCTTCCCAGGTGCCAAAGTGATTAACTCTGTTTTCTGCAACTGTTGCAGCCGTTCTGGAGTTCTGTCTGCCATAACATCTGGACAAAGAGAGCCAAACAGTTTCCCTCTATTACTGAAAACTGGAGTGATAAGATATCCTACTGGGTTTCCTTCTTCCATAATAAATTATGCTTGTCTCTAGATTAATTCTCTATATTTTTCTTCCATTGTTAGTTTAACAAAATTCCACAACACTAAGGAAAATAGTGTGGCTGAACTCAGAACATAAGTTAGTCTCAGAAAATGAACCAACTGAGCAACTACATCTTTGTTTCTAAAGTAAATATTAATAAAATAGAAAAAAAAAAAAAGCTGTCACACTGGCTTAGAAGGCTAATGCTTTCAGCCTCTTTCATCTCTGCTATGGGTTTAGGAATGATAAATTGAATAACTTTTCTGTATATGATTTTAGGTGTCAAGCTAAGATTTTAGAGATGCTCTAAATTCAGTTGCTCGGATAAGAGTCATTATCATTAAACATTCCTGTTTCTCTGAAAGCAGAACTGCACAGAATTATTCAAGAGTTCAGCTGGCATCTGTAAAAAGAGGCACTAAAGCCTGTTGGTTTTGGTTAGACAAAAATCCCCTTTGCAACACAAGTTCTGGTGCCCATTTATGAATGACAGAGTGCCCTTTGCAGGGACTGTCTCCCTCATCCCAGGGCTAAGCCCAGGATGCAGGCAGCCCATCAGATCAAACAAAGCAAGCGTGAACACAAACAGGTATTCCTTTATCTCCCAAAAAAGGTCTCCATATGTAGCAAGTACACTCAGATGGCAAGCATTCCATATGTTCTTAGTCAAAGATGAAACAGATTTCACTCCAAACATGGGCTCCACTGAGCAGTTACAGCCTTGCTTCTGTTCACACCAAGCATTTCTGGAAAGGTTACACAAATTTAGGTGGGTTTACATGTCCCAACAACCAAGGTTACACAATACAGCACAACAAGCAAGAGTGACAAAACCTCCTTCCAGTGCAGGCTGAACCCAATACAGAGATCCACTCTACTGACAGCACTTAAAGTCTTTTGGTTATAGCAGAGAACCTTCTGGAAAGCCCACGTATGGAAAATAATAGTGCTTCAGTACCTTTCAGCATTAACAACCAAGACTTTGGCTTTAGTACATCCAGTAACTAATACTGCTAAACCACAGATGAGAACACCAAAGTAAACAGGAATTAGGGCCCAGAATCATCCAACTTAGTTCCACTCAAGTTCCCTTGCTCTGAGTTTCTACGCTATCTAGTTCAAGGTCCTTACGAATGGCCAGCTGCCAGGAAATACTAGCAGATTTTCCATGGTAAGTGGTGGTCTTGGTAATCTAGCTAAGGTGCATGTGAGATATCCATCCACTGACTCATCACTCCAGGCGCTGAAACACTCTGGCAAGTGTTAACACGATGAAAAGCTAACAGGTAGATAACTCCTTGATGTGTAAGGGCTAATGGGAAATGTTGAGGAAATTACATTAAACACAACATTAAAAGCCTTCACTTCTCAGACATGGAAAGGCCCCTAAACAAAACCCAGTATTTTTCACCACCTCACTGTCTCTGCTGCTGCTGGCGTAAGAATGCACCAGATTTGGAAGTCCAGCACAGGAATATGAGATATATGGGCAGAATTGGACTGCTGGGGCATCAATAATAGAATCATAGAATCACCCAGGCCGGAAAGGAACTCCAAAGGTCATCTAGTCCAACCTCCCCACAGTCGCAGGAATGCCCCTAACTAGGCCAGGTTGCCCAGGGCCTCGTCAAGCCTCATCTTGAATATCTCCAGGGAAGGGGCCTCAACCACCTCCCTGGGCAACCTGTTCCAGTGCTCCACCACCCTCATAGTGAAGATTTTGTTTCTAACATCCAATCTAAATCTGCTTTTCTCCAATTTAAAGCCATTGCCCCTCATCTTATCACTGCGGGCCTTTGCAAACAGACTCTCCCCAGCTTTCCTGTAGGCCCCCTTCAGGTACTGGAAGGCTGCGTTAGGTCTCCCCAGACCCTCCTCTTCTCCAGGCTGAACAACCCCAGCTCCCTCAGCCTATCTTCATAGCAGAAGTGCTCCAGTCCTTTGATCATCTTCGTGGCCCTCCTCTGGACTCGCTCCATCAGGTCCATATCCTTCCTATACTGAGGGCTCCAGCCCTGCACACAGTACTCCAGGTGGGGCCTCACCAGAGCAGAGTAAAGCAGCAGAATCACCTCTCTGGATCTGCTGGCAACACATCTTTTGATNGTCCCAGCACAGAACCTTGAGGGACACCACTTGTGACTGCTGGACCTCAGGCCATTGAGCACCACCCTCTGGAAGTGACCTTCCAGCCAGTTCCTTATCCACTGAACAGTCCACCCAAATCTGTATCCCTCCAATTTGTCAAGCAGGATGTTATGGAAGACCATGTCAAAGGCCTTAGAGAAGTCCAGATAGATCACATCCACAGGTCGTCCTTTATCTACTGACAGTCACTCTGTCATAGAAGGCCACTCGGTTAGTCAGGCAGGACCTGCCCCTAGTAAAGCCATGCTGGCTGTCCTGAAACATCTCCGTGTCCTCCGTGTGCCCAAGCACGGCATCTAGAAGGATCCGTTCCATGATCTTCCCAGGCACGGAGGTGAGGGTGACAGGTTGGTAGTTCCCAGGGTCCTCCTTTCTATCCTTTTAAAAAATGGGTGTATGTTTCCTTTCTTCCAGTCCACGGGGACTTCACCTGACTGACATCATTTTTCAAATAACACGGAAAGTGGCTTGACAATTACATCAGCCAGTTCCTTCAGGACTCTGGGATGTATTTCATCAGGTCTCATGGACTTGTATATCTTCAGGTTCAATCTATCTCTTGCTATCACTAATAAACCTCCAATAATTTCACACATAAACAGATGCTTCATTTTAGAAGTGAGCTACAGTCTTTGCCTGACATCAAAAAACAGCATCAATATAAGTAAAGAACAGGCCTCCTCAGGAACATACAGCTTTGTGTGCTGGCTTCTGTATTTGTTGTCTCAAGTGTGAAAACCTACCTGAAATGGATATTGACCACTCCTTGAATTCCTTTCTGCATGAACAATGCCAGCAGTTAAATACCTCTGCCTGCAAGTCTGGAGGAGGGCACACAGCCAGCTCTGCCAGCCTGACAGTGAGCACATCTCCCCTTAACCTAAGGCACAAAATATTCACCAGAAAGATCCATGGATGGAGACACATTCCAGTCTTAGTCACAAACCCCATGCTGTATTACACATATCTCATGCTTGTCTTGTTTTGTCCTTATTTTATCCAGTCTCCCAAGCAACAACCGTCACAAAGCTGAGGTAAGATTATTTTAACTCATAAATTAGCATTAACTGCAAGTAAGCTGACTGACCATCAAGCCTATGTATTACAAAATTCTTCACTGGCTGCAGAACAAAACTATTCTAGAGGCCTAGCCTAATTACTATTGTGGAATATTTTTCTCTCTTGCACTAAGTGCTTTACCTGCAACTTTTCTGCATATTTCCTTCTTTTTCTACATTCCTATTCAGAGCTTCCTCTACCCCTAACCAATTAACTCCTATGTATTTGCACTGTAATACCAGTGAGAAGTTGCTCACTGCTATCCATTGGTACTTCCTGCTGATGCCACACAAAGTCATCGTTTCAGCAAGTTCCTTTTTCTGATACCTCATGGTAATTACTTGCTCGCAGAGCAAGTCACCAACTGTAAATGCATTTCCTTGAAGGCCAGCAACAGGAGATCCATACATCAAGCAGCTAAATGGATTTCACGTCATGTGGGTTTCAGTCTATGTAAAGGCAAAGCCATTGAAATGGGATTCAAAGTGGAATGTCAAAGACTGGCATGAATACTTTTACGTAAAGTATTATTGCATAGACAAGAAAGTGAATACAGATAAAAGAGACAATCCCAACTTATACTTTACATATCACAATTGCTACTTACCTACAACTGTATTCAACTGCTGAAGGAGAAAAACTAATTTAATCAGTCCTAAGAAGTGCTAATCACCTTCCAGAGCATGAGAAAATTAGAATGCAGATGAGACACCTGATGTGAAAATCACTATTTTAGATAGCTTTAAGAGTTGAGCTAGATTTAGTGAGTCAGAGCTAACTTCTCAGGCAAATTAGTTTTTAATTTTCCACATCACTTTAGATTATGCAACTGTTTTGGAAACTTTCTCTTTCCTTAAAATAGCACCTTCTCGCCCGCACACTATTCTTTCTTGCAGGAGGCGATTTCAGTTCATGGCAATACAAACAGAATAAAACCCACCGGAAAACCTAAATTTTGACTCCAAGAAGGCTTCTAAGATTTACTTTTGGAAAAGTTAAGCTAATTGAAGTCAACTAGCAAGAGTTACAGGTTACTCTGAAAACTGTGAAATACAAGGATTTGAGCATACAACACCTCTGTACTGACAAAGGTCTGATGCCTTACAGACAGAAAAACCTCAATTCTAGCCTCTTAATAGTTAATCTAGACCTGAAACTGAAGAAGCTACATATGTGTGACAGCAGAGGATACAACCTAGTGCTGTTTACAGCAGAAAAGGCCAGTGGCACAGTGCTGAAAGGCAAGCTGAATCAAACTCCTGCAGCAGACTCGTACATTTATTACAGGATGACCCTATGAAGCATTTAAGGTGCCTTCAACAGAGGTGGAGGTGTCTGGAGAACAGAGAGAATTGGCATGTATGTCTAAAGTTTTCATGAAACCCAAGTAAAGCTCAAGGGTTTCTTCCCACGTACCCTTAAATAAATCAAACTGAAACAACAGGTTGTACTAGGAGCATGTGAGGTTGGCACTCCCATTGGTTCAGCAAAGGGAAAGTGATAATGGAGAAAGTCATATGCAGCTAATAGGAAGAGGAAATCAGCATGTCTGAGAGTAACTAAAGAGGGATCCTCAGTAACTGCAGGAAACCATGAATCCATACCAGGCAGACTGAGTGACTGTGCAAGCAGAAAAGGTCGAAGCACAAATAAAGTAGACTCTGTGGACAGCGCAGGGTAGAACATGACACTGACAGAGATACAGGATGTGTTACTCAAATGCTAAGGACAGACAAGAGGTCTCTTGTTTAAAAACATCAATACATTCAGTATTTCTATTACCATCTTCTGCACATTTAACTTCTTAACCGGAAGTACCAAACCAGCCACCAAATCCCATTTCCTTACTGACATCACAAAAACCACAGGCCCCACAGAAAATATCAATTAATTACTCAGGAGCCAAGTGACCATGCGGAGACAACAAAACAAGACAGTAAAACACTTGGGTGTTTTAACCATAACTAGTTGCCTACATGAATCTGATTGCAAAGCTTTATATTGGTCCTCCTGAACAGGCCTCCCAACCCCTAAATTCTGGCTGCTAAAAGCATTTCTGAACAACTCAAGATGCTTGCCGTAACTGCAGCCATCAGCCACACACAAACCAGATACATGAGTTAACAGGATGAAAACACTGTCTGCATGAAACGGGCAAGAGTTGCAATGTGTAACTTCGCAGGTTTTAGCCAGGCACAGTAGCTGGTGTGTCAAATATACCTCATGCTGCTAAATAATAGAGTTGGACTTTCTGTATAAGCCAAGTTGGCATCCTGCAGTAGGGATGATGACATTTGTGCATTTGGCATTTTCTTCTTCTTCAAATTTGCCACTGCAGCATCAGATGAGATTTCTATCTGTTTCCACTTAAAAGAAGCCAGATAAAGACAGCAGTTCTATACCTTCTATACCTATTTTTATAGAAGGTTAGTTTGCAAACTGCCTCCATTTTCTACCAAAGCCAGTGTACAGCTCAAAAGAACACATATCCAAGTTCCCAGTGATTTCTTCACCTTTTCTGCTGTGCTACTAAATTGGTGAGCATGCTCACAATAGTTCCTTGATACCTGTCTCAGAGGTGGTCCCAATCAAAAAAAAAGAAAACAAAAGTGTTCTGTATTGCCATTGTGAGATACGAAAAGAGAAAGTTCAGAGAGCTGAATTGAAAACAGTCAATTGGCCTCCTTCCCCTGGTGAGGTTCCCTGATCTGGAAAGATTCCTTTATAAGGTTCAGAATATCTGCAAAAGAGTCTGCTCCAAAAAAAAAAGTATGTAAAAGTGGCTTTTTAAAGGACAATATTTGTTCTAAATGTTTTCCCCAATTTCTAACATGAAAAACTGCCTGATAACTTATTCTGATTATACTTCATACTTTGTTCATTCCATTATTCAACCATAATCACATCCTGCAGAAAAAAGCCATCCAAGGCTCTCATCATCTGTGCTCAGGACAGCAATGTAGATATGCTATCACTACTCAAGAGAACTATCTTCCTAGAAAAGTGGAAGGGAAATTAAGATGCTCTTTTTTAGTAAGTGGTGTAAGTATTGACCACCTTCCATTTCACTTGGCATGACAAGGGCCAAGTTTACAAAACATTTTTTGGTATTTGGCTTTAAGATAAACAGTAAGTCTGAGGCTGCTGCTGTTGCTGCTTCACTTTTGACGAGCAGCAATAGAGTGGGTTTCTGCAACCCTAATCTGCCAGTGCTTACAGGGCAACCAGTTTGTGCTAGGGACACAGAACCCTGAAGGAAGCAGAAGCTTTCTCAGGCAGAACAGCTGGCACAGATAAGCAGCTAAAAAACTGAAATGATGTTGTTAATCTTACAAATTTCTATACAAACTGAAAATCCTTCCAATCTGGTTCCCTTCATGCACACACAAACTAAAAGCACCAGGAAACAGACTACTGCATCAAAACAATAAAGCTTTCATTTTTAAATTTTTTTTAAAATCATATATGCAATGTAAAATTAGACAACTTAGTTTTGGGAAGCCCATATATAAAAAAAAAAAACAACCCAACCTTTTACCATCCTAATATGGATTGCCAGTATCTGATAGAATCTGGAAAGTGAAGTAACAAATAAATCTTCTCAAAATCTGAGAAGATAAAATCCATTAAAGCACTTTAAAATGGTTGGGAGCACAGCAGGGGTGGTTTCTATATAGGTCCTGCCCTTCCTTCTTGGAGGGGGATCTGGAACGCATGGGACAGTTGTCATGCAGGGACAGGAACTACCTTTACTTGCTCTCTGTCCAATCTGCAGGGGCCATCAAGATAAGTGAAGATTTTTAACACGGAACCAGAAAAGGCCATCCTTATCTGCAGTCCAACGTTGATGATTTTTTTGGATCATGATGGATACACCAACAGACTGCATTAGAAACAGCATCGCTTTTACTAAGCATGTACCAGCCTCTATTTGCACGTTTAACAGGTTAAAAAAAACCCAAACCAACCACCAAATATCTAATTGAAAGCATTTAACCATACTTCCATCATGTTCAAGATGGACAGGAAGGGGGAGGAACTCCTCCCACAGATCCAGGCACTGGAGGAAATAACCCTGCAGAGCTCAGTTTTGAGTTGCAGGATGCGGCTTCCCTCACTGCTTCTGAAGTTTCTTATCTTCTGACTGTTCTTGGCGCGAAGCTGAGAAGCTCCTGTAGCAACAGGCTATGAAAATACTCTAACATGAGGCAAACAGATCTAACACTCATTCTTCTATCCCTTTCCCTTCTAACAGCTGATGACCTATCCTGGGGGAAGTGCAGGGTGGCCTGGCAGCAGCAAAAAGCACACTAGGCACAAGATCTGTAAAAACGTACTAACTTCTACCCTCTAAATTCACCTTCAATGTTAACTCTTTTCCAAGTGTTCAGGAAGAAATACCTGGTTACAGACCCTGCTACAGTATTCAAAGGGAGAGCATAGAGGATACACAGGTTTTCCTACCATTTTCAAAATAAAAGGTACATTTTCTCTTTATAGGAATATGCAAGATCTCATATGAACTAGAAATACAGAGGAAAAGAGGACTGAGCAGAGATGTCCCTGCCCTTCAATTAATCAGTAGCACACTAGCTATGTAGGAGGCAGCAACTGTAACCGAGGATCCTAACTTATGTGATGTTCAGTAACACTCTGTGTTGAAGGCCAAATGTTGGGTATTGTTCTACATAATTCTTTCAATACCACCAAAAAACAAGTAATCCAACAGCTGTATCCCTTCCAACTGGAGCTAAGGAGCTGAAGAACAAATATTATGAATGCCTGAATGCTGAGAACAGGCCACTTCCTTTCTCACCCATCATCCTTCTGGTCCTTCCGTACAGAACAAAGCCACTCAGCTATGGATGTGTCAATACAACCATTTCCATGACAACAGCCTAGGATGTGCCCAATATAGACAGTTGGCTTCAACAAACAGAGAAAGAAGAACACACATAACTAGAGGGTGTTCCGCTGCACTGCATTTAAATCCAGTTCCTTCCATATGACCATGCCCAAACACTCACAGAAGAATTAATGGTGAACCTTTGAGATACTAGTGCTCTCAGTTATTGTTCACCACATTTCTGTCAACCATGCTCTCTACTGCTCCAGAGGGGAAGGAACCAGCTGTTTACCTTTGCCCTAGGTTCTCCAGTACCCAGTCAAACACCTGAGTATTAACTGCTGATAAGGAAGGTTTAAATTTAGGTTCCCACCCTTAATTTGAAAGGGCTGAGGCTTATATGCTTGTTTCACTTCGCCAGCTCTGCTTTGAATGTAGAAGACTGACAGAAATAAAGAACAGAAAATTCAGCCACATCAGGACTCACCAGCATTTTCCTCCCTCTCATAGCACCAAGTTCACACAGCAGGTCCCCTGCAAACAGTATTGTCCGTTGAAGAAACCCCATTACAGTGCAGAACCTGAACTGACCTGAGGCCCTTACTGCCAGCTGCTGCCTTAGCATAATATACTGCATGTTATAAAGCAAAGCATAAGCGCCTTGCTCTTCTCGCTGTACTGCAGGCCCCTAAGTAGCAAGTATAATTGTGGCATAACTAAAGCTAAGCAATGAGTGAACTGCTTGGGCTTTTAACATCAATCCATTTAAAACAGTGAATGGGTACATATAGCTACTACTAAACTCTGAAATCCTCTAATATGCTCCTTTGTCATGTGGCTCTGAGATCCTGGATCACTGCTATGCACGAAACCAGGAAATTCCAACCTGCAGCAGAGTCAGAGCACTTTCTATGGCCTTTGTAGGGTACTTGAAACAATGTTTTTGGTCTGTGGCCCAGCTCTGTTTTCCTTTTGATTACCTTACAGACAGAGCTTAGCAACCCACACAAGCTTGTACTTGGGCTTTGTAGGAGAGGAAAACAGAGCAAGAATGAAGCATATGTGCCTGCCTGCCACGGAGAGCACATAGTTAGTAACTGCCAAAGCCTCTTTTTCCCCCAGCATTCCCATCTACTTCCAGGGTCTCTCTGGAGAACCTCCCAAAGTCTTGCAATCCCAGGTGCTTTGACAAGAAGTGAGTAGCCTGGATCAGTGTTTAGAGGAGAAAGCCCTATTTTAACTGTAATGCTTTTAATTGCATAAGAACAACTGCTAGATCAACACCCTTTGTGCACCACAGGATGGGCAACAAGGGAAGACAACCCAGGGATGCTGTGTTTGAAGTGGGTCATCCATGGAATTTACTCACAAGTGCTCATTCTAACATGCATGCAAGCCTCTCATGTAGGTTTCTGGCATTAATAATAACAGTGCTGCAGCAGTCAAACAGCAGGCTGTTGTATCCAATATCGTAGGTCCCTTCTGTGCTATGACTTGTTACTAAGTGCTATAAACAGAGAGGCTGAATGACCCTCAGCGTATATCCTACAGAAACCACATACAAGGCTTGATCAAAGATCACATAACCTCAGTGCTTTCTAGAGATACTCCAGACAAGTCTTCACCTTTGCATAAACTATTTGTGCAATCAGATCCCTTTCACATGCCCACCAAGTTCTGGCCTGGCATATGCCTGAGGCCACGATACAGCTAATATCAGACATTACTCTCAGAAAAGTAAGGCCAGCACTGATCAGCTGTTAACTCTCCTACTTCCCACAGGCACGCTTAGCAAGTGCAGAAACACGCAGCAAGAGGCCACACACAAACAAGCAAAATACCCCACACCATACAATTCATAGCCTAGGAAAATCCCTGTTTCAGACCTTTAGGCGTCAAACACAGGCACATGCCACCAATGAACCATCAACTACAAGATCTGCTGCAATTAAGCAACTCCAACCTATCTTGTCTCCACAAAGCTTCCTCTCCAACAATGTGCTCACTTGATCAATAGGAAGAGACTTGTGATACCCACAGGGATCCAACAGTCAGAGAACTGTGGCCATCAGCATCAAGGTAGGAAAGATTTGCTTCTGAATTCAGAACATTTAATCTACCTACTTCCTTTGCCAAAGAAAACACTTGCCAGATAATGCTTTAGATGTGATACCAGTTGTTTTGCTCCCCATAGGAAGAAAATTGATCATTAAGGTGGCCAGGACTCAAAAAAACCCAACATACTAAAACTCAGCCAAGCATCAGCCGACAACTAATGCAAATGAGACTGCAAGGAAAATAAGGATCTACTGAAGTGGATCCAGCAAAAGGCCAGACATGATTAAGGTACTGGAGCACCTGACACATGGAGAGGCTGAGCTAGCTGGGATTGTTCAGCCTGGAGAAGAGAAGGCTCAGGAGACTCTTAACACTATGTATACATACCCGATGAAAAAGGGTGCAGAAGACAAAGCCAGACTGCTCAGTGGTGGCTGATAAAAGGACAATAACAAATGGACACAAGCTGACATACAGTAAATTCTATTAAAACATAAAATTTCTTTTACTGTCAGGGCAGTCACAGCCTGAAACAGATTGCCCAGAGATGTTATAGAGTCTCTGGTTCCTGGAGATATTAAAAACTTGACTGGCCATCTGCTCTAGGTGACCCTGTTTTGAGCAGGGGTTTGGACCAGACAGCCTCCAGAAGCGCCTAAACCACTTTAAGATTCACTCTTTGCTCAGTATGATAAAAGAACTGGGTCACAGTCAGATGCAAAGTTAAACCGCTGGTGCCACTGCACATTAGTGAATGCCCTAACAGAAGTGTGAAGTGGAAGAATAAGCGACAAGTCCTCTGACAAGTGGATGAAATTATTCTCCTCTTCCCTGTATTGGCACTACATTCGCATAAAAAAAAAACCCAGAAGTTGTCATCCTTTATTTTTATTGCATCCAGAAAAATCTTTGCAATCAAGATGCCCTTCACAAAAGCAAAAGCCAAGAAGGGGAAAGGCAACAAGCCAGGCTGCAGTCCCCATCTCTCAGAGAAAAAAAAATCCCCATTACTCAGAGAAAACCTCACTTGTATTTGGCAAAACAGTCTTTAGGAATTGACCCAGTAGTGCTAACACTCATCTACATTTGTGATTCTAGAGACATCAAGAATAATTTAGATAAGTCAAAACTAATGACCTAGCCATTATTAATTCAGCGGAGTTTTTAATAATTCTGTTCAAGTATCAAGTCACAGGCTTGAAAAACTGTGACATTTCTTTATCTTACCCTTGGGAGTATATTGTTATTCCTCAGGAAGCTAAGTTCCCAGGTCAGAGGAATTATCAAGAGCAGACCAACCCAAGTGGGTGCCTAAAAGATGCCTAAGCTGTCCTACATAGAATCAATCACTTTGGAGACTTCTTCCAGTGGCTTAGTGCTACTTGGGGGCCATGTGGAAGTCCCAGCAGTCTAGTATGTGCTTTCACATGAAATGTCTCATAGGTGAGCATAATACCACCAGCTGTGACCATAGACACCAGCTTGACCAAACCCCCAGAATTCAGCCAATGGAGAGTACTGACATTAAGCCAGCTTGAGATAGGAGTGCCAGGCCCTAGATTTACATCAGTACAGAGACTGTGGCAAAGATCTGAATCGGGACCAGAAACAGCCCCCCCAAAATTATTTTGCTCTCTCTAAAGAAAGCTGACATCCAATCAACAAGTTCCAGTACAGATGGTTTCTGCATATTTTCAATTTATTCAGGCTTTTAAGGCTGATAAGAATGCCACATTTCAAACTGATCCAAATCCACTGTTTCAGGGTATTAGTAACGCTGTGTTTTCATAATAAACTCTCTTAAAAGGTTTATTGTCAAAGCTTCTTTCAGGCACACAGGGTAGGTTTTTGCCTTGAGCAGGATGTACCATCAGTGACCTCAAGCTGACATGCAGCTCTGCTCATGGAGAGCATCCTCCTGCCAGAGCACTAGTCGAGTAAGCAGGAGCTGAGCCAACTGAGAAGCTGCTCAGTGCTTCAAACAAAAGCTCCAGAATTCATGCTATTATTTTCTTTTCCAGGTCACCCTGCACCATCAGAAATTGAGACACTTCAAATATATCCATGCAACAAAATCTGCACAATAACCACTCGAGCAGTTTTGCCTTTTGTTGGAATACTAAACAAGCCAGGTCCGGAGCTCAGAGTGCCTCATTTCTTGGACCATACTCTTGTCTTCAGCATCCTGCTGTAATCTTCTAATTGCAGATGCTACACAACTAAAGCAGAGGTCAGCTCTGAACCCTTCAGGTGTATATATTTTTCAGATAAACTCTGAATTAACCACTTCAGCACACAGCGCTGATCAGAGTTGCTGACTTGTGTGACGAAGCATTGGAGTTGTGCTGTGTCCCAGGCTACACAGTAGAATTGAACAGAATAGCATGTTACCTGAGAGACAGCAACAGAACTCACACAACAGAAGAAGCTCCAGCAGCCCTTGGGTTGCATCTTTTCAGCAGAGCAGACTGACTCCCCACTGCATGCTGTGCCTTATTGCCACAGCTCAACCTTCAGTTTCCAGTTTCCACAGAGCGCTTTTTTTTTTTTTTAAATTAAATTATTAATTAGACAGCTTTTCCTCCAAACTTGTATATGCCTCTACTTTTCTTAAGATCACCTCAAGGAATAACATCAATGACAACTCCAAGAATAGGGAGCCATGTCCAATTAGTGCATATGCACCGTTTGTAGTCTTCCTTTTCTTCTTAAAAGAATCTATGAGCTGCAGTTTTTAAACACCAAGTATGTCTTTCTGCGTGTGCATTTGAGTAGTGATCTTGGTTCATGCTTAGCTGAGAGTTTTTAAACACCTGGCATGGAAAGATTTCATTGGCAGAGGGAGAGCATAGATTGCTTAATCCTATCCATTAAAATAGATCACCTGGCATTCCTATCAGGCCTCCTAATGCATCTTCTTTTTACCTACCATTTTAATAACAGATTTCAATTAAAAAGAAAAAAAAAAAGAAAAAAAAAAGAGGCTAATTCAAAAATACCTCATGGAAACTATTTCCATTAGCCAAAAGGGAAACTCTTGCTGTTTCACTCCCACATGGAAATTTGTCTCTGCCAGCTGTTATGAAAACATAACCAGTCTTATCTTTATTTATGCTCAACATGAAATACTAGAATGATGTTACGATGTTTTTGATTTAAAAAAAATAAAATACAAGCTCTGCATTTTTCTGATGTTCCTGAAACAAAAACTTATTTTTCAAGTTATTTTATAAACTCTCACATGTAATTCACCTTCCAATACAACAAGACAAATATCTTAAGAGTATATTTGAAATGGATTTCAAATTGTTATATAGGCATTTATTAGATCCCTTAAGAATGATTTTGAAAGAAACCTTATCTTTACCCATCAGTAGGTAAACAAATTCAGAGCCCAAATTTAGAAATGTTTGTTTTTGAGAAACCTCATAAACAGTTTTGATAATAAACATGTGGAATATGCTGCTATATAATACCAGTGAACAACTGTATACATACGCACACTCAAATAAGACATAAAAAGGGAATTCAACAGACCAAGAACAAGAAGGAAATTCAAAAGAACTGATACAGATTTCATTTCTTTGAATACTCAGTTGCCTTTGACACATCAATTGCTTCCTGTTTGACTACCACCTGCCAGCCTGCATCATGCCAGGAGGCCTCAGAATACAGAAATCGACCTGCACGTGGAACTGAATCACCAGTCCCTCCTTGGGATACGACACAATTTGAAAAGGGCTTCATTACTCTAGCAAAGCAATTACTTACTCTGTCTGTATTCCATGGGGAAAAAAAAAATAAAAAAAATGTTACTTGAGTGCTCAGGAGCCAACAGTCCAGGCCATCTCTTGCTCCTTGATTAGAAGGGATTGAGAATAACAGCAGCAAAGCTCCATACCTGTTTAGGCAAATACACCCTGAGGTATATTTGCAGTGACAGCTGCCAATATTTACATTTTTGTAAAATGTAATCCAAGACAATTAACCATGTGCAAACTACAGTCCTATCTGCTTAGATCCGAGCTAATGTCTTGCTTTCATGTGCAGACACCCTACTTCTAACAGTGGCTTTGACCAAATGGCACAGCCACTGGAGGCATCCATTAATCCAGACAACAGCTCACGCTCACTTTCAGGCTTTGGGCTTGCTCAGAAGAACAGCATCCTGTGCAGTCAGTCCAGCATTTCTAGCTTGTCCCTAGCACTTTTAAGTAAATTACTGAACTAGTCAGTTGGTTTAACAAACCTCAGACTACAAAGGATTTTGAGATGAGACAGGATTCTAATTAAATTAGAAACCTCCACAGATAATTACTGACCCTCAGAAGAGGACTATATTTCTTTAATCCTTTAAAGATGCTTCTCATGTTTCAGATGAATTGGAGAACAAGGCCTTAATAGGGAACAATTTTAGCTACAGAAGAGCTTAGTAAGTTAAAGGATACATCCCCACGGCAAAGAAAAGGCATGATTCTTACCTATATTGTTTAACCTAACTGCTATGCATTAATATCGAAGCTTCATCACATATAGGCAACAATTACACACATTCTTCATGACCACTGGGCAGATACACTATTGGCCAGCACATGTTATAACCTATTTTTTGACTGCTTTTTTACCTATATGAAGTTGGTCCAGATAACCCAAATGAACAGGCACATTAAACAGTCATTTCAAGCCTTGCACATCTACCCAACGGTAAAGAAAAGAAGGGTCAATAGGCTTCTCAGTACCATCTCATTCCACCTTCCATTTACCCTTTTGAACCAGGCAAGCCTCCTGCTGCAAGAGCTGCGATGCTGGTAGTATCCAAAACAGGTGCCTTAGAGTTGTTTCACCTTCATTGAGAAAAGTAATAGCATCTGAAGCATGGATATACCTGAAAGGAGTGTTGGTCTGAGAGGCTGCCTTAAAGGTAATGGACTCTCTCTTTGGGGAAATAAAGTCTTAGACGATGTCATATTCCTTAGCAAAGAGAACAGTAACCACAACCTAGATGTTCTTCATGGGAGATGTTTTGAAAGCAGAGAAAGAAAAGAATGAAGATGGTGTATCCAAACAGGGTGTGCACCTGGGGAGATGTCACAGGCAGTGCTTCCCAAAGATTTACCTTTTCCCCCCTGCAAAACCAGCATGAGCAAAAATGGGAATGCTTTTCTCTTGGTAGGTGCAGGTGGTAACCTTTGCCTCATGGGAACACAATGAGAATAAGTACGTACTCCTTTTTAAAGAAAACAAAAAAATCTCAAGGGAAAAATCAACTAACCCTATCCCAGAAAATTAAACTGTAATTAAAACTACGAAATAGTTTAACTTTAAAAAAAACTGGTTCTGCTACAAACAGAGGCACATAAACATGATTAGATTTTTCTACCCACAATAACACTATTTTCTATTCCTTCTTATGGAAAAGCATGATGCTAGAGTTTTGCATTGAAAATGTATTTCTTTAGGTGTACTAAATGTGTTAGGTGGCCATTTACATACATTTAACATTACTGAGGTTGCATTCACTAAAATGAACTCAACCACTATTAATGTGGTTGCTTTATTATTTGAGCGTGATGAATCACAGTTCAGCAACATTCAACACATTATTTGGAAGATGTATTTTCAAGTAAGAAATCTTTACTCAAGCTTTAGGGCAGCTCATTAGTTCAGCCAAAAGATGTTAGTCTTGCAATTCTTCCTGAAAAGTTCAGGATTTCCCATAGGTTTCCCTAACTGCATCAGTCACCATTCCAAATGAATCCACATAGAGAGAAAAATGCAAGTTAATTTAGCATGGATTGTTGGATCTTTTTTATTGT
>VZRU01005381.1:175719-239528 GCA_013398155.1 Pedionomus torquatus | reverse complement strand
TTTTTTTTTTTTTTTTTTTTTAAATTAATTGATTAATTGTGAAGAAGATGAGTGGAAGTTATTCTGGCAGGTGACACAGGAAATATATGAGGAAGGGGGGAACACATAGCACATGCTACAATGCGATCAATGAATCTGGCTGAACCATCCTAACTCACAATTTGCCAAGTCAAGTGTGAAACATAACATCAACATGCTGTAGTGTGTGCTTTGAGGCACTAACTTTTTCTCCCCCCAGCTCTCCTTTGGAGGCATTCTGAAACACTTTGAACCTTAAATCAATCTCCCATTGTGTGACCTCTTTAACTCCTGCTGACTATGTGACCCTAGAGAGTGAAGGGTCAGTGGAATTATGCACTGCAGTCCATGAACACAGCTGCAGACATCAGTACCAAAAAGGCAGGTCTAGGGGCAGAAAAAGGGAAAATAAAAGAGCTCAAAAGAAAGTCTCTTGCCAAACAAGATGCAAAACATTTGCCACAGCTCTATTACTGGCTCTCTCAGCAGCCACAATAATGAAATGAATGGTCTTAAAAAAAATAATCTAAAAAAAGGCCTCCCCCTTTTTTTTTAAGCTCTGACTGGAAAAAAAAAAAAAAAAAAAAAAAAAAAAAAACAAAAACACAACAAAACAAACAAAAAAAAAACCAACAAACAAAACTCCCCACTCATATTCTATGTTTTCTTGTTTGTTTAAAGGCTATATTCCCAAGGCTAGTAGATGAATATATCTGTGTATCAGGAGTCACAAAACTCTGCAGAGGTGCAGTGAAGTGTAGTCTGTACAATTAAATTGCTACATATGCACAAATACACAGAGGATCTCTTTAGGGAACTATGGCAACCCCTAGTCCACCAAGCTGAGATTCCTCCTTTGTCCCTACTTTTCTTTGCTCTTCTAGTCCTTCCCAACTTGGCCAAGCAGAAGAATAAACAGAAGTGTTAATGAGGTCGGGATTGGACCTGCAACAAAGCAGCTGGAAAAGCAAAGAAACCTACTCACAAGCTTGAATTTGGAGATATTCTAAGGGAAACAAACTTTTCAGTAGAGCTGTACAAGAGTGAGGAATGGGATATAAGCAGCATGAGCCTGCAATACAAAGTCTCGAATAGGAAACCAGGGTCAGAGTGCCTATAGTGCCATTGAATCACTTGCTGGAGCACTGTCACAACTTACTTCTAACTTGCATACTTCCTGTCTTTTCATGCAGCTGAAATATTTAAGGCCTGATTTTCACAATTTTTGAGCAACCCCAGCTTATTTTCTCACTGGAGCAATGCACTAGCCAAACGTTTGGAAATTGCTCATATTTAAAAACAGTAAGGCTACTATCCAAGTATCAAACTAAAGGACAATCTTTTTCTACCCTAAATCAAACTTTGAAAGCCTTCCAGACCCTCTGTGAGGGTTATTAATGTTTATGAAGTCCCGTGGCATCCTCAAATGGAGAACCTAGTAGAACTGCAAAGCATTCCCTCTTTTCCATGTTTACATTTAGCCTCAAGGAGAATGGCCTTCTCATGCAGTATAATGTATATTGACATTTAGACCAAAAATACCATGGACTGATATTTAAAAACAGTAGAATTTTTCACTTCATACAAGTCTGAACTATGGGGTTTGCATTATTTTTTCAAATGGCATTTGCACAGAAATTTATGTGGTAACAATGAGTCTTTTCTCTTTCAATTCTGTATGACATCTAATTTCCCCTCTTAATCAATATATTATAAGAAAGTCAACCCCAAAACAAGAGGAATTATAGGTCATTACTGACCGCGGAGGAAGATTATTAACAGAAAACAGTTCTTTCTCCTGAACTTGGGAAAACACTACCTGTCTTTTCCACATAGGGGATGTCAATTTGTATTTCTGAAACCATGCACTGTCAAATACATACATGTGTAAATATAAATGTGAACCTGTCTTTTCACTCTCTTGAAATCTAAATTACATAAGAGAGAAACTCAAACAGCTTCATTCCAATTGTACTGAAGACCTCTAACCTGCCTTTCACCTCCACTTTTCAGTCACTTAAATCTGGCTTCATTCTAATCTCTGAAGTCTTTGACACCAACAGATTCAGTAAGATCCCTATAGACAAGTTTATGTACACACTGGTAGAAGAAAAGCAGAACCCTGTTCACCAAGTCCACCTAACCAGCCTTAAAGCCATTGCTAGAAATGCAGAATCCCTTTATTAAAAAAAAAAAAAAAAAAAAAAAATCCTTCTTTTTAAAACAGAGAAAGAGACCAAGTCATCCTCCAGCCCTTTTTTAAAAACCATCATGCAGTTCACAGCATTGCCACACAGTTTGTATTTTTTTCCCCCTGACTTCTCGATGGTCACGACACACATCAAGATGCTTCTCCAAGGCAAGGATACTGCCATGTATTCTAGTTGCCACTGCTCTTATTCACTGCCAGCTGCTATTGTTTCTGCTGTTTTAAGTAGTGTATTATTAGTAGTAGTAGTGTATATTTCACTATTCAAAAAATGTAATTGAGCACATGCTTTAAAGAAATTCTGCCTTGCGCCTTTGACAGCCAATTGGTCTCAATAGCAAGGAGCAGTTCTCCTACAACTGCCTTAGTTTCATCCAAAGAATACCAATAGAGCAGAATCAAAGCAAGTTCTTCAAGGAGATGTGTTGCTCTCCAGGTTTAATCGTAATTCTGACCTGCATTGTGTAAGTAGTTAGAGGCAAACTGCTCAGACATCTTTTGCACACAAGAAGACGCTTACCAACCACAGTATTTTGAGGCAGCAAGGAGCCTGAAGTGCAGCGATCTACTTTTATTATTGTATTGATATATCAATACTGTAATTATGAAACTTAATTCAGCTTCTCCCTGTCCTCAGTCTGTCTCCATAACATTTTCTGTTCTATTCTATTTCCTCTCATCTCTGCATTTCCTGCTAGATGCATGCAGCATCCACAAAATTACACCATGCCTTACAGCCTTTGGAACAAGAATGTAGAAAAGAAAGAACATTTAGAAAAAAAAGACTAAGCAAAAGCTAACTTTGAAGCTATCAACCGTACTTCTTTTGTATCACTGCACATCATTTGTATCAACTGACTACTGAGCAGTAGTTTGAAAAAGCCTCCTGTGCCAGGGTTACTTTATGCCATGCCAGAGTTATGCTGAGGCATTTGCATTCCCAGTCGCAGGAGAAAATGAGCCAGCAGATGCTACTGAGACACTGAATTGCATGTCCTTACATCTGCAGCCCAGATCTTTCCCCAAAATAGGGTATCAATGGTCTGATTGCACCCTGAGCCTTCTTTCCTGCCCCTGAACTGTCAGGACACTGTAGGTGTTCAGGGCTTCTTGGCCACCGAGAAGGTCTGGTGTGGGTTGGAATGTCAGACAGTTTTCCACCCTGCTGTAGTCCTTCCTTGTATAATAGTGCAGTTACCCTCACTTCAGCAGAGGACTCGAGAGCAGCAACAGATATTTTATTAAACAGCCCCAAATCTACAGTAGTAGATGGAACTACAAGACCTTTCAATAATTAAAAGTATATATGACTGAATCATACTACACAGAACTACACCTAAAATTCTTCCCAAGCTTTGCCTCTAGCTGGTAGCAATGAGTATTTTTACGATGGAAATGGCAGTCACTGGTGGCCTTGAAGGCACTTGTCTGAATTCATCTAAGAGAGGAACTAATTTGCTGCAGCTCTACTCAAAATCTCTAAATTGCAACAAACCGAACAGCTCAGCAATCACTAGCCATTATAATAATCGCCAGGCTACTTTGCTAGTATCAGTTGTGAAGGAGAAAGCTTTTTTCCTTTGCCTGCAGTTCAAACATCCAAACCCTAAATAAGGACATCAGCAATTCAAACCGAGAATGCTAGATCCAAGCAGGCTGAGCCAGAAAAGATCCAGGTTATATGAACATGCCTCCAAAATTGCTGGTTCAAAAAGGAATTAAGTGAAGGACGAGAAGACAGAAACTGAACTTGAGCAGATGGCTCAGGGAACTGCCTTTCCCTCTTTCAGTACACAGCAGTGCAAACCTGCCTGCCCTCAGATGCTGCACAGCACCTCACTTGGACATTTTCTAAAGGCAACAACACTCTACACTGGCATTTACACAGAGAAACACCAGCTCTAATGTTGAGCTCTATATAATTCAGCTCAAATATGAAATGCTGTTCCAAAGGAAAGGCAGCTTTAATCAGGTAGAAGCCTAAGCACTGTTTCCAAAGCCATTAAGAACCTATTTATTGCCTTCAGACTTAAGAAGTATATTAAGGGTCTATGTTGTTTTGTTTTAGCCATAAGTCTGCAGGGGGAACAACTAGCAAACACTGAACATTCTGGTTATTTCTCATGACTAACAGACTGCGTTTCCAAATTAAATACTTTTCCTACAACATTTGATTTGGTTTCTCAAGGTCAGTGCAATATCACAGAGCAGTTTTTAAAGACAAACAAACAAAAAAAGAGTCCCTTACCTGTGGCAGAGTGAAGACTCTCCAAGCTCCAGTATCTGGACAGAACACCTCTCATCCCACCACCGCCACACACCACCCCACTGCTGTCCGAATCTGAACCTGGTGAGAGCCCAGAGCTTCCACTGCTACTGCAGTTTTCTCCACTGTGTGCCCCACTGGACTCACTGGGGCACTGCTGGGTCCTCATGCAGGCAGGTAAAAAGGAGAGCCAGGGGCTCTGCTCTGCTGGGGGAGGAAATGGGAAAAGTGCTGTGTGGCTGCTCCCAAGGCAGTGGTACCTGGCAGCGCTGTCTGAGGACTGAGCTGGATTCCTATCCTCCTCTCCGCTTGTCTCGATGCATCCTGACATCATAGGGGTCCACTAAGGAGGCTCCCTCTGTGGCAGCTCAGCTGCTCTCAGCCACAGCCTCTAGCAGCTGATTTTTGTTAAAGCCGATTTCAAGGCATTAAAAAAAGCAAGGGTGGGACAGAGATCTTTCCTCCTAAATTAGCTCAACTGCCAGATTAAAAATAAATAAATGGGAATAGTAGAATTTCATGCATTTTAAAAATGCCCAAGTGAGAGAGACCTTGTGTTATCTGCTTCCCCTGAGAACTCCGAAAGGACTTAACATACAAACTAATCATGTTCAGAACCGGCTGTGGCTGCTGCTATTAAAAAACTATTTTTGTAAGTCCTCAGAAAAAGAATTCAAAATTAAATCAAAGCCAGAAAAAAACAGATTTAGATATGGGGAGGCTGCAGCTGGGAGCCTTGAAAAATCATTTACCATCCACTCCCAGACTGCAAATCTGAGGCAATCCCTATTTCAGTGTGTGATCTTTGTAAAAGACCTCAGTCCCAAGTGAAACAGCATCTCTAACCACCTTTGAATTAGAACGTTTTATATTCTCATTACCTAACAGGTGATCCTGTGTGTCCCTATAAAAAGAAATCTGAAAGAAACCTAGTTTGCCAAGAACACAAAAATACCTGTACTGTTTACAAACACAGAGGTTTTATAATAAAGGACATTTCCAGACTGTCAGTCTGCTAAAACACCTGTCTTACAATGGGAGATTTCTCAAGCTATCAAAATAATTTAAGAGTAGTCACACGTGTGCCTAGGCACCCAACCCCAAATCTAGGAGCCTAATTTCACACGAGAATTGAAAACGCTAATTTTACTATTTCTGTGTGAGGCAATTCTGTACAAAGTAAATAAAGCCAAATTACTATATGGCCATCACAGCCTGCTCTGACTGAGAGACCCCTTTGACTGTGCCTCACTGTCTGTGCAATAGCAGGATTATTTTCAGTAAGACTTCTGTTTTACTGAGTGCTTCGTAAGAGAAAAACCTTTGCCCTCCATCACTGCAGGTTACTACAAGGCATCCAACAATTAGTACTTAAATATTCCAGCTATTCTTTATAAGAAAGGTCTCTGCAGTAATAGCAAAAATAATATTTCTACAGTGGCCCATAACAAAAACATTCCTTCAATTATCTTCTGAATGTAGGTACTTAGATCAAAATACTTCTTCTCTAACGGCTCCCAACAAAGAAGTGGAAATGTGTTCTCAATTTGACTGCAATAGAACCACTCTTCTGCATTGATCAGGGCCTCCTAGAACTGCCTGTATTAAAGTCTAATTGGAGAGAAACAGTTCTTGATCATAATAACGTGGGAGAAGATAATTTAAGCATCAACAACAAAGCTGTTCTGCAGATGTGGAGCACCGGGCGTCGAGAAGGGGAAGGGATGGTGGAACTCTTCAGACAGGAAAGGTGCCAAGGAAGAGGCTACAGTTGAGTCCTTATTATCGTACCCATGCTCCTAGAAATCCATGCTTGATACATGAGAAGTAAACTCCCTGTACCTGTATCTATCCTTGACTGAGCTGCTAAACCCAATATTATTTGCAGAGGTTCTGTAGCAACTGCCCTTTCCTGGTAGATCTCTGCCCTGAACCTGCTTAAATCACTCCATCTGTTCCTCTGAAAACCCTCCCACTCTCTGGACTGAATGCTCTTGGCAAATACCAAGAGATGTTTATTCAGTGCCAAAGACAATAGTGCTGTAATCCCAGCTCAAGGTGCTACAGAGGTACAAATATTATATATATGTACTGGATAGGCATTTTCTAATAGAACAGAAAGAGAGGAAAAATACTACAAAGCCAGGTTGTGGAAAGCACAATATTGTATCAGAGTTCAAAACTGCAACGCATCACAGAGGGATGCCACCTGAATATGGATAGTTCTTTTTGTTGTTGTTAAATCTACATAGAGATTTTCTTCTGTGACACTAGAGAGAGAAGTTTGTGAAAGTTGCTGTAGCAGCAACTGATTTCAACTACAGATTCAGGATCTCATCATGCAGCCTGGTCAAGGTAGCCAAGCTAGCTCAAGCCTCAGGCAGCCTGAGCCTAGATATCTGCTGGATATTTTAATCTCCATTGCGCTCTCCTCTAGTCTTGTAGCTTTAAACAGCGATTCCCAGAATCATTCAGGATTTGCTAAAATCTTCTCTTTCACTCTTTGCCCCACAGAAAGTTTTTATTAGTATGCTAAATCTTTCACCTCAGTAGCTAATACATACAATCCCACTCAGCCTGCTAAGACAATTTTTCAGGAACTCAGTCATCACTTGGATCAGCTGTTAAGGTTGGATGAAAATCTTTGAGTGAGCGCATGTTATCAAAGACCTCACAGAGCACAAATATTTGTGGCTGTAGTTAAAAAGAACCAAGATTGACACAGTGGGTCTAATCTTCCTGTGATTCAGAGACAAAGTTACACATACAGTAAGCAACATGATAGCTTTTTAGCCACTTTTCA
This sequence comes from Pedionomus torquatus, assembly GCA_013398155.1. Lineage (NCBI taxonomy): Eukaryota > Metazoa > Chordata > Aves > Charadriiformes > Pedionomidae > Pedionomus > Pedionomus torquatus. Next base: position 232,232 of record VZRU01005381.1, on the reverse strand, counting down.
ATGGGTTAATGAGGATGGAATGGACATTTCATACTACAGCTACAGTGAAACAGTTCTGAGGACCTGCATACCACTTTTTTCTGTGTCCGTTCAAGAACTGAAATGATAAAAAAGCTCAGCTTGTTATTTTACTGAACTATGGGACTACTAAATATTTATAAGACATAATAAAATCTTGTTATTAAGCTAATATTTTCCCTCTTGAACAGATTTCTCCAGTGACTGTCAAACATCTTCACATTAACTGTTGCCAAGTGTCAGCTTAACAGCCCATCTATAGCTGGGAAAAGAAGAGGAAAGTTGGCCACATGATGTTGAGTAAACAAACAGTCCCTTTGCTTCTGAGAAATACTTTCCGCTACACCAGTGAGGCCAAAGGATAGCTCAGTATCACCAAGTGGTCACTGTTTTCCAGACTATCCACAAAAGATTCAGACTTTGAGAACTTCACTTGCCTATTCTTATTGCTTATGCCAGATTTCCAAGGCCACCAGTATGTACATCATTTGTATACATCAGTCAGAATGAATTCATGCCTCTTTGGTTGGCATAACCAACACCAGCACTGTAGCACAACTCCTGGGCATCGCTTGTAGCTATCTGACAGCAGGAAACGTAAAGATCTTAGGCTGTTTAAATCTGACAAGACACAGGGAAAATTGCTAAAAAGATTCAGTCCGCACTTAAATAATGTTTTTAAATAATACAAGTTTAAGATCTGTTACAGCACAGCTACAAATCTGATCTTGTAATACTCTATTCACAAGTTTCTTCCTCTCTTGAGGATATGAAAAACCCTTAAGGTTTATGGTTACATGTGTGACCCTATCCAAAAGTTTCATAGATTCCCTGAGAGGCAGCATGGGGTGAAACATCTGAGAGAAAGTAAATGAGGGGAGGGACAAGAATAGAAATGTATCAGGTTGAGAAGCACAGAAAGTAGCAAGCGGGGACTTCAAGGAACTACACCTCCAATTCTCAATTACCACCTCTGTCTGTCACTTGTCACCTTGCTATTGCCTCCTACAGAAAAGTTTCTAAGGAAACTTGCAGAGATGGCAGCACTTCCCCACAAAATTCCCTATGCTCTAGACCTGTGCACTGTTAGCCCCCACACCCAGAACTGCTCGTCTCTTCGCTTCAGCCCAAATCATGGCTACATTCTCACAGATGCATCCACTGTCCACCAAAGAGCTCCCCACTGACATCCCCATTTTTAAGCAATGCCTTCAACTTAAAAACAAACATCAGATGCAGGAGATAGGGAAAGAGAGGATAAATAAGATAGCCTAAAGACAAACACACTGGTCCACTGCTTTAATCCAAAACCTTGTTATCCTACCATTGCTGTCTTTAGTACATTTTGGGCCCTTCCTCTCACTCCTTTCTTGGGGCAATTCCTGGGTCAAACAGTCTCTCAAGATCTTCAGAGGCTTCCCCAAAATCAAAAAAGCATTTCCATATCTACATTAGGGAAGTGACTTGTTTCCTACCCTGGTCTTTCACTGTAGCTCAGCCTATTCACACACTGCAGTAAACCAGGCAGTAAGGAACAGGTACATACTGCAAGGTACAAACCAAGACATGGGCATAACCAGACAACTAAAGGGGAAAGAAACTTGATATTGGCTGCATTGTGTAGTATTGATGAATAAGGTCCTTCCAAAATGTTCAAACATTCCTGATATTTGAACAAGATAGTTAACTTTGCTCATCTCTGAATCTTGTGTGTGTGTGTGTACACACATGTTAGTGGGGGTGTTCAGTCTTCATACTTCTCAGGAGGAAGGTCAAGACTCATTCAATCTTTGCTGAGTATAGAGATTAGCACCACTTCAGCTGCTTTTTATTTCATAGATGTTAGAGCCACCTACTGGTTCTTTACAGCTTTCTCAAGTGGCTGCTCTGGACAGAAGAGATGACAGGAAGGGCAGTCTGCGAAACTTGATCGGCGACCAAGAGCACCAGAGTATGCCTGATCCCAACTGCTGAGATATCCAAACGACAGGTTTGAGCCTGCCTCATTTCTCCCAGCGTGAAATAAAGGCAGAGAGAACAATGTGTCAGTGCTCCAGTGCCAGTGACTGGTCAGAGGAAGCTAACAAGCACAGCAGATGAGCTTAATTTTAACACTGTTTCTCCCAGCACTCGTGGTGTTCTAGTTGGGAACAGGCAGCCTCACCTGAAATAGTAAGGTTGCATCTTCAGGTAACAGATATCTCTGCGACAGAGTCTCTTATGACTAAATCATAAGCTAGGATCATCAATACAAGTAGTTGCAGCTTTAGAGTTAGGAACCTTAAAATTATATTAAATTGATTAATATTTAATTTTATATTTATTTCAAATGATCTATAGCTCTGTCAAAAGCAACAGGTATCACAACAAGCTGTACAAAATCAAACAGGGCATTCTGCTGCCTCAAGGACATTCCCAATCCTAAAACTGATCCAACAGTTTAAGAATACTGCTTCAGTAACTTCCAGCTTTCTTCCCAGCCACATCCTCCCATAGGAAGGATACATGCACATCCTTATCACCCCCAAAACGCTTCACATAAAGCCCACAAGCAGCAGCTAATAGAGATGGCTGTGGTAGAAGCTTTACAGTGCTTCCTCTGTTCATCAGTTTTCTCCCTCACCAGCATGTTTTTAGTGGCGGATAAAGGATTCTGCTGGATTTAATTTGTTTTCCTACATTTACACAGGAAGCCTTGAGGTCTGGGCTTGGGTCATAGTATTAAATGCACTTGTACCTACCTCAGGGACATCATGTGAATCGTAGATTATTCAGGTTTCATGCCCCATTTCTAGACAGCATATAAATACCTATGGCACTACCAACTGGTCAACCCACACTTACTCCTCCTATTCATTTTCCAAAATTCATATATATAGTTTTAACTCACTAAGGTCCCGATTGGGAACTATCAAGACATTTGCATCAGCTGTGACTCAGAATGCATTTCTATGACAGTGGCACTTAGGGATTTCATCTAATGTCACAGATACACAGACAACTTGACAATGATGGGTTCCCATCTGGGATTTCCAAGGAATAAAGCTGCAGCTTTTTTAATTTAGCCAGGGAGCTGGTCCTAAGGGTTAGGGAAACACCAGGTGCTTATGACAGCAAGTGGTCAAAGTCCTCAGTGCTGAGGGAGCAGAGGCTGGGCTCCTGACACCATGATAATAAGTAGTTTGTTTTCTTATTTCCAGATAAAACCCCATGAATCTATGCACAGAGTTATACAAAGTGTCACAAAGCAAACCAGTTTTGCTTGACAAAATATTATGACCATTCAACTCTGACGTAATTAGCACAATATTATGGTCCCTTAATTGGGTAATTCCAGCAGTGTTTAATTGATGGTACAAAGATACTTTCTGAGGCAGAAATGGCAGCTTGGCACCCAACTGTGGTTGGCTTTTCCTGGCTAGATTCCTAACCACCAAACAACTCCACTGCAGGCTGCTGTTCTTATCCCACCCCAAAGTGCTATGATAGAGATATCTGCAGAGTTTGGGCAGGCACTGTCAGATGGAGAACTTAAAAACCTGGCAAAGATACGGCTCACTGTTTAATAATCTGTGCAATTTAGATTTTAATTCTGAGAAAGCATCAGTCACTGGAAATAAAGCAGACGTGATACTTCACTCACATTCCTCATGAAAATACAGCATACTTGTTCTTTAAGATGATTTATTTAAAGTACAGGAAACTTCTACCTCTAGAGGCTCATTTAGTCACTTCAGTGCCTAATTAGCAACTCGAGAGGAACCTCACCATACCTACCGTAGTTCTCTCCAGCAAACACAAGGCAGAGAGTCAGTTTCATGTGCAGAAACCTAGTTCAAGCATTCAATATATATGACATTGTCCTAGGTGAGACAGAGCTCTGATCAGACAACACTATGTTTCTACATCAAGCACACTATCAATGCCATTAGTGATCTTTTCTTCACTAAAAAGCTGACCGCTGCCTTTAAGCAGCACCTAGTTATTTGCTCAGGGAGAAAATAAACCAGAATAGGAAAAACACATGAAATAATTCACTCTAAAGCAGATTTCTGCTCAGCTGTGGATGAAGCATTCCACATAAATAGGTTAGAATGCTTATCAGATAGTTTCCATATTCAATAAACCAGAGCTTAATTTGCTCATAATTCACGTCCAACTAAAACTAGTGTACACACCAGGAGAGGAGATGCGCCGTTTCCAGCCCAAGCAGTCTAAGCCTGTTGGAGTGCTCTGGGAAAATGGATGCAATTTCAGCGGTAGAATGTCAAAGACAACAGCAGACGTGATGGATGGACTTATTTCAGCCTGCAACAAGAGAGGGAAAATAAAGACAACAAACATTAAACTTTGATCCCCGAGAGAACAAAATACAGCATTCATCATGGAGTACCTCTTTCCACCTCTGATGCTTGCTCATGTAAGTAGTTAGTAGACACATGCGGATGATTTTGGCTAGAGAAGTTAGAAAAGGGTGAGAAGGCAGGGAAAACTGCAAGATAATAGTAACAGAGTACAGGGCTGATATGTCACATACTGCCACATATATCTACATTTACAGAAAGTTAAAGTTTCACTCATTCCTATGAAGTGCATCTAGTGGAAGGGGGAAGCGTGTCATCCCCTCCACTACAGAACTGTTTCCTACAACTATATGACTAATAATTCCTATAAATAAAGCTTTTCCCCTCAAAGATTTATTGTTACTAGTCCCCAGCCATATAGGATGTGGATAATACAGCATTCTTCTCGTCAATTAAAGGTACAGATGGGATCCCTCACTCTGCTCCCTACCCAGCTGACTGAATTTACAAAACTTATGAAACTTTGAAAACTCCATACTATTGCCAGTCCTCATTGAATTCATATTTTTTGCCAGTTTAAGGGGAAAAGCATATAGATATATACACACAGCTCGTGACCTCTAATGCCTCATTAAGTCAGGCTTAAAGTAAACAAAAATAGAACATTTTTGATTTAAGAAATCACACAACCAAACAAACCGCTGTCATAAGACACTCCATCCACCCACAGACTAACCCACTCTCTCATGCAGCCATTCACTTGGAGTTTTAAAAAGAAATTTAAAATCTATCAACAAAATCCAAAACACAGAAAAGGAGAACAACCTTGTTTGTGTCAAATTCGATATCTTCTGCCAGTCTTCCCACACCAAGAAACTTTCAATGTTTTCTGTCTCCTGTCATACACCCTGAAATAATGTCTGCTTGATATAAGGAAATGAGACCAAAATATTCATCCTTGACTGAATGAAGAATTTGGGAGAGTGAGGGCCAGTATCTAGGATATTTCCTTCTCCCTGCCAGCACAGACTATGTCCCATGAGCATATAAAGACTGCTGACCAGCCTTGACACTGAAGCCTCTTATTTAGAACATGAAAATTAATCAAAACAACCTTCCAAAACTAAATGGCAAACCAAACTCATGAATAGCCACATGCTGCCCAAGCAGCCGAGAGTGCTGCTGCTCTGTGTCCGGTTCATTCTTTACTTGTCTGCTCTGCTTTATTCTTCCTGGACTTCCCTAAAACAAAGGGAATACAGCCAATACTTCGGCACAAATCACCATCCCCTGAGGGATACCATGAACCCTGGTCAAATTAACCTGACCGGTGTCTGTTTGTCTAGAAAAGTCACAGTAAAACCCCAGTGGGAGCACATTCTCTTCCAGTGACAATGAAATCAAGCAAAACAGGCAACTTACTGAGCTACAGCTCTGAAAATGCCAAGGGTAAAGTCTAGGTTATTTACATGAAAGATGATAGAAAGCGTTATTGTTCTGATTAAGATTAGGAAGGAGAATGCTGCCTGAGGGCTGTTACAAGGAAGACTGCAGGCTTCTTATTAATCTCCAAGATATCAGAGCAAATCTCAGGTACAAGCATAATTTGGTGGTTTAGAGCATGGAAGCCAGGCCTGTACAACCTAAAATCAGTAGCAAAAGCATTTTCAGAGATGTTAGTAATATGTGGGCAGGGTTTTCCCCAACCTACAAGAGAATGGAGCAGAAATGAGGGACCAGAACATAGTAAAGACACTGCCTTCTACACTTCTTGCTAGAGGTTCAAGAGGATTATTTCCATACACACCAATTCAGTCCTCAGGAAAGCCATTTGGCCCTGTTGAGTACCTGTGCCTTGACAGGTACACAACAGGGGGAGACTTATCTCATTCAATCCCCTCTCCCAAATGTGTATCTGAGGTGCCCACAGTGCTCATAACAATTGTAGCATACAGCAAAACTTAATTTTCTCTTATTTCAGATTGGGTAAAATCGGATTTTCAGGAATCATATTCAGGACAATAACTAAAGATTTATTTTTCACTGATTCTCATTTCTCTTTCAAAATAAAAGAGAGAGCTTTTTCTGCACTATACACCCTCTGGGTGTAATTCCCTGATGGGCCTTTTAGGAATCTCTCTAATTTGGCAGTGCAAAAACTGTGCTTTAACAAATGCATGTAGAAGCCATGTCTGTGCTTCTATTGCTGTGCACTGGAGAAGCATCAAGCTTAACAGTCAGGTTTTAACTTTTTGTCAAAATAGGAAAGAGCAGGATGGGAGCAAACTGGCAGTTCAGAGACACCACTAACACAATTTTTACAAAAAATAATTCCCCAAACAGAGCTTATTGGCATTACAGCATTACATATATCGGTGATTTGAGGCACTGTCTGCTCCAGCTAGGGAATTTAGACTGCATTAAAAATAAGTAAAAGGACCCCAGGCTACGCCGTGAAACCTGTCATCACATGAAGGGCAAACTCTACAGCCAAGCAAAAGAAAATAGATTCATCTACAGCCATATGAGTTTATGAGTTTCTTTTCTTTCAGTTTGGGGGTGTGTGTGTGTGTGTGCTACTTCCAAAAGCTTGCCATTCCCAGTTAAATGTTAACACTTTAAGGTAGAAGATCAGAGGCTGCTCAGCTTGTTACTGGTAGAATTTTGTTATAAGGGACAGCTGGATCAAGCTTTCAGTTTGGCTTTAGGGATTTACAAAAACTGTTCCCATTTAAAGCAGACAAGCAGCTTACTGGACCTAAGCAAAACAAAGACCAGTATATAGAATTGTTTAAGACTGATTTTCAATTAGTTACTTTTTTAGTGCAAAGGTAGTTTCTTGACTGTTCGTCCACCTCCTTAAATCTCAACTGCCAACTTTCAGAATGAATACAATACTGATTTGTGCATGTTGATCTTGATGATAAAACAGTATCAGAAATCAGCACTAGAAAAATCAAGAATTGCTCCCTGGTCTGATCTATGAAGTTGTTACCACAGTCTCGTAGCATTACATCGCCTTCTATTCTGACCTGATGTTGACATAACACAATACAACTTGTCATAACTGAAGCCACACATCCCAAGGCACCCCCATGTGAAAAAACATCAGACTTGCAATTTCAGATCTCCAAAACCTAATACAGTTGCCTTATCCCAATCACGGAAACACAACAGACGCTCAATATCTTACAAAGCTTCCTTTATGATAATTTATTTTTTCCTTCTAAAAAAGGATTTAGTGTCCTTCTATAACTGCCCTCAAACACTGCAGTTTGTGGCAGCACTCCCCCCGCGCTTTGGAGTATGAATAAGCCAGCGTTATTACAGGAATAGAGCATTACAAAGACAGAATAAAACACAATAGGAAAAAGAAACCACATGACAACAATTATAAATAAAAAGTACAGGCCAAGAAATGCAGTTATATGGGCATGCAGGAAACAGCCTTTGAATTCCAACAGTTGTCCCAATAAAACTTAGCACTGTACTGTGTGGGCAGCACTGCCCTGCCCACAAAGATAAAAAGCATCAACAATCTGCGCAACACACTTAAAATGACAGAAACAGTAAAAAACAGATCTACCCACAGACTACTAAATATCTTCTACTCACTTCTACTATCAGAAGAATGAACCGGAAAACTAACTCAGGCCCATAACATCCTCCACAGGTGATGTTAAGGGAGGGTGTGGGGCAGCTGCAAATCATTACACAGCTGATTACAATTAGAGCTAAGTTTGCATCAGAAAATAAGGGTGGAACTGCTTAAAGGAGAAACTCTTTTCTAGCAGCATCAAAACATGCAGCCAATCAGTAGAACAGACAGCATTGAGGCTGTGTAATCTTATGGCTCCAAGGGAAGCTATTGAGATAACTAGTTGCTCCTCTTAGAGGCAGTAAATGGTCTCAGGGTTGGCCAATGAACCCTGCAGCACAGGTTAGAGTTCCACCACTATCTGTGCTTGCCAAGGAATTTCAAGAAATATTTTTAGCGTGTTTTATTGGCTTCTGTTTATCTCTGAGCTTATGTAAATTTAGGATTAATTTTCCCTAGCTTGTTTCATGACCACACACTCAGAACTCTGAATAAGATAAAAAAGTAACACAATTAACTTAATTATTTTTTTTTAAACTTAACATACAAGTGCATCAGGAGAACTACTCATTGTCTCCTACACATAGGTAGTAGTGGGGGTGGGCCAGGGAAGCATCCGCACTGAACTGAGGTAGGCAGCACATCACAGAGCCTTACCCAGCACTCATCCAAGCATCCACTGGCAACATTTTGTTTTGGAGAGCCCTTCAAATACAAAATAGCACAGACTTTTAGCCCCTCTTCTTGAGGAGGGGAGGGCAGTGTGCAGTTTTTCAGAAATACTGTTCCTGGACTTGGCCTGGCTTTCTGTCCCAAGTGTCTGTCAGCTTTGATGGGAGGCTCTCTCGGGCAAACAAGTATGAGGCAGCAGGTTTACTCCCAGCGAGCTGCAGTGGACAAGCTGAGCTGTGTCAGAGCAATGTTTCTCCCTCACCAGCCACAGAACTGCTTGTGAACATAAGCTCAAGCACATGCTGAAGTGGTGCCCAGTGCCTCGGGTCCCCTCAAACATTGTCATTTTGATGCAAGAACAACCATAAACATGCAACCAGAGAGAAATGGAAACACATGCAGGTAACAGACCAAAGCAAAGCCTTGAGGAAAGCTTTTATTTGAGTATCTGCTACTTGATTTCAAGCTTGCTCAGAAGCTTCTCCATATTATCATCAGATTCTGCATAGAATGTCCCTCTATCTCATGTCCTTTATCCTTAAAAGTTCTTTTTTTTATGTATAAACTCTAAATTTGGCTCTTGGATACAGATTGATGGCTCACCCTGAAGGAAACAGACCTTAGCTCTGGATCCAAGAATAACAGATGCCACTAGTGTGAGTCACAACAGGCACAAAGTTTGCCACAAGCAAACATAATGCTGATCTAGAAGTCTCCCCCAGTGGAAAGGAGACTACTAATAGCTAAAACTCCAATGCCAATGTTCTCTTAAGTACTTCACAGCAGGAATTTGCCTCAGTAGGAAGAGTGGAGCTGGCCTCAGATACAAGGGAAATCTAATTTAGAAGTCCTTTTTTAAAGTTATACAGCAATGCCATGGAGCACAGAATGAGATTTTGTCAGGTTAATTTATACTGATTTAAAGCAGCTTTGATTTGCTCCTTGCTCTCACTATCTTTCATCTCACAGAACAATCTGATTCTCTCACATCCTATTGTCCTGGGGCAGGAAGTGCTCACCTACAGCAACTAAAAATCTCACCACCTTCAGAGATCATCATTTACGGACAAGGTTAGTATTTAATCAGTCTCCACAGATTTCCAGGCCCAAAGAAAAGCAGACAGAACTGGTACCAAACAAAGTGCAAGGACAGGAATATGATGACAGCAGAAAGAAGCAGTCGGAGCAGAGAGGAAGGCAGTACCAGAGAATGAGGAGGACGGTGTATGGTTTCTTACTTTTAACTGATCCTCTGGGAGGTGCTGCAATTGAATCCCTCTCTCTGGCTGTGTCTCCTTCTCTAGCTTCCTTTTTTGGTTCCTCTCCATCCAAACATCATCGAAGCTGAAGCACTTATACAGGGGTTTAGGTCTTTTCCTCCTCCTCTCTGGAGTCTCCTTGGCTTTTTCATCTGGAGCAAGGAAGGAAAGCCTCCAGGCTTTGCTCTCCAGTGTGGAGATAGGGTGTGGGGATGGTGGAACCTGGGGGGGCCTTCTTTTGCGATGGGGAACCCATTTTTCATTTGGCCTCTTTTCAGGTGGCGTTCGACATTGCTGTTTAGACTCCTGTTTTACAAACAGCAGGTGAAAGCATAGAACTTGTTGGCTGGAAATTTTGTTTGCTTCAAGTCAGGTTGAAGAGAAGACAGTAAAACTCAGTTATCTAGCCCCAGATATATTCAGAAGAAAATGCTTTCCCAAGAGTATTGATGGCTGAAACTCAGCCTTCTCCATAGGCTTTGGGGTACTCCATCCTGCAGCAGCAGCTCTGCCATCCTTTGAGAGAGTAACGTACACTCCCTCTGCACAGGACAATGCCCTATTCACCCTCATTCTAGATGGCATATTAAAATAACATTTCTACTGGGATTTAGGTCACTCTGTCTGTATAATATTATTTACAAAGACAGACAGCGTCTCTGAAAATGGAATAATAACCAGTCTTGTCTGTCTGTGCTTTTCCAACTGTATTTCAGTTATACAATGTGAAAAGGCTTCCTAGATGCCTGCAGGTCTGCTATATTAAGTCTTGTGCCTCCTGATGTGCTCTTTGTGCTATCCGTTTTATTTGCTTGATGTTGGACACAGAGTGAGAAATTGCACAGCTTTGCAATTCACTCTCATTTGTTTTTAACAAATGGTTGCACAAAATTACAGCTTTTATGCTGGAACAACTTCAAATTAAGTGTGCCTGAGGTACCTACCTACCGCTCCAAGCAGCATCAGTGTTAGAATCAATAATATTAAGGTGGGTGGAAGGTAACAACATCGAGGAAGGAATGATCTCAGGAGTCTCTTTTCATGCCAAGAAAATCTTGTATCCTGACAATAGTATCTCTCCAATTTCTCACAGTTCTTTTGGAGAACCCAAATATGACAACTCTTAAACCACTGCAGGTGCTTCTCAATTAACCAACAGCCCCAGATCAATTCCTTTTTGCCGCTGGCAAGAGATACCACAGTCTAGAAATAGTCTTTATCTACAAGATACTATGCAAAAAGGAAAGTGTATCCTGCTGCTATTCTGAGCCTGACCTCATCAAATTGGAGAGAAGGAAGAAAGAGAACTTGCACAGATTCCAAACATAGGACATATTAGCCTGCTGGGTAACACAATTATGTAAGTAAAATCATGCCACAAATAGTCAGATTAATTAAATATGTAACGAAGGTCTTGCCACATTGGCAAATTGGTAATTGCTCTGTCTTGCTGTTTTTAGCATAAAACCTTCATCCTGGATATACCTTGGAGAATGTTAACCATTAGCAGGTAACAAGAGAAGGGATGGTTTATGTTCCATCAGGTTAAGAAGGGTTACTTACCAGTGTGGTAGCCAGAGGCATCAGGGGCAAGCTGATCCACTGCAGTTTGATACAGCAGTGTAACACAGATAAAGCCAATACCACTGGAAAAATGCCGGGCTGAGAGCTTGGGAATATGTACATATCCCCAAAGCAGAGAGCCCACTGGGAAGTCAGATCAAGCAACTTCACAATTATGCATGTGTTTTACAATAATGTCTTTATTGATGTAGAACAGAAAAGGACTTTCCTTCAAATCCACTGTTAAAACACTGTTATCGCCTTTTTACTTTGCAGCATACGTAAGGAAGACCATCCCTAGTGTTTAGATGATAATTATGTTGGAAAGACTTAACACTGCAATTATACTTTGCCCAATGCCTCTCTTGTATTTTCAGGTTACTTCACTTACAAAATGCAGGGTGCAGTTCTACTTCATTTCACAAAATGGAAATAAATAAAAGCTCTATCTGCTTTAATAGATTAGACGTTGTATCCTGAAAGCTGGGACATTTACATCAATTTCCAGGCTCCAGCTGCATTTATCCAATTCAGATGTCATATTCTGCAGCCTCCAGAAGAATCAAGAAAACTAAACTGGTTTTATATGGCTTAGATACCATTTAAGTTTTAATATTTTTCTTTAAATTACTTAATCTAGCAATTAATTTAAGTAATTATTTATTTGCTCCTAATGATTATGTTAAAGGATGTGGGCTTGCCTATTCAAGGCTCGACACATGCCTCATGTCTCCACTCTTTTCTAGATGGTCTTTGGATTATCATTTACAGGTCAATGATGTTATTAATCCTCTGAGAGGCTTCACCTGTTGACAGTGTGTGTAGTCCAAGTATCTTGCATTTCCCTAGGCTGGTTTGACACTGCAGTCTCTTGTTTGGAATGTGATATCCAATATTAAGTTTGTAATTTAAGCTGATGCCCATGAGAATGAAGGACTTTCAAGTAAAGCAGAGGACAGAAGGGAATAAAGCAAATTCTCTTCCCTTTCTGCCCACGGCAAGGCCCGTACTGCAGCCCTCACTTCTCAAACTGCCACCCATATGCTTCTTTAGATTCCAGACAGCATTAGCTAAAAAGAACCAAATCAAATAATAAAAAAAAACTCTCACTGGGAATATGTGAAGAGAGGTTGAGGGAATAAGGTCTATTCAAGCTGATAGGAGGGCACTAAAGGCAATGTAAGAGCAGTCTGCAACAATTTTGTAGCTACGTGGATGATGGATCCAGACCCTTTGTAGGGCCAGACAATGCCACAAGACAATGGCCACAAATTGTAGCTTGTAAAGTTTTGATTGAGCATTAGGAAAAAAGATTTCCTTAGGAATATGTTTCCCAGAAAGATGCTGAAATCTCCAGCAATGGAGGTTTTTAAGACTTGGTTAGACAAAGTCATATTTTTGTTTATCCAGTGTTGCCACTAATCCTGTCTGAGGAAGGAGGTGGGATTAGATGATCTCCCAAGGTCTATTCCATCCAAGCTTTTTTATTTCTATACGAAAAATAGAGAGTTTCTATTTAAAAACTAGAGAGAAAGGTTAGACTAAGACTATTTTGGAAGGTATCTTGAAACTTTAATATAACCTGGGATGTGAGAGACAAAACAGAGCAGCAGCAGCAAAAGCTGTGCAAAAGCTCATTTGAGTGGAACACAATCAGCCCTCAGCTGCAGAGTTGATCAAGCAGTTCCAGACTCATGAACTCTCTGAAACATGTCTCTTTGGGATATGCAGAATCTCATACCCTCTCTCAAATGCCACTTTTGAAACTCTGCTCAACAAAATTTTTGCCCATTTCTTAATGTCAAAACTCATCATCAGCAATACCAAAAAAGTAGCATGATCAAGACAGGTTTTGGGAACTCAGCTAACAGATCAATCTGTTACTCTGGTGATGTTCAGCCAATGGAAGAGATTCCTAAACTTCCAGCCACTTACAACTCCAGAAATTCTCTCTGGGATTAAAAGACTACTGACAGAGGAAGTCTCTGCTTTTAAAGGCTTCAGCCAACCAAGAAATCCCTATTTAAGACACAATCTTTTCTGTGAGATCCAGCCTATCACAAGGAAATGAACATGTTACCAGGGGTAGAATACAATGCAACATCAAAAGCAGACCCTAACCCCAAACAGAGTCTCTCTGTTTGCTGAAGAAAAGGGAAAAAGGGACACAAAGGGTAGTTAGGGTTACTGCAAAAGACTCATCATACCTTGAAAAAGCAGCTATTCATTGTCTAAAGAAAAAGACTTTACTTCTTAAAAAATGACTGCTAGCAATGGGAATTGATTTCTGCATTGCCTTTTGCTTTGAGAAACTAATTTACTATACAGCAGTTACAAGGCTCAGTTCTGCCTTAATAGTGGTAAAACCCAGCTAAAAACTGGAGTTGAACACAGAGTGGCATCTTTGTAATCTGTCTGAGGCATATAAAGCATTAGCACTGTTGTGATGACTCCATTCCTTTAGATTTTTGTGGTAAATCCTCCCTTAAAGAGCGCATCAATTCACAGTCTTAAACAGAAAAATTACATAGTGCTACCTATCTTAGACAAAGAGAAATGTTTATGCACCCATCTAACCAATGTGTTCACTAAACCATTAAAGAGTTTCCCTGGAATTCCTGAATTAAAACAAACCACATTAAAACAAAGACTCTGCAAACAAAACCACCCCCGATCATTCCCAGACAACAACTCACCTCATCTCGGAGCATGTCACTAATGGAAGAAGATGTGTTTAAGCTGACCTGGGACTGACTGCTTATGCCACTGTCATCCCTCTGGTATTCGTTGTCCAACGAGTGTACAGAAAGTAACAGACTGCCTCTGGGTTTCAGTGTCTTTGGTCTCTCAGGAGCCTCCAAAGTGCTTTCAACTGTAGAGCTGTTCCCAAGAGAGATCATTGAAGTGGCACATATTCTTCCAGGATAACGGAAGCTCTTGTGTTGAGAAGCAGATCGTGGGCTCTGTGGTTTAGGACTCATGGGCCTACAAGGTATGTCTTTACTGTCAGAATTTGAGAGCTGGAGACATGATGGACTTGACTGACTAAATGTCAACTGCAAGTCAGTGGGGCTAAATGGAGATTTCATCCAGTATTCCTCAAGAGAAGTATTTAAACTGTTGCTCAGAGCCTCATGTTGTTCATCACAGTCTGAACTGTGTAAGTATCTGATGCCCAGGTCATGGGATTGTATTCGTCTTCTCCACATACCTGCAGGCATAGAGACATCAACAGGTTCCACAGAGGCCTCAAAATAGTTGGTGTCTGTTGAGGAGCCATTAGCTGTTTCTGTTTTAAAAAATGTGTGTCCATTGGAACTATCCTGTCGGTCTACTGACATTGTTCTCATTATATGGCTTCTGGTTGCATCAAGGCTCTCCTGTGTTGGTGATAAACTTGCTAGGACAGGCCTTTTTAGCCCATCTGCCTCCTTGCTTTTTAGAAAAGCTTTCCAGGCGCTCTGACGAAGTTTGACTTTCTCCTTTTCGTTTTTCAGTGATAGTCTTGAGCTTTGCTCAGTATTTTCCTTTTCTGGAGATTTGGATTCAAATAAGCTTGAGAGGGATTTGTGTGCCAAGGCCAACCTTGTCTTGAGCTTCTTACCTTCAGGGTTTTTGCTTCTTTTGTATTCATTTTCAGGGAACGATCTTCTAATCCCAGAGTATTCCACAGGTTCACTGTCATTATTTTCAGATGAACCTGAAACTTGTCGATCTGCATATTTGACAGCAGCCAGTGTGGGAGAGGCTGAGTTTGTATCTAAATCTTCCATCAGTATCCGACCAGAGCCAGAAGCTTTCCTCAGGCTCATTCTGCTGAATAATCCTGGAGGTCTCTCATAGAATAAATCATCATCATCAGAGTACTCAGAGGCATAGCTTTCCTTCCTGTGGAAGGCTGAACCAGATGAACAACTTTTGAAAGACTGTAGACTTTCAGTGTCTTCATCCTCTTTCCCAGCATCCAGTTCTTCAATCTTGGCCTTGCTGCCAAAGAAGCTGCTACTTCCCTGATTATCTGCTGTGGCAAGCTTAGTTTTCCTGAAAGATGTAATTTTCGAGAATACTAAAAACCTGGAAGTTTTCCCACTATTCCCATTCTTTGTTGGCTTTTGTACTGCTTTATAGAGACTGCTGTTACTTCCCAGCATGTGGACTGAATTCTCATCCATTTCCTCGCTGTTCGTGCTGCAGGTACTTAGATTATCTAGGCCCAGCATGCAAGCATTATGGGTCTCCCGTTTCACAGCATAGTTAAAGCCATCAGACACATCTAGATTCAGCACACTGTCTTTGCTAGCACTAATAATGCCTTCTGCAAGACACCCCTCCGTTCCTTCACTAGGAGAAGGCTCTTCACAAATACTTATTTGTTCCTTTGAACCATAACAGACTTCAGTTCCTTGCCTGCCCACTGCTTGCTCAGGGATCATGACAGGCCCTTGAAGGTCCACATCAGTACCGTCTCCCTGACACAAATTGCTTACACTGCACATTTCCATTGTTACTGCACTAGTTATACATAACCCTTCCTCTCTGCCATGATGTGCTTTGAATTCCTCTTCCTCAGACACCTGGTCATCCCCTGTTTCAGACAGTGATTTTCTGAAGTGTTCTCTCTCTAACTCATAGCCAGTCTTTGTTACGCAAGGCTCTTTTTCAGAGATCGCAACACCAGTTCTGCTATGTGATTTTAAAAGTGCTTCTTTGCATTGATCTGCCTGACTTTCTGCAGTAAGGATATCATTGCCCATTGGTACAGTAACACTCCTGTATTCCGTTTTTGCACTTGTTACCGTGAACCCTAAGGATGAAACTGCATCTGTTTTCTCTCGTTCCTCTTGTGAAATTTCTGCTTGTTCTTCAGGTGTATCTCTACCAGAGAGCAGCACCTCTGCACTACCAGGAATGAGGTGGGTGGCCAGAATTCGCTCTTCACAGCTAAAGCTTTCACTCAGAACTCTCTCTGGCTCATCATGAGCTTTGCTGACAGTATGAGGAGACATCAAATCCTTGCTCACCACATTTCTCAATGTTCCAGTTAATATTTCAGTAGAAAGGTTGTCATTCAGTGTCTTGGACTGTAATTCCTTCTGCTCTACGGATACTATAACTAGGGCAGGCTTTAACTCTGGAAGAGTCATTAAATGCCTTCTCTGGCTTATACAATCTGCTCTGGGAGTCATTTCAATAGCAAAGACACTGTCTTCATCCTCTCCTTCGTGAGTAGGTTGTTCATTTGTTACTAGCTCAGAATGAGTCTTTAAGGCACCAGTTTTGCAATTTGTATTTTGCTGCATTGACTCTTTCTGTTCTGCCTCAGTGTTACTGCCACGTGGTTGCAATGTGGCTTCCAGGACATTCCAACCCAAGTCAAGGTTAGAAGAATCATCTTCCCATCCTTCCCCTACAACAATCTCCGTACCTGGCAGTTCAGATTCCAGGCCATTCTCCTTCAAAATATTCTGCTGTACTGTAGCAATGGAAACACAGTTTACAGAATGATTGCAATCTCTGTTTTCTTCAACAGCAGGAAAATCTACAGGACAAGCTGCTAGATTCTCAGTGTCATCAACGCCAGATTCAACATCAGGATTACAAGGGAATCTGTCTGCTTCCAGATCTCTTTCAGCTTTGTACTGGTCACTTTTTATAAGTTCCTCAGTACTTATAATCACTGGCCCACAGTGCAGGGCAGATGAAGTCTCCCTTTGTTTTGGACTATACTCACAAGCATCAGTCTGTATAGAAGATAAGCCATCAGCACATGTACCTACTGTTTCTGGGCTAAGGCCACATGTCTCTGATTTACAGTGCAAATCAACACACTGGGGAGAGCCTGCTGGTTGAGAAAGCTGACACTTTTTAAAGTCTATGTCAGTATTAAGAAGAGATCTTTTTATGCCAAATTTGTCCTCTATTTTTATTGCCTTTTCAGGGCTTACAGGTACCCTTCTCAATTTTTTCCAAGTGTGTTCAAAATCCAGTCCTTGAAGATGTATTCTGGAACATGACCATCTAAATTTGTCTGTCAGATGAATACAGTTCTCTGCATATTCTGTCTTGCATTGAGCACTGATATTTTCAGGTACACTGTGCCATGTTTTACTTTCTGTAATCTCTGACCTTGTGAGTGGTGGCTGAGATCTTGGCTTGAAGCAACTCTGGTAAAAGAATGAATCTGTTGTTAACATGGTATCTGTACTTCCACGTTTTATCCTTTTACCTCTAGCTTCCTCACCGTCAGCTGAGTTCCTCCTGCTGCATTTTATATCGGACATAGAATCTAATTCACACTTATATTCAGATGTCTCAGAGTAACTTCCACAGTTAGGTGCATTTGTTTCAAAATTAAGATTAGGCGAACTACAGCTTGATGCTTCATCTGACTGAAAGGAAAATTGCTGCAACTCAGGAAAAATCAAACAACTTTCTGAGTCTGCTTTGAAACAAGAAATGCTAAATACTGCAGGATGGTCCTTCTCTCTTGTAACATCATCCTCTGCAGGTACTGAATTGGAACAGGACTGCACTTTACTGTTTTCAAACTCTGCTCTACTTTGCAATACTGCCACAAGCTTTCCATTTGTCTGTGATACAGCGCCCTCTTCCCTGACTCGGTTCTCAGTGTTGGAAACGTCACCAGCTAATGTTAGCTCTTCATCACCCAATTCTTCACATTCTGACTTCGCAGACTGTATGCAGAATTCAGCTTTGCTTGATGCTGCTTTTATTTTGGTGGATACATCTAACCACACCTGCTGAATAAATTCTGGTTGCCTTGAGCACTTAAGCTCATGGAGGGTTGTTTCTGCCTTTGCTTTAGGAAGACTACAGCACAAAGGGTTTTTTTCAATAAAAAGGCAGTTTGAATCCAAGGAAGTTTCCCCAGTTACACCACTGGAAACAGATTCTGTGTCTGATGCACTCTCGTAAGGCTCAGTTTTTACATCTGACAAAGATCCACTCTGGTGTGACAGGGTCTCAAAATAATCTTCATCTGTTTCTTGGCTGGATCCCCGTATCTCCAGCTCTATTGTGCTCGGTGTAGAAGAACTCAGATCATCTTCAAACTCTCCTTCACTGATGGAGTTTTCAACTGGCTCTGGGGTCTATGAATAAACAGAAAAGAATGATTTAGCAATGATTTCCCACAGGAGCAGGATACCATTCATTATTATTAGAAAAGGGACTTAGGAACAAAATTAATTTAATACACACTGATGTCTTTGGAAGTTATACTTGGTATTTTACTTATAGATGGACCTGAGTTTTTTTTATTTCTTAATTATTATTTTTTTAATTTTAATATGTAATTATATAGAGGCCAAAATTTTACTTTCACAGGGCAATAGCAAGACATTTCACATTTCACATTCAAACAGGCAAATGGAAACAATCCTTGCAGGCAGATACAAAAAATCTAATGACCCCATCTTCTCATCTGAGGGGAAGGTTTATGTGCTAAACTGGCAAACTAATTGTTACTGTCCAGATTATAGAAATGTGACATAAATATATGCAGAAAAGTTTTGCACTTGAATAACTGGATACTACCTATACTAAAGCCTAAACTGAAGGTGAAAGAAGTCTTTGACCTCATTTTCCAGAACGTTATATCAGAAGCCCTACATATATTAGTCATCAGAGCACATCCAAATCAGCAGCTGAGCGCAGAAAGATCAAAACCACACTGCTAATACTATGAAATGTGTTTGTCCCAGACAGCTGTCCTGGGAGAGTCTCAGTCCTCTTTTCTTTAAGCATCAGCAAGAAGTCTGGATATTTCTCAAGTTTAAAGTAGAAAATGAACTCACAGCAAGCTTTCCTGAGGTAAAACAGGTACTTGCCATTTCCCTGCTTCAAGTACAGCTATTTTCAGAAGTTCTACAAATGTACCCAACAAAACATTAAGCTGATTCCAGCCTCAGTCCATTTATACCTGGAATGAGAAGCTAAATAAATGGCAGCCTTTAACCCTGATGCTGGATGCCTCTTTAACCAGGTTTGACAACAGTCATCACAAGAATCATCAGCGCATTTCAAAATCTGAAAATTGACATAATAAAACAATGAAAGACATTTCTAGGAAAAGCCAAACAAACCAGAAGTAAAGGGTAATCATCAAACTAGAACACAAAGTCCCTTGGCCCGAGTTGCACATCACCTTCACTGGGGTGCTTTGTCACAGAGGATGCGTGAGTCCTCATATGTGAAGTCAAATTCCAAATCACATCAAAGGATATGTCACAGAGTTTCTGATTCTAGACTCAAAACACAGATGGTAAATCATAAAAAGGAAGCACTGGGGTTAGTTCCAAAAGGAACTAGTTCAAAAAGGAACTTAGTAAGAAAATTAGCATTTTCTCTTGACAGAAAAGTACAAATTGAGTGGAGGAGGGAGAGAATTCAGAGCTTCAAATCGAGTCCAAAATTCACTTTCACACCATTAAACCTGACCAAATTGCACTATAATGGCAACAAGAGTCACGTAACCAGCAGAGCAACGTGTCCTTTACTGTGTTCAATCAATGATACATGTAATCGAGGTCCTTTAATAATGTCAAATGCCACTATCACCAGGACAGAAATGACCAGCATTAAAGCAGCACAGACTAGCATTTCGCATAATGATCGAGCAGCATAAACTGCGAGCAGTTGGCTCACACAGCAGTGAGTACAGCAGCAGCTGCTCAGTGCTAACAGCATTGCTTCTTCAATAGTGTTCTGAACGCAAATTTACAGATGGCAATAAGCTAAGATAAAACTGTTCAGGCAAGTAGGAACAAAGTAATGAAGATGCCCAACTGTCCCCATCTGAATTAGATTACAAAAAGAGATCCTTTACAGTCCATCTATCATTCCAAAAATAGCTATGTCAGGATATTTGTACTGTGACCCCTCCCAAATTCATTATTTGTTTTTAATGGATATCATACAGAACCATGCAATTAAAGCAAAAGCAGAGGACCCACAATTGCCCTCATATCTTGTGGGAAATGAGGAAAGAAATTCTAGGTATGAAGAGAACAGTTAATGTCAACTAGCATTCCTGGACTGGGCCCAGGACTGAACATGTGCCCTCTGTGCTGCTAAGTGGAAGAGTGGGTGTCAAGATCAGCCTGGTGGGGCTGACTACCAGATGTACCCTGGGATGGAGCTCCCCTCAAGAGGGAGAGAACGTAGAAGTTTCAGTTCCTCCTATCCTTATCAAAGCCCTCTGCCTTACAGACAAGGGAGACTTAGAGCTGACCTCCAGTAAACTTGAAAGTCATGAGCTCACTGAACTTCCCATGGTGACCAGAGAAGAAGTCCTAACGGGGCAAACAACATGCAGATGGTGCCATTTTTACTTTCCTCTGAAGGTCTTTGATTTCTCGGTGCCTCCAGGAGGCCTTTGCTCTGACCACCTATCACATGTAGTTTAATTTCTCCCAACCTGTAGTGTGTGCATTTTCTTAGGATCTGTGGGACTACTTCTCTTCGTGTTTTACTGTTTTTTGCTGTAAATATCTAATCTAAAGGACTCAGTTGGAATGGAAGGGGACAAACTTACAATGGGCATGTTCTTGATGTAGCCCTTTTTTCCCAACACAGACAATCACGGGCTTGAGAGCTGAGTAGATTCAGATTAGAAACTATAAAGAAAACATCCCGTAAGATAGTCAAATAATGTCCTCCACATAATGTCAAATTATCTTCTTGATCAAACCCAACTATCCAAGCCCTTTTCTTAAATTGTCTTCATCATGAACAATTGAAAGTAGGGAATGAAAAAGGAAAAAAGGGCACACTGGCAAAGCCTACATTTTCTACTACTTCCTTGTAAAAACAAACCTTGTTATACTTAGTGAGTAAGTAGATTTAAATACATTAACTTCAGACAAAACCTTGGTTTGCCAGTCAGCAGAAAAACATTTTTTTCTGAAATGTCGGTTATTTCAGTGCATATTATAGGTGCTACAAATGTTTATAAAGAGCAAAACAAAAGCCACAAGCAGGGTCCTGCTGCACTCCACACAGCTTCCCTGATTCCTTTCAACAACCCAATTCCAACATGAAAACATTTTCATAGCCCAAAGCCAAAAACATTATCTCCCTCCCTTGACACTCCTACTACCACATACAGCTTAGCAGAAATGTTGGCCAAGATAAAACATGTTGGCTAAGGTGTAATAGTTTCTAATGACAATGTGTAATCTGGATGCCATCTAGAGGTTGCGATGAGGTGTCTGGTCAGACTCAGCTTGCACAGAAAACACAGACTCCCTTCAATAAATACAAGCTGCATTCCAGTCTCGTACTGTCCTGCAGGTCAAGCATCTCGCCAACAAATTCCTCAGTGTTGCTGTAGCTCCAGCCAGAGGACTGCCCAGCAGATGAACAGGTGAGGCACTGAAGTGAAGTGGCATAGATTTCTTGTGTTAAATACAAGATAAGTATGCAAGTTATGTCATTTGTACACTATGTTTGCACAAAACAGAAAAGTTCATGGCTCCCTGTGCCTTGTATTTGTGGTTTATTTCTTCCATTAAGTTTTACAAACTGCAGTTTGCATCAGAAACGCATTTTTATCAACGCAGCAAGATCAGACACAACTATTATGAAAATATTGGTAGATTCATTCTCACGAGTACATTAAAAACAGACAACTTGTTTGTACCAAAAGAAATCCTACATTTTAGTCAAGGTCCTAACTATGTAGGTTCACTCTTGAAAGGTAAAGTTTAAACTGTATCAATAATTACTATTATTACTGCTCTGAAATATAAGACGACCATTTTTTTGGTCAACAACAATATAATACATTAAATAAAATTTGGAACACGAACAGCTACAATTCAGACTCAGGCAATTTCCTTGCTGTTTGAAACTGTCTGCATTGATTGCAATGCAATACTCCCTCTGCTGGCAAATCCAAAAGGGAATATATCACTTCATTGTACTTCTGCCTTCAACACAAATGGAAAGCTTACATTGTTAGACTTCTAATTACCTTTCATGAAAACAGAGATATATTTTGCTTGGCTTACAATATCAAGTACACCTCCTCCCTCACACCTTTATTTTTTTTAACAGAAAAAGCACAAGACTGCCCCAGAAGGAAGAAAATCAGAAGTTATTGTGTTCATTTTGAAGAAGGAGTGTGAAAATATGATCAGGTAACATCACTGCTCCCATGAAACAGGAGACTAAGCCTCAGTGAAAACACCTTTTGTGCTAAAATGGAAATTCAAATCAGCCACAGGGAAGCTCTTGACTCAGTCACAGAGGCAAATGTTCATCTGCCTCTGCCTGAATGTTACCATTACTCTCTCCCTAAGGCAGATACACAAGACTGAAGCTGTCTGGCAGAAGCAACATAGTTCTGCACAGACCAAAACTCCCACCCAGAAACCATGTGAATCCTTCTCCTAAGACTGGGCCCCTGCTGAACCCTTGTGCTATGCAGCTAACAGGTTTCAAGTACCAACATCATTTTACCAGTGGAAGTTTGTATAATCTTTTAAAAGATTCTTTCTGCCTGCTAAACAAACACAGCACTCACAGTTAGTTTCCCTTCAGACTGATTAAGGACGTGCTTGAACAATTTGCTGAGTGGGAACCTTTAGGATTGCTGGTGAAGAAGTGGAGACTTCTGCTCTAGAACACCAGGCAGAGAGTGCTGTGGTGGTCTGTTCTTCCACTGTAAACTTGCTGCAATCACTTCTTTGCAAGTACAGCTTAGAACAGACATGTTTACTTTTTTTAAACTCAAGCTTTTTTTTTTTTTTTTTTTTTTTTCTTTTAGTCAGAAGCCATTCTGTTTTCTTGAGTGCTGTTAAGGCATTATAGAGGGAATGTCAAATTGGTGGAGCAGGAAGACAGCAAATACTTTAAAGACAGGGCAAACTCCTCTGAAGAAGCAAGCTAATGGAAAAAAAGACTCCACTAAAGACAAAGAGTGAACCAAGAGATCGTAAGGTGTATGTGTGCACATGTAGCCACCAGACATCCACTGCTGTTCAGTTGATCAGCAATTCAGTGTTCAAGTTTGGGACTGCAATGAAGTTGGAAATCAAATGTGAAGTCATGAGATACATGGCTTGGTTGTCTTAAAATCTAATCACTCAGCCCATTTTTAGAACCATAGGCTTGCTTTGTTTAATTAAGAAAATCCATCTGCAGACAGTTATAATTCTGTTGATTAAAAGAGCCCTTTGAAGGAAAGGGCCTATATGAAGTCTGGGAGACACAAGGCAGTGACTGACACAAAATCCTGCCTTTCTTGACCTCCTCCTGCCATTGCTGGAAACATTATCACAAATTGCTCAATACATTCACCCACCGCGTCTTTGTCTTGATTATGTTGTTTGCTTTTGAGCTAATATTTCTGTGGTCACGCTGCTCCTTTTTATCAGCCCTGTTGCAACATTATTACACCAAACACCCTTACACCAAACACCCTTCCTCTGGCACATCATACTGCTGAGTTCCTAGATGCTGCAAAGCCCATAACCTAATTGCACCAAGTACTGGAAAAACATGGTGAGAGTGTCTGCCCCGTAGTGTTTATCGTCTAATTATCTAAGATAAAGGGAGGAAAACAAGGAGAGGGAGGAAGTATGATCTCAATTCTACAGATTCAGAGTACATGACTTGCTTAAGTCATACCAGAGCTTCTGTAGCAGAGCCAGGAATTCAATCATCTCAGCCCCCGCTCATTATTTTTATCTTTCCATTTCTCTGTTGAGTCTAATGCTTCTCTGAGGGTTGAGGTCTCCTACTTACTTCTATGTAAACAGAGGAGAAAACTTCAAAGGCAGTGAGGAAAGAGACATATAAAGGTATATATATACATCAGCCAGGGACTCACAGGGCTGACAGAAGAGAAATGCACCTAACACTTTTGTAGACTCTTTCTGACTGCTTTTTAAGAAGGAATGGCCTCAAGGAGAAGGCAGAAGTGAGACAGGCATCAAGGGGAAGATAGCAAGTAAGAGGAAAGAACAAACGTGGAGGAAAACTACAGCATTTTGCATCGTTGGGAGTTCAACGGGGACTTGTGGGACACTCAGTTAAACAGGCACCCCTATCATGAGATGAATAATAAAAGCATTATTATTTGATATGTCTCAGTCTGACTTGCCATTACTAACTACATGCTCTCAATAGCTTTAAGAGCTTTGCTAACAAAGTCTGCCTGGCCTTTGACAGTCACACAAAGTTTTTTCCTCCTCTTCTTGTCATTGTCCTTCATTTTCAGATCAACTCCTGGTCCACATCACTCCATACACATGAAATGCATGAAGACTTCACCTCCCCAACTGCCCCTCCTGACCTTTAGTAGTTGTTTCTTACACAGTTGCCCTGAAAGGTATAACCTGGCCTCTGGCCTCTTGCTAATGTTACACAAACAGAAACTCAGTTGACAAGGCTTTGCAGCCAAAGGCAGTTTTTACAAGCAGACTGTGTGAGACCTGGAGTCCGCAGTAAAATGAGGAATATGGAAAGGCTGGCTTTCAGACATGGCATATGTCTGGCTAGGTCTTGCTCACAAGTTCAGGACATGAATTCAATCCAGCACAACCTTGCATCCTTATTTGAGCTTTGTGTAGCTGGGTGACAGGAGGTACTCCAGAGCTAATCATCTGCTCACTTCCTTCCTCTTCCCTCCACGGCAATGAGAAATCTTCTGAATGAGCTTTTGAAAGCAGAAGAGATCAAGTACTTTTGCGCTCGTATATAATAACATCTTTCAAAAAAAAACTGAGCTAGCAACACTGTTGCAGAGCATGGACATAGTTGCGTGAAGTTGTGCCATTTGCAAAGACTTCTTTTGCTCACTGTGTCCACTTCTCTTCCCACATAACAGAAAGTAAAAGGGCTCCTTACAGGTGTTTTAAAGCCTTTACTATAGGCACAAGAACTGCATCAGCACTAGGCCTGGTCTACAGCTGAAATGTGTTAACAGGGTACACAGCTCCTAAACAAGCTCAAACCCCTTCTATGTCCACATGGCACACTGCAAGGAAGAGTGAGCCTTTCTTGTTGAGTGTCTGCCAGCATTTCAGACCTGGACTGAAGCAGAAGTGTAGTACATACTATTCCATGTGGGCACAAGCCATTTAGCTGCTGGGACTTAGGAAGCTGGCCTTTTTATTTGGTACAGCTACTCAGCATCCACCTTAATGCCTTACTTCTCTTTTGACCTTGGATACCTGATTTCACCTATGCTTCTCCTCCGTGAAACAATGGTAACAGCTTCTGACCTCAGAGCTGCACTGTAAATACAAGATTAAGTGACTAGGTACAGGGAATGACATCTCCTGACTCATGAGATGAACTGAGGTCACATAAGCCCTGCCTTGTATTTCAAGATTCACAAGGCCTCTATTAATCTGTGACCAAAATGCCCCCTTCTCTCTTCAAGAATCTACCTATTCTCAGGAACCTTTTATTCCAGTGACAATTTAATTTGATATCACTTGATTTGATTTAGATCCACTAACTCACACAGTCAGTATACCAATTGTTTTATACTACCAAACGTGTTTTTTTCCCACAAAACTCCTGCCTCATTCATGTAAAGGGCTTCCAGGGATTTTCTGACTCTCCCATTGGTATACATGGCTAAAACAATAAATCCAGCAGTTACAGTGGCATAGGGAACCCGAGCTTGGCACAGGTAAGGCCTCGGCTGAAACATTCAAGAAAGCTTGATGTATATCCCACATCGGGATACATGGAACAAGTGGCAATAGTCAGAAGAACAAAAATGATCTCAGATAAATAAGTTATGGGGAAAGTAGCTTATTTAAAGTACAATAAAAGTACAAAGTACAATGTGTCATTCAGAGAGAGACTATAATGTGTAAGCAGTCTTTAACCACTAAGGTAGTAAACTTCCCTCCAAATATATGACAGATAAAACAAGACTTAAGGGATTTAAATTGAAGCACAGAAGACTGAAGTTAGAGGAAATCAATAAACCACCAACAGTATGGATAATGAAAAACTGGGACAGATTGCCTAGGGGATAGCATGGAGTCACCATCACTTTCTGTCTTCATGTACAAATTATATACACATCTGACAGGAATGACACAGGTAGAGCTGATTCTCCACTGGAAGGACAGATGAGAAGACTTTTTTGGCTCCTTGTAGCCCTCTAATTCAATAATTATTGACTTGTAGATGCTGATTCGGTTATTTTGCTACGATACAGAGGCCCAGGGGGATATAACATTATAACAGAGAGGACACAGAAGAACAGTCATAAGCAAAGAACTCCTGCAGAAACCCAGATCTACAAGTAGCCTGTGTTGCTCTCTGCAAATACAGGCAACCCTATATTAGGTGCAGAGCTCAGAAAGAGTCTGAGAACATCCACTGAAGAGATAAGAAGTCTAGAAAACATGACAGATGAGAAAAGACTGTAAGAAACAGACCCATTGCTTGGCCTAGAAAAGACCTCACACTGCAAAATGGCACATACCAATCCTTATAATTTAAGTTTTTTATTCAGAGCCTCAAAACTGCAACATGACAAAGACAACAGCTAAAGGGACAAGTTATCCATAGGTAGGTCCTTTGACACAATCCATCTAGGCACACGTGCCTGACAATCTTGGGGGAAAATGGATAGTATGGTGAAGATTCTTCCACTGGCAGAGGGCATTATATATCCCTAACTAGGATCACAAATTGTATTTGTTTAGTTTTCCAGATGGAGGAAGTGCTCCTTGGTCTGTCATATCTATTTGCTATCAAAGAAGATTCTAGAATTGTAGTTGAAGTGTCTACTACTTTGGCTTCCCTAAACTTTAGCAATGAAGCAGTAATCTACCTTTTTTTTTTAAAAATAAGGAGCAGAAACTGCTGGCCAAAAAAAGCCTTAGCTTCAAAAGCATGTCACTCATTAGTGAGTGAGGGAAGGATCTGGCTTTCCATATTGTAAGGTTAGAAAGAGAAATGAAGGAGGTGAGAGAAGCCACTATAAATCATCACACACAATTTCTCCAACTTGGCAAAGCACAGAAAGGAGGAAAACATCCTGTAGAAGAAAATTCAGGGCAGCTGGATCGTAAGCAGGAGGCAGGAGTGAGTATGGTTATATCAAGTCGTTCATTCCTCAGCTGTTCTCAGGCTCCCAAACTGCCCTGTGTATCTACCTGTATATTAGCAAATGACTCCATGTGGTAGGCAATACAGTCAGAGGTGAGCAACATCCAGTCACTTGATCCATACCAAATTCCTCACCTACTCAGTGCTAACTTGAATACAGATTATTCAAGATTTGGAAAGTGTACCAGTTCAGAGAAATATGCATTTTAAGCCAAAGTCCAGCTTTCAGTACTGTAGAATCAGGAATACAGTAACTCAAACCTCGAACCGAATGAGGTAGCTGCTTGGCACAGCATTGATTTAGAACTATCATCCAGTCAAGAAAAACCTTACAAAAGTAGTGTTTCATTTGATACCATCTTAAGGTCAGTTCAAGAAAAATGGCACACAAACCTGCATGAATATCCAAAAAGCTGTAAACTCCAGTTAACAAAACAGACCTCAACTTCTCTCTTAACCACAAGGATTAAGTGACATTTAAAAGGAAACAAGAAGATGAAAATCACATTTTCACATCTTTGAAGATCCTGCTGGCACTGCTCCAGGTCAGAGTACCTCTCAGTACAGTTCATTTCACTTCTGTCAGCCTTTTAATTTGCTTCAATGCTGAATATGCAAAGAGCAACAGACATTTTTAACCTCAACAATTTTTTCATTATCTGCCAGGAACAGCACATATAACAGGCATATTCAATTGTTCAGGACAGCCTAAACATTTAATTACATTATGGTAGCTAATCACAAATAATTGCCTTAGGGAAGACAGGGCAGCTGTGAAGGGATGCAGCTCGCTTGTTCAGCTCATGGCACAGAATTCAGCAAGGACAAAGCAAGCAGCACAGGAAGAAACATCTTAAAGCCACTCTCAAACCCTATTTCCTCTTAGTCTTTTAGAGACTACTTCAGCTTGCTTCTGTGCAGCCCAGTGGTGATCATCTTGTATGAAAAGAGCCCAGTTCCATGTGGACTGTGCTTTGGGTTCTCTTACTTTACTATTACTTCTGCTAACAATTGTTTTGGATCTGGCTCCATCAAGTTTCCTTATCCTTATTCACCTGTTAACCTGTTATCCTTATTAACCCTGTATATATTGTGCACAAATGGCAAGTTCCACTGATGTGCCAGAGAGAAATCAAGTAGAGAGTGATTATCAGAATCAGAGATGTTGTTGAAATCATATGTCTTTTAATGAAGAAGAAATAAATAAAACCAACTAATCAACCAAAACGCACAAACAAACAAGGTAACTGATCCTCCCTTCTTCTGCCACTATATAAAAGTAGGAACTTTAAACTAAAATAGATCAGAATAATGTGGACAGAGATATGTTACAACAGAAATTCTATAACTCAACCTTATTTCATAGATACCTCAGATATGGTCTCAAATCTATGATGCCCATTGGCATATCCCCTCCTTATACATTATTATGATCTTTATTTACAGATAACTATAAATCAGATGCTTCATCACACAACCTTTATATTCCAAAGTACTATGACTATGGGGGTTTCCAGAAATCTTAGCTCTTAGAGAAACGAGTTCTGTTCCTATGTGTTAGAAAGGGTTAAGAAGATTTTCTTCAGTCTCCTTCAGCCTCCTTTAGTACCAAGTTCAAAACTCCATTAATAACATTATTTGTCTGCCAACTCTTTTAGTAGAAGCCTCCAGACAACACAGCAAAACACTAAAATCAGGTTAGACAACACTTTCACAATTTTTAAGACCTCACCAAAAGCCTTCACACAAGATTTAAGTCTTGCAGAGGACAAAAAACAAAAGTCATAGTACATAACATCATGCACCCAATATTCCACCTTAATTCCAGAGAGGAAAAGTATTTAAGTGTTCAAGTACTGCAGTATAACCTGGAGGACTGCAACTTAGTCTAGAATTAGGATAGCATATAAGCAACAGAACCACAGTTTTAATGGTCTGGTCCCAGGGGCCCTTGTTTAGTTTTCTGTCACTCTTTCTCAGTCATTTTGCAACCAACAGCCTACCTGGAAGTTCCTGACTCTCTCGTGTTTTGTATTTGAAGTGGCAGGACATCTCAGTTGCCAGCCAAAGTGCTGCCTCCCCATAGCTGGTGCAGATGACACTTGGCTGTGACAGGATGAGGTGAATTGATTTTGTCTCTCTTGGTCATATTTTGTTGTGAGGGCAGGGGATTTGTTCTGTCCCCAGCAGTGCCACTGATTGCAGCAATTCCCATTTCTTATCTTCCAGATTTTACTTCTGCCACTCCAGCTCTCCCACTGCTGTGTCAGAACTGAAATAAACCCAGGGCATGTGTTCTGCATCACTCTCTCCATCTGCGATCCCAGCTCCACTGCCTGGGCCAGAGTCAAGGTATCCACTTGCATCAAGAGCTTCTCACGAATTCTCCAGTCTGCTGCTTTGTCAATTAGCTGATCCAGGATCAGTTTTTCCTGCCAACAGCCAAAAGCACAGACTGAAGCCAACTCTTGTAGTGCCAATGCAAAGGTTGTAAAAGTTTCACCTGGCAGTTGTGCCCGCTGCCTGAACTGGAACCTCTGTAATACCACACTCTGCCTGGGCTTAATGTGCCCTGACATCTTCTTCATTGTTTCTTCAAAGAAGACAACTGAAACCAGGGTTGTAAAAATCCTCTGATCTTTCACATCCAAAGACTGGAGAACGGTCCTCAGGGAGTCTTCAGGTTTCACTCATCTGTATCAGCCAAATCGCACAATAAGCCACTGACACCAGGCGCCTGAAAGATTTCACAGTTCCAGCAACATGTAGGACATAAAACAGCAGCAAGATGCAACTGGAACTCCCCAGTCTTCCCTGCCACTGCTGCATAGGTCCACCAGTGTTCCCATTAGCTCTGAACAAGAGCATAGAGGCACATCACAAATGCTTTGCCTCTTGTCACAGGCAGCAAATTCTCATCACACAAAAGACTCCTGCCTTCCAGCCCAGGTTGTCTGGCTGGGCAGGAAATACAGCTCCTCCCATGCAGGTAGCCAGGGTCGGGGCCAGCGAGCATGACAGGAGAAAACAGAATGGGAAGGAAACAAGAAGATGAGGTGTAAAGACTGCCCCCTGCTAAAAAGTTTTTGTTGTGTGCCCTAACACTCTAATGCTTGTCAAATCCAGGTTTAATGTTTTTACACACATTGCTCACAGTAATAATATAAATAATAATATAATAAACAGCACAATCTTCACCAGCAAAACAATCCCCACGTGCCACCATGGTATACACAAAAAGTGAGCAGGACTAGGGCAGTAATGAGATAGTGCTGAAAGTCAAGGGCTGACCTGTGTTTGCCTTCATAGATGTAGGCTGTCAGCTCTTTATTTCTTGATGTCTAACAATCACACCTAAGAATGGCATCCTCCTGTGCCAGGCCCTATTGACCTGTTAAAAAATGGCACTATTTCCCTAACAGTTTACAGAGACCAGACCTGCAAGCACATAAGAACAAGCAGAACTGCAGAAAGATCCTTGTATGGGAAATCTTTCTTCTCAGGACTGGAGTCTGTGGCTGCCTCCAATTTGCAGCTTTTTTTGGCGATCACAGAGCAGGTACAACTGGAAACACAGCACCTCAAAAGTGTGTGTTGTAGCAAAGATAATGAAAAAGAAGATGTCTTGCTTGCCCTGCATGTTTGTGAATATGTATGTAACTAAGAAACAAATTTTAGCCCTTCTCTGTATTTTGGTGATGTCTGTTGCATCCCGGCTAAAGAGATCTGAGTGGTATATGCATCCCATCCCATAATCAGGGAAGGTTAAGCAGTTCTCTGTAGCAAGTCTTTATATAGGCCAAGATAATCACAATTTTAAGGTACTCTTTCTCAATGAACTAGCCAACTTCATTAGTTCAGGAGTATTGATCAATTTTTTAGTAACAGTATTATAAAACACTTTCTTTGGCTAAAAAAATTATTCCTGAACAACACTGGAGAAGCTCATGAATTTACCTAAACCTGTCCACTGATTTACAGGGACATACTCTCCATTTCACTGAAGGCTTGGTCACACAATAAGCTTGAGTGGAGGTGGAATGAATAACTCAACTGAATTACTCAACAGCTTTTGCATTTTTCAAAGTCTTGAACTTTAAGAGGTTTAAAAAGTATTGTCCCAACAATTCAGTAAAGGAGGATTTAGGTTAGAACTAATCTGGAGCCTCTCAGCCCTATTTTAGCAATACGATTTACTGTACAGAGATTAAGGACACAGAGTTTTGTTATTTTTGTAAGAGAACCCTAAACTCTACCCTATGGGCATAATTTTTCTGTCACTCAAAATTCTTAGTGTCCACTGTTTTGACAAGATTACCAATTTATTTACGGGGTTTGAAAAATTACACAAAATTTAAAAAAACAGAGTGCCTTGAACTACTTTGCCCAGAACACTCCAGTGTACATTTAGGTTGTGGTCACAAGAGATAAAGCATAGAAAACGGCTGGAGAACTCTGCCCCGTGGAGGCAAAACTCACATCTTGGGTCCTGCACCTGTCTTTCTCTTGCAGGGGTGCTGCCACAGAAGACATTGAGGAAAGACGCAGGAGACTACTCTTCTGCAGCGCAACAGTTTAGGAAGGCCACTGAGGCTAGAACTAACCTGGCAGGATGTGGGCCTAACTCATCAACACGGGTTTCAATTATTCATCAGTAGTCCTTGTGGTGGTTTACTTCCTTACTTTCATTTAATTAATGGAGGTCTAATTAAAATGTGAATGTTGTCAAAAGCGAGCAAACAAAAAAGACATGGGAGGAGTTGGTCTGTAGTTAACACACACAAAACCAATGATAATTCACTTCATTCAGTACACAGATGGGCAAAAAAAAGCATGAATACAATTGCAAAATCTTTTGTGTTAATTCCTGTAAAGTAAAGTCTTAGTAGCTCTTTGTTAGAGCTGGACAAAACTATCAGTGAAATACACCGGTAATGTCAGATAATGCTAATAGACTCTGAAGTTTCAGCAGCATAACTAATTTTTAAATATTTTTCCTAAGTAGAAACTGTTATTCAAGCACATTGGAGGAATATGAAGAAACGTTTCCTTTCCTAAAAGACCTAGAATAATAATTGTGCAGAAGGGAGGCAGAATGAACTCTGAGTCTTATTGTTACAAATCTATTTCTGGACCAAATGAGACATTCTTTAACATATCACTCATCTTCACATCATGCTTCATGTCATCCCTACGTCAGTACTCCCTTTATCACGTACAGAAAGGGAGCTCAGAGACACTGTGATTTGCTCTCAACAATAAATGAGACAAAGACAGGATAGGGAGTCAGTGCTTCAGTATCCTATAACCCTTTCTTCAGCAGCACATTAACACTATGGCCCCACTGCAGCTCTACTTCTGGAAGTGAACATACTAGTTAAAAGACAGTAAAAAACTAATGCTCTTGATAACCAGACTTATATTTAACAACAACCCTATTCAAAAGACTTCTCCAACTGCGGAAGAGCCTGAGCTACAAATAGTTGGCAGCTGACAGAACACTCAGGAGAAGTCTCACTAGATGATCACTAGATTTTTATACTTTTTCCTGGATATCTTATTTTGATCACTTACAGAGGCAGGATATTAAGCTAAACAAAACAGATCCATCTGCCCACTCTGTGGCCATTCATATCTTCTCACTTCACAAAGAAGGAAACTACTTCATATAGGATGACACCAAAAACTACCTCCTCCATGACATTTCAAGATGATTTTTTAAACATTGAGACCTGAATCTTGATGCCTCCTTTGGAAAACTTGCCTATAAAAATCAGTATTCAAAGCCTTTTGCTGTGAACTACGGAAAGTCAAATAAAGCAATCAGGTTGGCGTAAGAGCAAATGCGCTACAGAGTGACCCTGTATGTTTAAATTAGAACTGCACCAGCTCTTCAAAACAAGAGCTTTTACGCTCTACAATGTAGTGGGTCAAACACATGCCACCTGACATGGATCTAATATGACTAAAAATAACCGGACATACTGCGGATGTCCAGAAAGACTGTCCCATGCAGACAGAGTATGTCGCACTCCTTAACTAAGGACCCTTCAAGAGATTATGCCAGGAATAATTTGACTCATTATCTGGCCATCTCCATCCATTGTCTTTCCTCAGTGCTGGAGAAGCTGCTCTAGCAGTAGGTTTGCTCCCAGTCACCCACTTTCCATGAGCCATCAGCCTATCACCTGACAGAGGAGTACCAGAATACCTGCCCAGAAACAGAATGGCCATAGCAGGCAGCTGTTGGGACAACTGGGAGTGGACAGGTTAACTGATCTGGCAGGCTAGACACACCCTCCAACTGTACTCAGCCACCCCCTCATTTAAACAGCTAATGTTTTTGCTTGTTTCTTGGCTTTAATTATAAAACATTTCCAAATTAGACCATTTACGTAGATTAGCTGTAAGGGGGTCATATTTTCTCATGAAGCCACCCAAAATGCCTAACAGAACATTTCATTACTACTTAGCTGCTAGGAAGTGTGCTCCTTTGCAAGGTTTTAATTATCTTTCTGCGAGTTCTGCATTCAAAGTCTGCAGGAATGCCTGGGTATTTGCCCAGGAAAAACAGAGCACCCCACCTGCTGTCTAACTTAGGAGAAACAAACATGCAAGCATGCCCATGGCTTGTTTAGAGACAGGAGTTCAGTGAAGGAGAAACTTCTATGAGCCCCAACAGCGACTGCTCTGGTGATTTACAGGGGAAGAGGAGAAAGGGAAAGAAGATACATACAGAGAGCTCCTTCAGAAAACCATCCTTGTAAGAGTTATGTCTGTGAGGTAGGCAAGGTTAATCAACAAGGCATAGTCACTGACTGGGCAGGCTCTGCTCCATGCCATCCAGTGTCGACAAGAAAGGAAAGCCCTGGGTGTGTGCTCAGTGTTCATTTGTGTGGGCAGGATGCCACTTACATAGGAAACTGTTAATCCTGTTAATACAAGTGATAATACTCCCCACAATTCACACAGGCATAACAATACCAACAACTCTTCAGCGTTTGGAGCAACAATGTGAGTCAAGAGAATTGGCGTTAGCATTCAGGACACTTATCTGAGCTCTTACTCATTAACAGTACAACATAGACAAAGTATAAAGAGCTGGCTACACCCCAAGCTTCCATTTACTCTGGCTTCGCTGTTAAGACACAAAAACACATTGCTATGGTGTTAAACCACATTGTGCCCCATCATGGTAAGAATCCCAGTGGGACAGAAATATTCAGAAAAACTTTGGGTAATATTAAAGATGATGCACAAATACCATTCTGAAACTTCTTGTCTACAAACTATGATAGGACAAGACAAACCTGAGCAGGCAGTTCAGATGTTCCTGATTTCCATCAATTCCAAACTCTGCTGACTTGGGAAAATAAACAACCCTATTATATTGCAAAGACTACAAAAAAAAAAAAAAAAAACAGCTTGAATTGCAAACATGGTGTTTTAGTCCCGTCCTTTCTTTCTGTAACTATTTCTTTGTTCAGCCTTGGTCTGGCACGAGTTTTTAACACTAATTAGAGCTGCCTTGCATAACAGACATTTTCTCTGCAATTGCCTACCCTCTCATCAGAGCCTGACTGTGCTCCTGTTTTGAGGAGCAAGTGCACACTTGTTCATCTACCAGGAAACATCACATTTCAAGTGGAAATATCAGAAACACGCAAAAGTGCATTACTTCTAATACTTGCTGTCACTGATTAAAACCAAGAACATTGCTGTTTCTTTGCCCTCCCTGTAAAGGTGCTCGTATTTTATAAGTTTGTGACAGAAAATTGAAGAACAAAACCTTTTCTTCAAATTTTATGGTGCTTGACCATATTAAAACAAGACTCATCGGGATAACACGATCAGGCAAGGGCAAGTTATATAGAGTGTCTCTGGATGTCTTATCAGCTGAAAACCACATACAAGATTGTACCTCTACAGGACTTAGTGGACATGGAAATTTTCAGATTAGTATGTTTATCACTGCAAATTTCACTATTAAATCTGCAATTCTTTTTAAATTCATGTCATCTCTCCTCTGTCATCATCCTCTTTATTTCACCCGCCTTCCCCATTTCAGCAAATTCATTTTGAGAGGTGCATTTAAATGCCATTTGGAGTCTGTCACGAATTGTATCCTCAACCCCTGTGGTTGTAAACTGCAAATTTACACACACTGGTCTAAGTGTGAGCAGCATTTCCCCAGTTCTGCCCCAGTGCTCCCAGGTATATTATCCAGCCCCACTGCTATAGAAGTCTTTCCTTCAAGGAGGTTGGCTGTGGAACATGCTCTTCACTTTGACAACTACTGAAGGACATATGGATCTCAATGGCTTAGCAATAAACTGCTGAAATAATCCTGGCCACATCTTTTGGCCTTTCAGCACTGAGGCACCAAAGTTTTTGAGACATTACCCATCTTAGCTTGCCTCATTAATTACTCAATAATTATAGAAGCCACTATATGGGTTTCACATCAGCTAAGGCTGTTACTTTAAAAGAAATGTCTCTGCACCTCTGCATTCAGTGTTGGGTACTCTCAGGGAAGATGGATTCAGTGCCAAATGCCATTGTATCCAGCAAGCACTCACGCATGTTTCAGAAGAATGGAGAACAAGATCATGCCCTTCTGTCAGTTTCTCTTCCAGGGCACAGTGCAGGAGTAATATTTGCAAGAGCATTGCCTTTATGATCCATTCCCAGTCAACACTGTTAATGTTATGTATCCTTGCTCAGGCATTAAAAGATCACACTCTAAATAATGTCAGGATTTCATGTGACTTGTCATAGCAACAAAGAAATCTCAGACAGTAATAATTAAGAGTCCGGTTTGCCACGAGGCCAAATTTTCCCTCTAGTGGACATCAGCTGAAAGAATTACCATCCTGCGGCTTATTGTGGCTTCCAGGAATGTTCCAGACGGTAGACAGCTGGGCAGCCTGTCGTATCACTTTATACCGGGATCTACAATTGAACAAACTTTTTCTAACAGTGCAACTTTGAGTCAGTTACACTATGCGAGTACCAAACAATAAGTTCTGTACAGTCAGAAGTTTGGTTCTGTATTGATTACTTCCAAAGCTTGGCAAACATCTCCCTTCTATGTGTGGAATGCAGAAAAATGCACAAGGCTTCTCTTGGGTGCCATACCAAACTTACTACAAATATTCCACTGCTCCAGATTTAAGCCTTCAGAAACAGAGCTGTGAGTTTTCAGAGATGCTCATTTCAATGTTCTCAGCAAGCAGATCTGTCCTTCCAAAGTAGTTAATTCTCTGAGAAGCACTGCAATCTCTATGGTGAAAGAATTACACAGCACCTACAGACTAATATCAAGGTTTTCCTCATTTTAAGTAGTAAATTGACCCAAAAAAAGATCTCTGAGGTATGCAATTCCTCTGCTCACAGCATAGACTAAGTTTGACTGCTGAGCTCAGCAATGTACTTCCTAATCCAGATAGAATTTAAAGACATTATGAAACAAAAAACTGCTCCGTTTTCCCAGATTTACCTTTTAGCATGGAAGCATCAGACAGTTTAGGAATATTTACATGAAAGATCTCCAAAACATTTCAGTTTCATTCCTCAGTTTCACAAATTGAATGGCAAAAATGTGTCCAGGTACTGAATGAAACCACAGGTTGCCTCTGCCACAGCACTGTCTCTCCTAGAGCTGTGATGCCTGTCACCCTGACAAACAATGCTGAGACTTTGAAGAATGGGGGGGATGTCTGGATTAAACAGAAAAGGAAGACATCCGGAGGCCTATGGAGCCAGAAATTAGTATCTGAAAGCATTCAGTAAATAAAAGGAACCAGGTGCTTCAAGAACTGCTTCACAGGTTTCCCTCAATATGAATTGTCTAGCTTGGCCAGAAAGCCTACACTTTGCCTCTCAGGGTGGTGTATATAAAGCAAGATATCACAAAACAGCTTTTAGTATATACACTGTGCATTCCACTGAAGAAAGATGATGTTGTTAGCACCCCATGGCACGGAAACAGGTCCTACAGGATCAACTGCAAAGGACTTTTTCTAATCACATACTTCACTGAGCATCAACATTAGGAAAGGGAGGAAAACTGCACACAGCAATTTCTACAGTACAGAGAAACATACTGTTAAAACTTCTACTGCTGAATCACATGCCAATATTGGTGTATAAAATAGAGATAGTAAGATTAAAAATAAATTTAGGTTTGTATAAAATTAACAAGAGTGGATTTGGAGAAGGCTGGCATTGTACCTGGATCTCAGTAAACACTGGGAGCTGCAATAGTACCTTCCAAGCTCATAGAGGCCAAGTCTCCAGTTTGCCGTTTTACAAATCCCTTGCACTGGTGACTACAGCGCTAGGGGCAATGTTCAGCTCCCACTGAAAGCAACGGCCTAAAGAAGGAGGTACTGACAGGTACATACAGAGATCAATATATATACATTTTTCTGATTTAAAAACATAAACTATGCATCCTAGCAACACTATGAACTCTAGGGCTATAGGACAGACAGGATGATTGGGATATTCACTAGAGAAGCAGTAACACCATGAAGAACATGACACCACAGCATGATGCATTTCTGTAGCCCCACAAAGCTTTTCGCATAAGGTGTCAAAGCTTTTAATATGAATGACCTAAACCTCCTGGAAACAACAACTCCCACATTGACAGCATAAGAGGAGGTCACTTCTGTTGATTATAGTCCAGCAACTCCTGCATTACTATAAATCCAGAAGTTGCTACATGACCATAACAGTTCAACAGTCTGAACTGAAAACCTGTATAAACTGTTTTCCAATTGCATGGATTCCATCAGTTTCAAGTTTATAAATATATGGGACTGGCTCCCAGGAGTGTTATAATGCCATGAAGACCTGCATCTGTTAAATAGCTTATCTACTTAAGTTACTTATTATGGCATCACTGCATCAAACAATGGTGACAGAAGCAATCCTTCATATGGAATCTGCCTTTCTCTTGTCCCTCAATAAGAAGCAGCAATTAACAGCTCAGGCCCAGGGAGTATAAGAGCTCATGCCAGTAACTGCTGCTGCAGAAGAGTTGTATTAATCCAATTCCTACCTACCTCTGTAGATAAAGAAGATCATTGTTCCTGTTCTTCAGTGGCTGCTGGACCCAGTATGCCAAGTGATCATTAAACACCTCAGAAAGACAGATATCATGGCAAACTTGATGCAAACAACTGCCCCAACAAAAAGGTCCTCTTTTCACCAGCTGTGTTTCATTGAGCTACCACAATAAACATACCACTTGCTAGAAAGGCTCCCTGATGAGGTAGGCAGACTATGATTCCAACAGTCTTACCTCGAAGCTTTTAGAAAATCCTGTTCATTAATCATCAGGCACATCACAGTTTCTGAAGGGAGTACTTCTAAACAAAAAGTGTGAATCAGCCATACCAGGGATAGCTTAAAGACTTCCTGGGTTGGGAGAAGCCCCTTCTTCTACTTACTTAAAATGAAAAAAGAATCATGAGGTGACTGCTTGAGGCCTCTTTTTAACAGTGAACTTTGCACAATTTTATGGAGATTTCCAGTTGAAACATACGTGGTGTTACGATCATTTAACTTCACGTGAGACAAAAGTTCAGATTTGCTACCATACAGTGGAATTTGCACTGAACTAGGTACAAGCGAAGCCTTGCACTCTGAAATGAGATACATGTTTTCCCATGTCCTAATTGCCACTTTTACCCCTGTCCTCTTTTGTTTGCAAAAACAAAAGTCACTGGAATATATGGCTTCTTTCCAAAGCAGAATGCTCTGTCTGCTTCACTCAACTCTGTGTACGAAGTTGAGATCAACAATGCTCTGATTTAAATTTTCCTCTGGGACCCAAGACAATTTAAAGAACAGAAATTCAGCTGGACTTGGCCAGATTTACAGCATTACCTTGACTTGCTGCATCTTATGCCATAATGCTCCTATCTGTAACACAAACACAGGGTGAGTGTGAATCCACTGTCATTTACTGTCATTTCACATAGCAGGATAAGAGAATTACTTTTCAAAAAGACTTAACCATGGCTAGATGTGCTCCCAGGATTTTTGTAATATCCTTACATTTTTTTCTCATTGTATGTATCTAATTGCTTCTCCCCTATCACTTTAAGCATTGAAAAGCTGAGAAAAAATCTGACCATGAAGCAATGGTAGTGTCACCCTCACAGCAGCTGTGATAATAATGTAATATTAAAATGTTAAGGCAAAATGTTTTAACATTCAAATGCCAAAAGCTTCCTTATAGAGTGAAAGATGCAAGACGTGCTTGTGCTGGCATTTATATGAATGACAATTGTTTGGGTGTACATTTTAAGTTCTTTGGCATATTTTTCATGAGCTAAAATAAAGACAGAGGAGCCTCATTTTTCAGCCTTAATGGGTATCCCATTATAGAAAAGCAGAGACAGAGAAACCAATATTACTTCCACACTCTATACTCCAAAAACATATTTCAGGTTTTCCCAGGAAAAAAACTGCAATGTGAAAACAGAGAGAGAAGAAAAAGGAGAAAAAGAAAAAAAAGGGCGAGGGGAATGCAGATAGCTACATGATACCTTCCAGGTTACAGTGTGACAGACAGCAGTTAAACCCAAAAATAATATAATATTCTTACCAGTATTAAAATCAATGTTATCAAGGCCAGTACTGAGATTATTGCACCTGACCACTACTGCAGGACTACCTCTAGTGTCATTGTGATCATGTATACATTTAGCTCCCATCTTAAGTCTAAGATATAGGTGCAGAATTTGTGCTATCAACTTCATCTGCTGCAGCGTAAAACAAGTATGGGGAATGAAGACAAAACTAAAAGCTTGAAAGTGTTAATTTCTGCAGATGTTGGGGTTTTCAACAAGGTCTTGGCTATAACGTTCTTGCCAATGCTCCCAGAAGATGACGTGTGGAATGTATCCTGCAGCATTTCACTTCAAAGCACTAGTATCAGAAGTTTCACATAATTGAAATGATTAGGTTTATTCTTTTCATTTTGAGAAAAAAATCTTAACTGTGTGACAAGCCAATGGCTGGAGAGATGGAACACATTTCCTGTAGTGCACCAAATCCAAGTACATTCCTTTTATTCCCATTACAGTCAAAGTCTGAGGTCAACGGCAATCATCAGGCTTGGAAAAAACTGATGACTGAAGAAATGATGATGTGTACATGGGGATTTGTGTCTCTGAAGTGATCACAGACCAATATCTTCCTTTTTTATCTTCAGGACAAACAATACCAATGTGCAACATTGACAAGCTCAGGGAGAGCAAGGACCACTCTTTGAACAGCCACACATGAGGAGCTGGTTAACTTCTCCACCTGGGGCAAGACTAGAAAGGCTTCAGGACCATCTCTACTTCCAGAGTATTGAGAAGCCTCGAGTCAAGATTGTGCTTTGCAGAAAACTTTAGTGGATCCACTGGCAAGTGCCTGAATGCTGGGAGGACATGGTTCAGGAAGAGAGAAGCACTGGACCCTTGCACCATGTGAGCTGAAGGAAGTTACTTTTCTCAAGCAGTCTTGAATGCTCCACCAAATTAACTATTGCAATACAGCACTGAGCTTTAAGCTGTGACCGCTTGGGAAAAAGCCTTTGAGAATTAAGACTGTGAAAGACTTCCCACCCTTATGAGTAACTGTGTAACTACTTTGTCTTTTGTCTCCTATAAAAGAAAAAAAAAGGCCTGGCACCACATTAGAAAGTTAGACTGAAAACATGTGCTGACTTGGCATCTAGTTTAAACTTTACCACTTTAAACCATGACAATGCAAACATAGGAGAAGTTTAGATACTACTCAGCAATAACAGGGAACATTGCCAAATCAATTAGTGCCCTCATAATAATTACTCGGGATAGCTCGCTGAGGGAAGCATGTCTAATTTAGGGAACCCTTGTATAATGATCCAACATAAGTTACCATACTGAATCTGCAGCACTAACCAAATATATGAACTTTATAAATCATGTCACACTATACATTTAGACATACTTGTATAAATTTACTTAAATCAATGTATATATTTACTTAAGAACTAGTTTACAGGAATATTACCTTTTTGGCACTGCACTCCTCAACCTCTCTCTAGAGCATATCATCCCAAGGTGGATGCTAACATTTAAAACGCTGTCTAAAAAAAGGCAAACGGAAATATTTTTTCCTTTTCAAAGGACACTTGATAAGACAC
Source organism: Pedionomus torquatus (assembly GCA_013398155.1). NCBI lineage: Eukaryota > Metazoa > Chordata > Aves > Charadriiformes > Pedionomidae > Pedionomus > Pedionomus torquatus. The sequence goes on along the minus strand of VZRU01005381.1, from coordinate 190,517 downwards.
TGTTCATGCTCCTTGGATTTTTTGTGTAAGGTCGTTGTATTTCAGCCCTTTCAGGTTGGAATCTGATGCAGAATGCAGCTTCCTATTTTGATAGCATCACCAAACAATGAGCACGGACTCATTTATTATATCTTGGTTTCTCTTCTTCTAGAATAGTGAGTTACTCTTACTGACACTGTTTTTTTAAGGACCTTCAGACACCATATCTAGTTGTTAGGCATAAATACTTTTCAAGAAATGTCAGATACAAAACCTGATCCTTAGCACAAATGTGGAAGACTTGCAGTGCATCTGTCTGGCAAATACTACTATTAAAAGTGCCTCTGCACTCTTGCTGCCACTGCTTCAAATAAAGACACGCTTGCCCATATCTTTTGCTGCTACAAATTACCACAGCTTCTCTGAAACTCTGGACATCTAAAGCTGGATCGTGCCCTGCCTAATGCCTTAAAACTGTTTTATCCACATCGTATATGCAAACCCACCCATTTTTTACAAACAACACACAAATGCATAGTGCCCACAAACTCGTTCTCCAAAGTCTCTGCCTCTAAATCACTCATGCAAGTAGGCCTGAATCATGGGAAGTGCCCTCCAGGAGTTTCAGCATGCAATTTCAGTCAAAAACTACAGAGCCTCTGAACCAGGTATTCATCCTAGGAGCAGCTGTGATTAATGGAAGATTTTATGCTAAAAGAGAAAATCCTCCATGTGTACCTCATGTTTACATGCAAGGGGGCCTCCCCATAGTAATCTTAAACATAATACAAGATGCACTGGGTGCGGTCTTTCAGTGAGCAGCACTATGTAATCAGGATGAGGAAATTAAGGGTGTCCCTCACGAATGAACCCTTCAGAGAAGGCAAGGGGGAAAGTGGTAAGGGTGGGTAAAGGAGAGAAACTGCCAGCTAGTGAAGATTGCTAGAAGGTAAATAACAGCAGCTCAAAAGCAACCAGAGAGAAAACAAGTTTTTACTCTTCAAATTGAGCTTTCTATATGAAGGGCTATCTTTATCCTATAACAAAAAGCAGCAATGAATCAGAGGAAACTGCTGAGACACAGACTCATCACTTGGCACCATGAAGGAGGTGACATGCTTGGAACTCACCCCTCGTTTGCACTGTGGGGCCTGTCAGTGTGCTGACACCCTTAGCGACTGTGCATGGGATCTTCCCACTCCCCATCACTACGGAATGAGGCCAGCCCAGGAACTATTCACTGCCCTGCAGAACTGTACCCACAGACCAAATCTATGCTAGTCTGACTCAACAAAGAAGACTAATATTCAGGCACAGTTTGATTTACCCACACTTTATACAAATGCATATCATTAAGAAACAGAAGAGTGATCTGCTTTATTAAAATAGCAGTTTCCATAGAAAGCTAGTCTCAAATGGGGCTTTTGCAAGTTCTCAAGGCTAGTGAAAAGATGGGCACCATCCTCTCCACTTTTAAGAGGACTGGTACCAGCTGCCTGGTATCCAGAAGCCATCCTTCAGCTCTTGTCCTCCAGCCCCTGTGAGATGTTTGACTCTCTGAGGCACTGCAATCAGGGTTTTACTTTTGAGCTGAGTTGAAAGTATGTATCCAAAGACATTTGTCTAGTTCTCTGGAAGCCTCAAAAGTTTGACATTATATGTCAATACAACAACAGCTCATCATTTCTGCGGTTAATAAACTCCCAACATTTTTTTGCAAAGCTCCTGTTTGCATAACTTCTTTGTGCAAAGCCAGACTTCTGGAAGTTAGGATTCCTTATGTGACAGAATTATACTGGCAAGGGCTCAAAATTAACAGAAAACACAGCTTTGCTGGTCAAAAGGACAAAAAGCAAGCCCAGGCCCAACTATGGTTAGTTTAAAAATAATAATGAATTTCCAATAGTCATATATTCAGAGAAGAAAAACAAATTGTCAAGCCACTAGAGCTTGAAATATTTGATCAGTCTGGAGAGTATAAAGCGAGTATTACTGGCCAAAGTTGAGAAATGCAAGATGAGTGCAGCAGGAAAGAAAACTGAATTCCTCTTGTGCAATCATTTGATCAGCTGCACCACCATTCCCAGCAGGGTACTATGGTGTTCAGGCTGGGCAAGAGTCCCCTTTGTACTTGGGAAGGGGGAGGAAGGATAAGATTATCTGTCTCAATGCAGAAAGACTTAAGGAGATAATGAGAAGGTCTAAACGGATATGCTGAACCAGAAAAGAAAGAAAATTCTCAACACAGAATAAAGACTATAGCTTAGGGGTGGGAGTGATCAGCTTCACACCACAAACCAGTCACGTATCTCAAGACCTGGCTATTGCAAAGACAGGTTCTGGACAGGACTGCGACAGCACAGGTGACAGATGAGAACTCCTTTAACTAGGAACAAGCTGCTCATACTTTAGAAAGCAAAAAACAGAAAAAGGGACAGGGAACAAGCAGCAGTAAGAGAACAAGAACATTTATGGTCCCCAGTTATATCCCTTAAATCCTAATTCTCAACACTGGAATGTGCATTGAAATGTGTTATTGGCTTGGCGGAAAAGACCGGGAAAAAAGACCAGGGAAAAGACACACCCTACTGAAGGATCATAAGTTAACTCCATTGATAGACATGTCCATCCTTTCCTTGTTTAGAGTTCTTCTATTTACTCTATTTTAGGAGGGTCAGGGGTACCTCTTTGAAAACAATATTCAAGGATGTTCAGTAGTTCAGAGTTTAATACGTCAGGATTCAAAGCCCAAGTCCACCTCTAAGAGAAATAAAGCATGGACATTTCATCCTGATCACTAGTAGCCATCAAAAAAGCAACCCAGAACCACACTGAAGCAGAAATTTCTGCCCAAACAAGTACTAGAACTGGAAGAACAAGTGTGGGTGCTTTGAAAATATTTCAGACCTGAGCAGTCCAGCTAGCACCTGACTGTGGTATATAGAGCACAGTCTGCTTTGATTAAAGCAAAATATAGCTTAATAAAGAAAACTGAATCAGGGAGGGGGAGCACTGAACTGCTTATGCTGCCACTTTGTGGTTTGAAAGAGCATTTATTGCTCAACACATCAATCTCATTTACAGAGCCTCCAGACTCTCATAATCTAGCCTGAGCCCTGACACCCTATTTGGAGATAGCAGAAAAAGAAAGTATTTATAATAAAACAAAAAGGAAACTTCATCGCATGTGAAGAGGCACTAAGCCTGAACTGTACTGCAAGCAGCAAATGCCAGCTCACCAAGTTTCCTAAGAATGTGTTCAATATGGTAGTACTAAGGAGCATTTAAGGACAGTTTTCCTTTTTGGCAAAATCATGCTAGCACAAGAATTACTAATTTTCCCTTGTTTTCTTCCTTTGCCACATCTCTCACGCAGCACCAGGTATACTGTGAGCACTCTGAAGAAAACATGTATTTAACTACAACAGTATTAAGACCAAAGTTATTTATATCACTAATGAAAGGCACTGACTGATGCTGCAAAATATCCAGAATTCAGCTTTGCTAATCTTTCCATGTTCAGTGGGAGAAACCCCAAAGATTTAATTCAAATGACTGATGTTAACAACCAAAGCTCGGACCAGAGACTGTCTACATACAAATCTTACATAGTGGTTACAATTGATCTATAGAAACAGCAGCACATTTACAGCAAAGACACAAGAGAGAACCCTAAAACGAATTAAATTTACACCCTGGGGACAGGAAGGGCACAATTTTACTTTCTGTCATTATTTTTAATTTTTGCACAAGAGAGAAAATGCAAACAAGGGTGTGATGATTGACTGCTGGTGGTTCTGCACAGGCTCTACTAATGCAGGGAGCTCCAGTCCACAGCAGGTGGAGCCATAACACTCCCCCGTTCAGGAAATTATTCGTTCATCTGCATTCCCTCACAGTTCTTGTAGCTGATTTCGACAAACAGAAGTAGAGAACTGTAGAATCTACTGTAGTAGATTGCACAAGAGAACTGTATTCTGACACGGTAAAATTATACTTACTTGTCCTAGAACTGTTTAGCACAGAGAAAATAAATTCCCCCTCCTCTTTACTCCCCCTGCCAATTTTAAAGCATCTACACTTATAACCTTTTCAAAACTCCTTAACTGCATTCCCAGATGATTTGAAGAAAACCAGACAAGTATGTACTGAGCAGAGTTTCCAGAGATACATGGCTCCCCACTTTGGTACAGCTAGCCAAAGACATCTCACTTCTACGTTCAACAATTCTGCAAGGACTCCAGCCCAACAATTTAGACATAAGAGATTCAGACTGTTTGGATAAGCAATTCCCAGCATCTGGATATACATTTGGAATTTATAAGAGCAGAATCTAAATCTTTGGAGAAACTTTAAGGGCTAACATCATGCATCCTGCATTTCCCTCCTGAGAGACTTTCTCATCCTTACCTGAGCTCTACAGCAAAAGAGAAAAAGGAAGCCAACATATAATATGAAATGTGCACAGCTCAGCCCAAGCCTGACCTTTACACCTGACAGTCTCTGTTATTTGAGAGTACTTCCAGTGAATCTGATAATCTTTCCTTTACTAGCACTGTCTGTCCAGAAAGATTGCCAAACTGATGATGGCAGAGCAAGCATTGTCTGCAGCACGAAGAGCAGTACTAGAGTCCAATTCTATTTCTGGTGTTAAATGACTAGGGCTCATCAGGGTTTTTTTTGTTGGTGGCTCCTTGTTTTCCTCCAACACTGCACAGCTGAGTACACCGACTCACTTGCTTGTCTGTTGGAGAAAAGATGACTCTTGTTCTGGAGCCTCATCCATCATGCTGAAGATTAAAATTGTAATCCAAAGTGCAAAAAAAAAAAGCTGTGCAGCCAAACAAGGATCAGACAGGTCTCTTGGGTGCAGCCAGTGAGTGTCCCCATCCACCCAAGAATCCAGATGTGCCCAGGCTGAGGTCTCTACAGAAGCTGCAGCACTGGATGGCTCTTCTGCCTGACAAAGCATGTGGACACATGGAAAAACTCAGAAGCCAGCCCTACCTTAGCCTACCCTGACTTCCTCCAGGCAAAGCCGAGCTTCAGCCTACAGAGTGGAAAGCCTGTTTCCTTACGCTTTTAAGTGTAATTCAACCTAATATTTTCTCTTTCCAGCGGAAAAAGCAAGCTTTCTAAAACAAGTCCTCCATCCAGAGACAGAGCAGATCTCTAGGGTATGAGAAGACACCCAGAAGGAAATGGGTGTCTTCTGGCACATCAAGCATCCCTCCTCTCCCCACAGCTTCCTTTTAGCCCTGCAGCTGCTCTAGGCTCTCTGGACTTAGCCTCACCTGTCCATCTACAAATACCCCTATTTTCTTTGTCCCTGTCCTGTGTCATACGAGGCCATTTCAGGTTTCTTTGCTCCCCTCTGCACAGAAGCAAATTACGTTTCAGCCATGCTCAGCTGCCTTTGCTAGTATTCTCCCAGCTCCCACTCCCAGAGGAGTGTCAGCTTTTCATCTAGCTCTTGAAGGCTTTTATAGAGACATTAAGGCTCCCAATCTTCAGGGAAGTTAGGTGCTTACTCTGTTCTACATTTTGCTTCATCTATGTAGACTCAGGTTTTGTCAGTGTTAGAATAGTACCAATCAGCAGTAAAAACACATATCCATACACAGTCACAGAACAAACTAATGTAAAAGCCCTGACCACGGCAAGTTGTTTTTGAGAAGCCCACACCACATTCTAGAGGACAAAACCAGAAGCACAGTTCCTCCACTACCCGGGCAGGTAGGGTATTCCTGTACACAGAAAGACTCACACTGTAAGTGTGGCATGAGATTGGCCCAGTGGGGAAAGGGAACAATTGTCCTAAATGGCAAAATACTCTGTTAGGGTGGCCAAGAAGACTAGGTGCAGGAATTGCAAAATCATGGAATATTTTGGGTTGGAAGTGACCTTTAAAGATCATCTAGTTCCAATACCTCTGCTGTGGGCAGGGGTATCTCCCACTAGATTGGGTTACTCAAAGCCCCATTAAACCTGACCTTGAACACGTCCAGGGATGGGACATCCACAACTTCTCTGGGCAACCTATTTGAGTGCCTCACAACACTCACAGTAAAGAACAAAATTAGCAACCTCAAGTATTTCATGTATCTGCTGACAAACCTACAAACCTTGTGAAACAGGACTCCAACAAGCCCCAGTCTTGAAAAAGAAGAGTTAAAAAAGGTCCCTAGTTGGGCTTTTCAAAGGGAACGTCTGACCCATGGGGTGTGACATCAGATTAGAAAGCCCTGAGTAGGCTACTCTGCCCGCACTGCATTAGCTGCAAGTGACACCACAATAGACCTGTCTCCCAGCAGAGGTGATGAGCATGTACAGCTTCAGAAGCCACCCTGCCCACAAAAGCTACTGCACAGCTTCCCTTTCAGGGCAGAGGCATATCCTCAGAGTCCCACTGCTCTCAAATCCCAACACATATCATTGCATCTTGGGAGACAGATGCCAAAGGAAGGCAGGCAGCCACACTTCCTCAGTCAGAGCTGACAAAGGGGTTAGGTATCTATTTTCCTCCCCAAATACACCAGCTATTTTAATGAAAGAGAATAACTCTCCCTCTGAACCTTGGCTCACAGTAAAAGTCAAAATATCAAGTTTTGTGACATGTTAGCAGGGATAGGATGGGGTTTGGCAGAAGGGAAAGAGCTTTGGACTGGATCTGTGCAAGTCACAAGTGGTTTGGCAGAATTTCCCTTGCTCAAACATTCAGCTCCAGGTGAAGTGCATTGGGCACGAAGCTAAAATTCAACACGGTAACAATCCTCTAAAGCACCACGTAAATCAAAATACAGCATGTAAAAACATGCAGGATTACACAACACTACTCCAGAAAACACTTCCTCAATTTTTCTGACAGATTTAGTTCTTTTGTGGGTCTCCTGAGTAAGAATCATAGAATCGTAGAGTGGTTCAGGTTGGAAGGGACTTTAAAGATCATCGAATCCCCTGCCATGGGCAGGGACACCTCCCACTAGAGCAGGTTGCTCAAAGCCCCATCCAGCCTGGCCTTGAACACCTCCAGGGATGGAGCATCCATAACTTCCATGTGCAGAAGAGTCCACATAGTCCTTAGTTTCTAAACCTTTATAAGCAGAAGGAATATCTTTCCCTATTATTAGAGAAAAATCCTAAACAAAAATGTGTTCATGGGCAAATGCAGCCTTGTCCGTCTCTTGCACTAGGTCAATTGTACCGGCTGTGGGTGGCAGGAGTAAACCATAAAGTCACAGAAACACTGCCTCAGGCATCCTGAGGGCAGTAGGAGAGCTCCAACGCAAAACACACACTCAGTGGCTGGGGTTGCAGGCCTCCAGCACAACCCAAGGAACAACTCTGCAGCCAAAGCCAGCTCAGCACCACTTCTGCCACTCCATCATTTTTGTCAGAATCATTCCTCTTGCACAGGTAATCAAAAGTTCAAAGACTCAAGTCCTTTTTCTCAGAAATGGGCTCACATACACTTCTGAAACCTCTGCTACTTCTTTCACAAGGGTGGCACTGTACAGTACCTCTTCCACTGAATTCAACCCACAGCAGCTAAAGCCCATGCTTCCTGTCTCTTGCTGTTCCCCTGGATTGCCTCCAAACTATACTCTTTTTCCCTTTTTCACATCTACTCTACACTCCGAGACCAATCCCAAAGTTTTAGCCTATTGCTCCAAAAAAGCCTATTCTCTTTTTCATCAGCTGCTTGATCAACATCATGGTGATAATTAGCTATTTGATTAACCATGTCTGGACAGCTGCCATGTAGGATACTATTCCACCAGAATTCCAGGCAGGATTTCTCTCTGCTGCATTGACTGGCAGGAATAGGCACGTCCATCAAGCTTGTCAGCTGGTGGCTTTGCTATGCAAAAATGAGACCTAGAAGTACAGCTATGCCAGCATGTTATTATTGTACTTGTCCTGCCATATCTGTTTTCAACATATTTACCAAAGCAGAAAGGCACTATCTGCCTCTCTTCTCTATTGTATTTCTAAAAGAATAGGCTAAACAAACACACGATAGGATTATATTTGGACTCCAGCCTGTCCTTCCTTAAAAGGTCAGAAACTCTCACAACCATATAAACACTTCTGTTTTCCTGCATACATATGTGATACTGTTTCAGTGCCATTCTGCTCATTTTCCAAGCAAAGACCAATATGTTTCAACTGTTGCAGTCTGCAGATGACTCTAATGCAGCTCTGCAACTTTAATATACCAATATGCCCCTGCAACTTCTATCAATCAAAGGGTCACGAAAGCAGCTCTTCAGAGCAACATCAAGAATCATTTCCCATCCAATATTTACTACTATACCAATACTGAAATTGTTAAATTTTGTTGTGACCAATCAATTCATCACCAGCTAAAAACCCATTATACTCAGCCATGGGTCCACTCTTCCATCCTCACCCCCTGTCTCACTTTACAAGCCATCCAGAATAGACATACAGATCTGCCCATAACTGCAGGACCCACACTGAGAACACCTTGTTACGAAGCTCCCACATCCTGTGCTAAAAGACCTAACACAATATCCCTGACAATAAGAATAGAGCAAGGAAGATGACTTCAAAAGGATAAAAACTAACAGTTCTACCCAAAGGACACAGCCAACTGATACACTCCTACATGGGATACCACCTCCCACTGAAGGTTCCCCCCTGGCAGCCAGGCTGCTACTGTCTTGTGTTTGACTGTAAAATCCAAATGGTTCAAGGAGTAACCCAAAAATGAAAACCCAAACATCACATTATTCCACTGTTGTCTTCAACTTCAAAGTGGAGGGAAGAGAGATTTCAAATACAAGCTTTATCAGTGCTTCCTGTTACTTAGCTTACATTTCTGGTACCAAACTTTGTAGGAAAGTTTGTTCATATCCATATGGATTGGTGCCAATAGCTGTGCATCATTCATCTGTGTTATGAGTCAGGACAAACTAGTTCAGACTCAGCTTTATGGTAACATGGCTGTGAAATTTCTCTGATGGAAATGGGTCACATGCTTCCAGCTCAGAGATCCAGAAAACTGAGAACATGGTTGTCTCTGCAACACTGAAAAGCATAATCAAGACATCCAAATTGGCATATCAAACTCCAGCACATGTGCACCATGTCCTCTAAGGACCTGACTCTAAGTTATTTGGATTAGGAACCATCAATTTAATACACTGTTCTTAGAAGAAGTAACTGAGGCTCAGAAAGTCAGAGAAGGAACCAAATGCATTTTTTCAAGAGAATAAAAGACACTGACAGCATATTGGAGTTTCTCACTTTGGGCAATGATCTAGACATAAAACAAACACAACTATTACATTTCTAGCAGAATCCTTTCAGCAGCCCTGCTATGTTTTAAGCCACAGGGACTTCACATAGATGAAACGCTTCACTGGCATCTCCTGCAGGGATATGCTTGATAACAAGCAGCACGCAAAAGATGTCTTTGATGTAAATCTGTGTTTGGCTATGTAGTGAGAAGAGAGGGGAGATCTACAAACCAGGCACCTGAAGAGCACATTCTGCTTTTGAAACTTCCAGTTTATGAAACATTAGTTTGCAGAGCCTTCTTCGCATTCTCCAGAGACAACAAGTAGATTTAGTGTCCCCTGTTGCTCAAAATGTGAGAGGCTGTTTCACATACATACTATTCAGAAGAATCATTTCTTCTGAGATCATCTTCTGATGATATGTAATCATCAAGAGTCAAAATTGGCACGGTGATTTCCATTTGTGTCTGAAAAGACTGGCTGAAGTATCAAGGTCTGTGCCATGATTCAGCAAGAGCAGAGGGGGCAGACTCACTCCAAAGTCTTCACTGACAGGCATACATGCAGAGAGAGAGCAGTTCTCTTTGTAAAGGCATTCCCAACATCTTTTCTCCCTTTGGAGTTGCCAAGGAGACAGAACTGTTCAAGGAGGGTGAACTTATTCAGCTCATGTTTGCAAGCATTAACTAGAAATCCCAAAGGGGCAAAGTACCAACATCACAGTTTACTTTTTGTATCAGAGTGACTTCTGCCTCAGCAAAAGACAGACACCAATAAAACTGATAACAAAGAGGTACAACATACACACATCACCCAGCACAGGGAAACACACAGTTCTGTCTAATTTTAGGCAGTTAAATGCAATTTTCAAATTCTTCACATAGATTATTACAGTTTTGAATTTTTCCTTTCCAGGAATAAGTTTGGGGGCTTGTTCTCTAAGTAATGCAAGATAAAAATAACTCCCCCAGTATCAGCTTAAATTTATAAAGTACATGTTGTACAATGTGTAAGTTGTACCACAAGCCCTAAACATTTAGGAATAATTTTAAAATAATGTTATATCTCTGTATCAAAGACTGAGAGTGACTAAGAGCTAGATCTGAAAAGGTTGACTTCTTTCAAAGGCTGAATTCTTGCTTCAGTGGGGTTTAATAGTATCCCACTTGCAAGAATACAGCCTTGTGTTCTGTTCCCCTTACTTTTGGGGAAAAAAAAAAAAGGTCCCTATTGATTCAGAAGTAGAAGTTGTATTTCTTCTTTCTTGAAAGCCCCATTTATGAGAATGACTGGAATAGGATGAATACTGTTCTCAGAGAGCAAAGGTTATTCTACTTCCACAATTAAAGGTTTCTTTCAGAAAAAAACAAAACAGCGAAACAAAGAAATTCTGTCTATGTCATTGTTTTCCACAGATACTACCTGTGAAAACCACCAAATAGCATGTCATTTTAAAGATGATAAATACATATGTAAATGGCAATAAAAATATTGATGTTATTTAGCACTGCTGTGCCGGTGTGGATAGTGAGAAGGATTCATTCTAAAGACCTTTTGCCCAGTAGTCCCTGCTCCAGATCCCCATATTCTCTGCTCCCAGGCCTCAGTTGCTCCCTGTGCCCAGAATCGCCACCACCTACTGTCAAAGGGCTCTGCCTTGCAGTCCTCCCTGTCCTCTGGGTAGGAGGGTGTCACCTGAGGATTCAGGTTACCTGAGGACTTGTTTTCTAGCACAAGTTATTCTGAAGGGTGAGATAGTATCTGAGGTGCAAGATGTACACACGGCAACAGTTTGTGCTGATACAGAAAGTTCAGCATTTTTATAATTTCTATTGTGTCATGGCTAATGCCATAACTTTTGATATTTAAATAATTTTTAGACTGTTCATAAATTCAAGCTAAGAATGAACAGAGCATAGAAATGAAGCCTATTAATCCCCCCATTGCTGAAAATACTGTCTTTTGAAAGTCATATGTATATTGCCTAAATATGTCATCAGGAGAAATTCTTTGTTCTTAATACCCTTTAGGTCAAATTTCATACCAGCATTTCTCTAGAAAGTGACTTGTGCCTTCAAATGCTTTATTTCCTTCAACCCAGCATTAGCCCCTCACGCTCAAATCAGTCTTGCCTTTTGTTTGGGAAACTGATCCGATTGGAAAAAGACCCCTGTAAAAAGAAGCAGGACACATTCCAACAGGCTAAAAATTCTTAAAGGTGAGGGAGTTATGTATCTCCCATCATAAGAGAAGACTGAAGAAGTATTCTCACCCATCTACAAAAGGAGGAAAAGCCTCTTTTCTAAATAATCTGACACAGAACTTCTCACCCTTTAAAATTCTCAGTACAAAATATTGGAGATGTTCTCTACAGTCCAGTAGTGAAATATAAACATTTTCTGCATGTGTTTCTCCCTTGGGAATTAAACTGCATTTTTATCAATCTCTGCATTTGCACAGAGATTCCAGCTCACATGGTTCTTTGCATGAAGCAGCTGCATCATTTCCATTAAAACACCAGACTCCCGGAGTCAAAAACATGTGGAAATTCTGCTCTTAAAACAGCAGAGGTGTGACAATAGAGAAAGAGAAAATATGAGAGGGAGGAACCAGAGAATGACAACCACATGTATTGTGAAGCAAAAGCAGGACTCGTAAGTGACACCTTACGGAGTATCAGTTCAAATCTAGGGCCATAAACCCAGAACAAAAACGATTCATTGACATAGACCCATATGCCACTAATTGAATTGCAACAGAGTTCCACAAGCGTGGTTTAAGATCAACAAGGGGTTAAATTTTCCCTAGGATAATCGTATTCTATACTCACATCTAATTCTCCTGGCAAGACATGTACATATTTAGCATGCTTGTTAGGGACTGCAGGAGTATTGCTCAGGAAACAAGAGCACAAGAAGTGAGACTGGCTGGACCTCAGCTCATCCACTTTGCAGTTGGGAAGTCAAAGTGCCTTTGCTGTTACCATGCCCTGGGGCTGGTACAGGTTTGGGTCTAAATCAGCCCCGCTCTCTGGCTGGTATTGCAGCTCTTCCTCTCCTGCTGGATCAGAGACAACCAGATAGGATCAGCCCACCCCTCTGTGGCTGGCACTGGGAATAAAGCCCAGAGCTAGAACAGTTCCTGGAGGGGACCTTCTCCACTCCTGGCCCTGTAGGGCACAATCCAACTGTGCACATCTGCAGAAAGGCAACTTGGGCTCTTCCTCAACTGCTCTCTGGTTGACTCGAAATACTGATGCAAAGAAGTGGCTAAATTTGATGTACTGAAAAACAGATGCTGAGAACGTGGCAAGAGCCACACCTTTGTGCTACAGCTAATGACATGATTCTGCACGGGTTTCTGCCACTTGGATTTCTTACTGCCTTTCAGGTCAACTTCCACATTATTGCCGTTCTGCCCAGTGCACATGGCTGTGAGGCTATATGCTGCACCAGTTAATTTGCAAATGGCATGTTTCCTCCTAAATGCGGGTGGTCTTGGCTTATGTCTCAGCCTTCAAGAGCATGATCCTCATTCCCAGGGCACCAAAAGCACTTGGCACAGTTCATGCAAATGGGATGCAGCACTGAATAAGAGAGACCTAGTAGAAAATTGTTTTGTCAGTCAAGTCTTGCTTACTGCATTCAAGCCTAGTGAGAGAACCTGCTGTACTAAAGGAAGGATAAAATATATCTATTCAGAAGATATTTTTACAGATCTTTTTAAGATTAGCTTTTTGTCAAAGGGTTTATGATAGACAAAATGGAGCTCAATCTATTGACAGAACATCAGAAAATATCTGATACCTGAGGGCTAGCTGAAAGACGCGCCCAAATCAACAAGTCTGTGACTAAACGTCAGCAGAAAAAGGATTTCACTTGAAAAAATGCTCTGCACAATAGGAAGGTATAAAAGTCAAGGCAAAACAAAGCATTTTGCTGAAGTGTAACTCCTGAGTAGTCACTGAAGTGCTACCACTCTTAGGCAGCTCTACATTGTTATTACTGGAAGAATTTTCTCATAGCTTAACATGGGACTGACGTAACCTCAAGAACTGTCAAGTACTTCACTCATTCAAAAAGGTAAGGCACAGACAGAAAGGGAGATCAAATACAAAACTTGGGATGGACTACCATTTTTATTTTTTCTTGGGTTTGATTCAGAAACGCATGGACATAAAACTTATATTCTTAGGTTATGAAAAGCCATCATCTTTGATCTAACCCAAAAATCCTTCTCTTCTAAACATCCTTGTTTTAGTACACAAAACAAGGTTTAGGTTGGCCAGATATCCCAGCAAAATTAAGCGTAAAACATCAGGTTGTCCATGGCTTGCCCTTCCACAAAAACAAACAGGGTCCCCTTCAGGCAAGTATCACCCGAGTGTGTTCGAAACATACAGCAGATGCTGCCCAAGTACAGCAGATACTAAAAGTCCTTCAAAATAAGGGAGCTCTGATGCTGTCTTGCCTTTCCCCATGCACAGAAAAAAACAGCACTGTTAGCAACTTCACAATTGAGAAAAGGTTAAGTATGAAATCAAATATTTGTTTCTTAGTACAGAAATTAATCTGGCAGGGAAAATCCAGCCTGTTTTGGAAGTTCCAGTGATACCTCTTAATAATATAAGAGGTATGATACATAATATAAGAATTATGTAAAGAAAACATATGAGCTATGTTACATTGTGTTATGATACCTCTTATATTATTAGCAATATAACATCACACATTTCACCTAAATACCTTTGTTTTAATACAGTTTAGCTGCCTGTAAACCTAGACTGTCCTTCAGCTAATTTTAAATGTAGCAAATTTAAGTAGTATGGTTTCTTCCTAGGTCCTTCAAACCAAAAATTGCTTAGAAACTCCCACCTACTAAGGACAGGTAAACAAATGAGCAAGTGGACAAATGTAAGAACTGGGAAAATAAAAGCTATCAAAAAGATTTCATCCCTAAGGGTCTTCCAAGTCTGGCTATAAATCAGAACAGATTGCCTATGGCATCTCTTTGACAAGACCCAGCCTCCAAAACTAGATCGAGAGATTATCTACATCACAAACAAGATGTTCTTATGCTCCACAAGAAAAGCTAATCTTTATTAATTAGTTGTCATGGAAACTCTCAGCCTTGGGAAGGCTATGAGTGGTACACCAAGCTCACATACAAATTGCTTTTAGTAAATGCCTTCATCTTGATTTGGATAAACAAACAGTAAGCAAGGCAAAAGTCAGTCTATTTCAGACGTCCTGCAGAGAAATAAATCCACAGTGCTTCAAAATTAAAAAAAAATTAGAAAAAATTTAAGAAGTTGCAAATAACAACTATTCCAGTTCCTTCATGCTTTCTGGCAAAGACATTGATATTAGCTACCAGTGTCTAAATGAGGAACAACTGAAAATATCAAACCAGCAATAGCAAGTATGAAATGGCACTCCAAACACAGGGTGTGAAGGCCCATGCTCTTACCGCCTGCTGGACGATGCATTTAACAGAGAGAGGCCAGGTGTGATGGTAGAAGGCCAAAAATCTTAGCAAGACTCTTAAATTATT